>JADLZK010011944.1:0-104157 GCA_015847255.1 Hyparrhenia diplandra | reverse complement strand
AGGGGCTAGTACAAGCAAAGGCGAGAGAGGGAGAAAGGCTCCCAAGTCTCTATGATTGAGGCTAGTGCCAATATCGAGTGTGCTGAGTGCGGGTCTTTGGGTGTTGAAATCTTGAACCTTGCCTCAGCGGAGGGCTGCCTCCCCATAGTCCACGGGGGGCGAGGCTCGAGGCTCTCATCGAGTTGAGGACTTAAGAAAGTGAAAATACATGTCTGAGTGTTGGATGCAAGAAAGGCTCTCGGTGAGCTCTCGGCGCGACGAAGGCTTCCTTGAGCTCCGGGTGCTTTGGATGCCGATCGTCGCCGTGCGCGGGAATCGGGGGGTTGGGGCGGTGGTCGGGGCGTCGCCACGTCTCCCGGGTTGGAAGACGTCTTCTCGGTATGGCGTGCCATACGCCGATGAGAAGTCGTACCCCGTATGTACTGCCCGACAACGTAGGCGGCGCTGTTGGGCCGATGGGGTATGGCGGCGGGTCAAATGAGCCTCTCCGTATTTGCAGCTCTACGCTGGCTCTGGCGTCAGTCGAGTGGTTGGGTTTGTCGAGGAGAGTTGTTGACCAACTCCGTGCACCGAGGCTTCTTCGGGAAGGCGGGCGGCGGAGGCTCTTGCCGGCCGTCTCTGGGTGCTCGTCGCGGGAGCTCGGCGCGGCGGAAGGGTCCGGACGGGTCGGGGCGCCGCCGGAGGCGAGGGAGCTCGTCGCCGGAGACCCCGAGGTGGTGCGGAGCGATGGGTCTTCGCAGGGGAGCTCATTTGCGGGCAGCGCGGGGCGGAGAGATGTGTCCTTGCGTGGAGGCTCATGCGCGGGGCCTCTGGAGCCTGACGGGATGTCTCATTGTCGTGGTCATGCGAGACAAAGGGCTCGCTCGTGGAGTATCCCAAATATGATCCCCACGGTAGCCCCCGGTTTGGGAGAGATGAGGTCTCTCCGGATGCTATCCGTAGCGATAGCTTTCGTCGTGGAGACAGCCCTTGTTGTGGAATTGATGTTTGGCCGTGGGTGCGCGGGCGTTTCCAGCGAAGCTGCCCTCGAGGCTCAGTAGGGAACAATGAGTTCTCGCGGGCTTTTAAGTTTTCGTTTGCTCGTCGACCCATTCCTCTTGCATTGCTCGCTGGGGGTGGATGAGCTCGGCTCGATCTTGCCCGCGTTGGCCGAGATCGGTGCTCAAGGGCTGTCGGATGAGTCGGTGAGGCTCGGGCTCGTCGGCTCGTTCGTTTGATCGGTGGTGGATCAACCTCAAGTTCGGATTCAACTCCGTGATTCTCGAGCCCCAGAGCGGTCGGGGCGGGAGCGCTTCCCCCTCGTCGATGAGGCTAGCTCGGTCGATCGTGGCCTCGGCGACCGGACCTGGCCCGGCCAGGCCCTTTCGGGAGCTCGGGCGGTGGGCCATCGGCCAAGCTTTCCCGTGGGCGCTCCTCGCTCGTGATGTTCCCGGGCGGCCTTGAGCTCTCGGCGAGCCGGCCTTGAACCTGGGGCGGTGAGCTCGTGTTGCGAGCTCTGTTTTGGGCTCGGCAAATCGACCGTTCTTGGCGAAGCTCTTGGATTTTTGGTTGTGTAAAAAATAGCCGTTGAGATCTTACCGTTTGGGATTTTACCGTTGGTGGGGAGTTGCCCCATTAATGCACGCTGACGTTCGACCGCCGAGGGTCGCGGCGTCGTCGGGTGATCTCGCGGCGTCGATTCTTGGCGGGCGTGGTGCATGGTGGGTCCCACCGGCGGTTTCTTCTGGAAATCGCCTCCGCCCGCGTCGAGCTCTATAAATAGGAGGAGATTGGGGAGGCGGATTTGCCTTCCCATCCCTTGCCTTCCTCCACGCCTGAAGAGAGAGAGTTCAATCGCCTAGCCCACTCGTGAATCCACGATCTTCCACCTCCCACCTT
Source organism: Hyparrhenia diplandra (assembly GCA_015847255.1). Lineage (NCBI taxonomy): Eukaryota > Viridiplantae > Streptophyta > Magnoliopsida > Poales > Poaceae > Hyparrhenia > Hyparrhenia diplandra. Next base: position 102,279 of record JADLZK010011944.1, on the reverse strand, counting down.
CGCCGCCGACTCATTCCGGTGATTGAGAGATGGGTAGTGGTCGTTAAACTGGCGGCGGTTGGGGAGGTCGGCGACGTCCGCTGCCGTCGGTGGGCTGCCGTACCACATGGGGCAGGAGGCGGAGGAGTGGATTATCCGGCGGCATCCAGTGCACGCGGAGGGTACATCGTCTCCTTCGTCGCCTTCCCGGCGCGGGCTCGGGATGCTATGGGACAACTTCTTGGGCGGCTCATGTCGCGTGCGGGACCGGCATCGAGGCTCCGACACCTCACCGAGACAGGTGCTTCTCCTCTGTCTTACACGATGCTGCGAGGGGGTGGTTGGGGATCCCCTCCTGGCGGGACTCTTCAGCACTACGTCTTCGCCAAGATTCACCCGGCTGGCAGGCGGGCGACCCGACGGTGCGTGCGAATCTTATCTGACTGCGGTGGGAAGGTCCGGGAGTCCTTCGGAGGGCGACTTCCCGTGAAGTCGTAGCCCGGATGGAGGGAGGAGTGGTTCTACCTCCAACGACCTCTCCTACCCTCTGGCGCGATACAGGCCACACTTTCTCGGAAGCCGGTGTGGCGCGAGAGTCCGCCGCGACAACCGCGGTGGAGGCGTGACGACGCGTGGGCAAGATCAAGCTCTGGGGCGCCAGGGCGGCGGTGAACCATATCATGTCGCAGGCTCTTTGCAGGCGGTGGTGCCCCCTCCCGGCGTCGAGCTCTCGAGATATGGGAGATGGAGAAAGAGAGGGAGGCCCCATTCGTGCTGGGCCGTGACGCCCCTGTGGTCTCACCGTCGACCCGGTGGAGTTTTGGATGAAACGGTGACGGGGACGGGGGAGTGAGGGCGCCCGGGGCTCCCCGGATCCTCCACGATCGAGAGACCTCCGTCTTGGTAAGTGCTCGTCTCGCCTTGTCTTAGCTCGTTCTTTTTGCTGTTTTTGAACCCCTCTTACGAGCTCGGCTCTATAGGTTGGGCGTGGTGTAAGCCTTTGGGTTCCCAACCTCCTCTTCCGCGGGAGAGGGCGGGATCTGCCTGGCGTTCAGCGAGCCCTCGTTGCATGCGGGGCGCGGGGTCGTCCGGCGGTGCGCGGCCCGGGCCGTCGGGGGGCCGGGGTCCCGTCGGCCGCGAAGTGGGCCCTGGCGTCGGCGAGCGCTCTCGGCAGGCGGGCGGGACCTCATCGGGGCAACGCCGGGCTGCTGCGGGTGGTGGCCTTGGGCGCCGGCGGCGCGGTTTGCCGCCTCGGCTGCCGGGCGAAAGCCTAAGCCCCCAGGCGCGAGGGGGTCGGGTGCCGATCGAGGGGGGGCGTCCGGGGCTCGGGCCGACCGGCGCGGGACGAGAGGGTGCCACGCAGCCATCAATTGGCTCTCCGCCCGCCGTGTTATCGTTCAACGTAGTGATAACGATCACAGTCTTTGACTTTCCCGGCTGTGCCAGGGCGGCGGCGGCGTACCACGAGCTGAGCCGGATGTCTTAGAAGCTTCGGTACGGAAGCGGGCTGAGCTTGAATGTTGAAAAGCTCGATGAAGGCGCCGATTGACCATGAGCTCGGCGCCGGTGAGAGCTAGCGGCGGTGGCGAGCCGGTGATGGTGAAAACGGCTCGTCGGAGGGAAGGGCGGCAGCGATGGGTCGAGCCACGACCCGGCGTCGAGATGGCGGGCGGACAAGCGGGCTCGAGGGTCGAAGTGCTGCGCTGTTCCCCCTTCAAGGGGGCCAGTCGACCGGCGCCTCGTGACCTCCGGGACCTCCGCGTCTGGTTTCCTCGTCGGCGCCGTCCCCGTGGGCCAAGCCCCGAATACCATGTTGAGCTCACACTCGAAGGAGACTGGCCGCGGCCTCAGGGGGCGGTAGGGCGTCACGGTACCCAGGCGCCGCGAGCTCCTCGGCGGCCGATGGAGATGGAGGAGGTGGTTTACCGGAGGAGGACTCCGGCCCCACGCCGGCGCGGAGGGGATCGCCTGAAGCCGTGGCCCGCCCCGGCTGAGGAGGTCGTCGACATTTCGGCGATAGGGATGCCAACGTGTTAGCAAGGGCGGTGCAGGCGGGGACGAGGCCTTAAGCGGATGAGGCCGTGGAGGTGCCGCCGCCCTAAATGTCGTGTCGGCGTGCGGGGAGGTGCCGTTTCGCTGGAGGGCGGTCGAGGTCAACGGGGCTGGTGTCGGTGAGTGTCGTGCGGCGGCGTCCCTCCGTCGAGCGCGGGACGTCGTCCCTTCCCCGACTTACGCCCGATGAAGCCCTTGACCGCCTCATGGCCGTCAGAGGACCGGTGTGCGTGCTTAAGCCTTGCGCGGTTCAGTTCGCCGTAGCGCCCGAGGTGTCTTTCTTGGCGCTTTCTGAGTTGCTCACGTGTTTGTGCTCTTCGGGCGTCTGGGACTCCGTCTTTGGGGTACAACAGGTGGCGCGGCTCGGCGGGAGGCGCGGCCGTCGGGAAGGCGCTGGCCGGTCTGCGCGAGGAGTGTGCGGAGGCTCGGCGCGGCCACAGCTCCGGCCGCCGGTTCCTCGGCGTCGGGGCGGGAGGGGCGTCGTCGGGTTCCGTTCGCGTGTGGAAGCCGGGCTTCGGGGAGGCCCGGGAAAGGTGGACTTCCCGCGGCTGCGGGCGTCCGGCGCGGCCGAGGGCTCGAGGCTCGCCTATGAGCGGCGTAGCGAAGATGGAGGGCTCCACGGTCCCGGCGGAGGGCTGGGCGACAGGGCTTGAGCGCTCTCGGGGCTCGGCGACCTTGGAGTCGCGCGGAAGGACAAGGATGAGCTCGCCCGAGCGCTCCGCCACAGCGACGCCGAGCTCAAGTGAGTGCTTCCGATCCTATCTTTTCTGTCTTGTTTACCAGCGTTCGGGGCTGATTGTCCTCGTCGGCGGGGCTTTAGCATATGACCACACGAAGCTTCAGGCGTGGTGTATCTTTGCGTGCCAGGCTGAAGGATGGGTGGAGGCCCCGAACCATGGTTGTGGTGCAGCGGCGAGGACTCTATGACGAGCTGTGGAGTAAGCGAGGCCTTCGTTCCCTTGCCTGCGTCCCCCATGTGGGTAAGCCTGACATTGTGTCACGACTTGTTGTCTGTTGACAACTGCTGGCGGACTCCCGGCGGGCCGGCGGCCGGCGAGAACAAGAGCGGGAGCTCGCCGCCTCTCGAAGCCTCAGCCCGAAGCACACGACTCGAGCGCAGCAAGAAGAGGCGGACCTAAAGCGGCGCCGGCGACCTCGTTGGCGCGAGGAAAGAGCTCGAGGGGCCCCTCTCTAGGAGCGTCTTTGCTAAGGCCGTGGAGGGAGGCTGGCTCGAAGCGTGCCCACGAGGGCCTTGTGTCCGGGGTCGGGGACGTCTGCGATGTCCTCGGGGTGGAACGTGGAGGACCCCGCCAGCGGGTGTCGGCGATCTGCGCAAAAGTGACGGAGGACGCGGGCCGCGTGGTGCACAAGGCGATCGGCGTTGTCTTCACCCACTACCCCAAATTCGAGGTCAACATCGTGAAAGCGGGGTGGGCGCCGGAGCGTTGATGATGCCCTGCCACCGATCGGAGGAGGCCGCTGCTGCTGAGGTCGCCACCGTGTGTCTGCGGAGCTCTTCAAGCTTGGCGCCGGGAGCTCGAAGGTGTTCGAGCCCCTGGGGTGGACGGAGCGGCCGAAGAGCCCGCCCGGGGGAGGGAGGAGGTGCGGGAGGTCCCGCTCCGCCCGCCGATGGACCCAAAACCCACCTGCGCGGGGTAGGGCTCTGAGGCTTGACCCTTTTGCTAATGAACTTGTTAAGTCCTCATAGTCGAGGCAATCTGTAAAAACTTTAAGGAGCTCGTGCTTAATGGATGTCGCTTCTTCTCTTTAATCGCATTTCGTTCCTACTTTGACTCTTTATGAGCTTATGACTCGAGAGTTAGATGGCGGGCCATTCCTCGCTGGCCCTTGAGGCGGGAGGTCGCCAGGCCGATCGCGCCATGCTCTTTAGCGGTGAGCTCACAACTTAGTCGTTTCGGGACGTCATTTGAGTTGAGAGGAGAAAGGGTGAGTTCACGTGGGTTTGAGCTCATCGGCGAGCTCTAAACTTGCTAGTTTTGCGAAAAAATGGTGTGTTAAAAACGTGGGGTGCGCACCCCAGATCCTTGTAGCCCCGAGCAAGGGGCGGGCCTTTGCCGAGGCGAGAGGCCGGCTAGTTGCTCAAGCGTGCTAAGGAAAGAAATCGAAATGCTTGCACATATTTTGCATCAAGTTCGTGCTTTTATTGAGCTCTCGCGGCTACAAGATTTGAGAAATACAATTTAAGGGTAGAGAAGCGACGTAGCTGTTCGATGTTCCATGCGTTGGTGAGGACTCGGCCTTGGTGGTCCCTTGAGTATGCGTGCCGGCCTCGGCCCAGTTGGTGAAGGGAAGGGACCTTCCAGGGGCGCCGGGAGCTTGTGCTTGTCTTTTGAGCTCACGGACTCGCCCGCGGGACGTGGTCACCAGCAAGCTCGCCCTCGACGTGGCGGTGCGTGGTGCGCCTCCTGAGGCTGGGTACTTGGCGGTGGATGAGGGCGATGTCGAGCTTGCGTCGATCGGCAGCGTCTTCAAGCGGCGCTTGGGATTTGATTAATGCTCCGTTGAAGGGCTTGGATGCGAGGCGAACCGTGCTCAAAATTAGTGGGGAACGCGACCTTGGATCGAAGAACCGAAGAGCGGCGTCAGTCCGGGTGGCCTACTTGGCGTTGTGCGGGCTCCATACGACCAGACCGGGGCTCGGCGAGCCACCGGCGGGCGTATTTTTCGAGCCTCTTGAGAGATGCGAGACACGCCTGAGACATGCGTTAGCTCTTTCTACTGGCCGTTGGTCCTCGGTGGTTGGCCGAGGGCGTGTCGGCGTACGGATGCCGTGATCGCTGCACCGGTCGATGAACCTCTCCACGAAGTTCGTGCCGTTGTCGGTGATGATGGAGTTCGGGACCCGAAGCGGTGGATGATGCGGTGAAGAGCCAGCGGTCTCCTCGGCCGGCATCGCGCGATGGGCATGACCTCGATCCGCCGAGAACTTGTCGATGGCGACAAGGAGGTGCGTGTAGCCCCGGCTGTCCTCTTGAAAGGTCCCACCATATCGAGGGCCCCAGACGCAAATGTCAAGTGAGTGGGATCGTCTGGAGAGGAGGCCCGGGAGGTGTGTCTATGGCGGCGGCATCCTTCGCGGCGTCGGGCGGTCGGATGGCGTGTGCGGCGGGGTGGCCCCGTAAAAACCCTCTTGAGCGACTTCCCAACAAGAGCTCGTGGCGCCGCATGGTGAGCGCGGCCGCGGAGTGGATCTCCTCGATGAGCTTCTCCCCTTGCTTTCGCGGTGATCTGTGGCCCCGGAGGGCCAGCCGGAGGCTCCGCGCCCGGTAGAGCTCTTGCCCGGGCGAGCAAGCGACTTGGCCCTTGGCGCCCGGGCGCTGGATTCCTCATGCCACGGGGGAGCTTGCCTTCCTTGAACCCTTTGGGGCGGTGGGATCCATGTCAGGCGAGCGGGTTGTAGTGGTCGGGCTCGATCCGGCCCCGAACTAGTTGGGTGTGAGTTCGTGGCAAGGCAAGCCTTCGGCGTTGGGGCTCGGGCTTGTGGGAGCGTCTACCTCCATAGGGTCAGGCTCGGGCGTCGGCCAGTTCGCGTCTGTCGTCGCGAGGTCGTCTTTGAGTCGTATCGATGGCTTCTTATTTGTTCGTGCATGAAAGCCGCTGGCCCGGGACCGAGGAAGCGATCGGCGGACTTAAAGCGAGAACATCCGCGTCGTTGTTGAGGTGGCGGTGAATGTGGTTGACCTCGAGCCCATGGAAGTGCTCCTCGAGCTCTCGAACCTTCTGGTGGTAGGCGATCATCTTCGGGTTGACGCAATCGACTTCCTTCATGACTTGGTTCTGACGAGCTCGGAAGTCGCCCGGACCTCGAGGTGCGGATGCCGGCTCAGCTTCGCGTGTCGCAAGCCGTTCACCGGGGCCTCGTACTCGGCCACGTTGTTGGGCGCGGGGAAAGTGTGGCGGATGGAGTACTTCATGCGCACCTTGTTTGGAGAGATGAAGACGAGTCCGATCTTGACGCCACGTACTTCTTTACCGGACCCGGTCGGTACGGCGTCCGGTACTCGATGTCGTCGGGCCTTGCGGCGGCCGACCCTCGGGCCACTCCGCGATGAAGTCCGCTGGAGCCCCGGATTTTATGGCGTCTGCGGGGCGTGGGTGATGTCGGGTCCCATGAGCTCAATAGCCCACTTGGCCCATGCGGCAGAACCTCGGGGCTCTGGATGACCTCGCCGAGGGCAAACTTGGAGACCGACTCGACCGGATGGGAGTCGGTAATTCTGAGCTTTGCGGCCGGGTGATCGGCAGCCCGTACCACGAGCTTCAGTGTGTAACGGGTCTTGGTGTCGGTGAGGACTTCACTCATGAAGTACACCGGACGCTACCTTGAGCGCGTGCCCTTCCTCCTCCCACTCGACGACGAGGCGCGGTGCTCACCACCTTCGAGGTGGCCGAGATGTAAGGAGGATCGGTTCGTTGGGTATGGGCCGATGAGTGCGGGCGGATTAGCAAGTAGTTGCTTCAGCCAATCGAGCTTGCTTGGGCCTCATCGGTCAGGCAAAGCGCTCGACTTCTTCGGCGACTTGTAGAGTGGGAGGCTCCGTTCTCAGTCGAGTTATCGCCATGAAACGACTTAACGCCCCGGGGCACCCCGTGAGTCGCTGCGCACTTGACGTTTTTGATCGGCCCCATGTTCGTGATGGCGAAATTTTCTCGGGGTTGGCCTCGATGCCACGTTCGGAGACGATGAAGCCAAGCACTTCCCTCGAGGGACCCGAAAGACACACTTCTCGGGATTGAGCTTGACTCCGAACTCTCGGGCTTGGCAAAGACCTTTTCAAGCTCGAGGGGATGAGCTCTTTCGAAGCGCTTCTTGTGACAACGATATCGTCGACATATGCTTCTATGAGCTTTCCGAGGAGCTCTTTGAAGACTTCTGCATGCACCTTTGGAAGGTGGCGCCGGCGTTTTTCAAACCGAAGGGCATTGTTACGTAATGTAATGCGCCAAACGGAGTGATGAAGGAGGTAGCAAGCTGATCGAGCTCGTTCATCGCGATCCGTGGTAGCCTGGTAGGCGTCGAGAAAACGAGGGCGTCTCGCACCCGAGAGGTGGAGTCAACAATTTGGTCGATGCGCGGCAAAGGAAACGGATCCTTCGGGCATGCCTTGTTGAGACCCGTGTAATCAACACACATTCTCCATTTCCCATTCTTCTTCTTAACTAGTACGGGGTTGGCTATCCACTCGGGATGATACACCTCCTTGATAAACCTAGCGGCTAAGAGCTTATCTATCTCCTGGCGATTGCACGGCGTCGTCGTCGTCCGTCGTCACGTCCCGGCGCTTCACCGGCCGAGCGGGTTTGATGTTCAAGGGAGTGCTCGGCGACTTCCCTCGGTATGCCCGGCATATCCGAGGCCCCTCCACGCGAATACATCGAGGGGTTCGCGGAGGAAGTCGACGAGCTCGCTTTCCTATTTGGGGTGAGCTCGGCGCACCCACGAGAGGGTGCGCCACATCCTTGTCGACCGCCGTGACCTCCTTGGCGTCCTTCTCGGGCTCGAATGTGCCCGTGACACCTTTTCGAGCCGGCGGTCGAGCTCGTGCTCGTGCCTCCTTCCGGCTCGACGGTTGAGCTCATGCTCGCCTTCTTTTTGAGCTCGGGAGTCTTGTGGCCGCCCAGGCCGCCATCTTGGGCGGCATCCGGCTCGATCTCGGCAATGGCGTCGGACCGGACGGGCGGCCTCGCTTGTCGAATGCGTGCTCGAAGGTGGAGTCGACGGTGATGACCCCCCTCGGGACCGGGGATCTTGAGCTTGAGGTAGGTGTAGTTGGGGATGGCCATGAACTTTGCATAGCACGGCTGCTTCTAAACAGGGCGTGGTAGGCGTTCTTGAGCGGGAGCACCTCGAACATGAGGACCTCCTTGCGGAGTTGTCCGGGGTGCCGAAGGTGACGGGAGGTCAATCCGCCCGGCCCGGAGCATCTGCTTCCACGGCACCACCACCGTGGATCGGCTCCTCGACGGAGACGTGCCTTGGGGATGCCAAGGGCTTGGAGCGCGTGGAGGTAGAGGAGGTTGAGGCGGTACCGCCGTCCCATCAACACCTTTCCGAGGTGCAAGGTGCCAATGATGGGATCGACGACGAGGCGGGTACCTTCACGGGCACGGGATGTGTCGGGGATGATCGACCTTGCCGGAGGTGATCGCCCGAGCTCGACCACTTGAGGTACTCGGGGTGGCCGGCTCGGTGAAGAGGACCTCGGACCTCAGCGTGAGCTGGTCGGCGCTTGGACTCGTAGCGGTGGCCCGCCCGACGGCGTTGGCGGCACCGCCCACGATGTACATGTCGTCGAACTCGTCGGAGCGGTTTTTTTCGCCTATCGCCGTCGCGGCTCTGTCGCCACCACGCGTGCCCATCACGTGCTTCTTCATGAGGCGGCGTCCCTTCATCTTGTGCTTGACCGGCCCCGCGTGGTGCGGGCGGCTCCTCGAGCATCTTGTCGAAGTGCTCTTTGGGGACGAAGGGCTTGCCGCCCTTGCGCCCGGTTTGGCGCTTGTCGCGATGGCCACGAACTCGTCGTCGTTGTATGCGTCAGCGGGCGCTTGTTCTTCTTGTTCTTCTTCCTGCGGGAGTTCGATCCCCCGGCTTCTTGCCGTCGCCCCTCTCGGCTTGCCCTTGCCCGTGACGGCGGAGATGGCGCCCTCTCCTCGGGGCGTGACGGCGTGGCGAGGTCGAGGAGCCCTTCACGGTTCGGGGCTTCGGACGCCGAGCTCGTGGATCGGGTCTCGCAGGTAGTGCCGAAGGTGAAGGCGGTGATGATCTCAGAGTCGAGGCCTCCGAGAGGTTGTTGCGGAGCTTGAGAAGCGCCGATGTAGTCGCGCAGCTCTCCCCTTCGCTTGCAGCCTCGCCGTGTCCCACGTCGTGCTTGGCCGGGCGTAGGTGCCCCCGGAAGTTGCCGACGAAGACGTCTCGCAAGTCCTCCCGATTTGCGGATGGTGCCCTCGGGAGGTGCTCGGGGAGCCATGATCGCGCCGACCGCCGTGGTAAAGTGGGAGGTTGCGGATGATGAAGTAGTCGCCGCCGGCACCTCCGGCCCGACAAGAAAGGCGGTAGTCCTCGAGCCATGTGGCGGTCGGTTTCCCCGTTGTACTTCTGCACCGGGTCGAGCTCAGAAGCGAAGGGAACGGGCGTCGTGGGATGCGGGAGCCGCGCGGCCTCAGGCCTCCTCAAGCTCGGCTCGAGGGCGGCGGTCCCGCTTTGGGAGACGGGCTCCGGGGCGGCGTACCGGCGTGGGGCTGCGGCTCTTGTCTTCTTGACCCCATGCGTGGCGCCCACCGCGTCGCTTGCTGTAGGTGCGGGGCGCTTCGGGGGTCGTCACGGTGGCACTTGCGCGTCGTCGGTGCGTTCTTCTCGGCCGTGCCTCTCGGCTTTGCGTCGCATTGATGGTGTCCCCGGCATCGCGGTTCTCGCCGACCGGTGGGTGGTCGCGTGGACCTCGGGGTGGGAGGAAGCCTCGTGTTCCTCCAACGGACCCCGTCGGTGAGACGAGCTTGCTACTGCTGGGCTGCCGCCTGCCCGGGGAGCCTTTTGAGTTGCTCGTGGGTCTGCGGCCTCGGGTCCCCTCGAGGGCCGGCAACGGCGTGGGAGCAGCGCGCATGGCCGCCAAGTGCAGGGACGCTCTCGAACACCGGCGGGAGCTGTTCGGCCGCCGTCGGTTGATGCGGTCGTGGGCGTCGCGGGCTCGAGCTTCGTGCTCGTGCTCGTGATTGCCGTCTCTCCCGTCGACGGCGAGGAGGGGCTTCGTGTTCTTAGGCTGCATGCCCACTCAGGCTCCTCGAGCTCTTCCACCAGCCTTGATGCGGTCGGCAAAGCGGCTCGCTACGTGTCACGGGCGAGTCCGAGCGTGTGTCTCGGAGGTGTCGCTCGAGCGGACCTCTTCCCACCGCACCCTCCTGAGTGTGGCACATGTAGCACTATGGCGTGTGGGGTCGCGATCCATGAGGCTCATCCCGTTGAGGGCGAGCTCGAGCTCGTGGACGGCCTGCCGGGGCTCGTCGCCCCGTGGAGTGGGAGGCCCTGCTGCCCATCGGTACATCTCGGCGTGAGGCCGCGTGAACTTCGTCGGCCGCCGGCGCCTCTTCACCGGCGAGTGAGGGACGACATTGGGCGGTAGAGAAGGTCACATCGCGGAGCCGAGCTGCGTAGGCTCGCGTCCCGTGGATGTCGAAAGCGGGTCCTTGATGAGGTCGAAGAAGCGGTCAGCGGCCCGCGCGGATGGGGCTGGCCGGGCGCTGAGGTGGAGTTCCGTCCCATGCTCGTCGGGGGCCCGAGTCGGTGGCGCCGCGGAGCGGCGGGGATGTCCTCACGCCGCATCGGGCGGGGGTGAAGACGGCTCGGTGATGGACGCTCCGCTCGGTGCCGGAGAGTCGATGGTGCCGCGCATCGCCACGCCGCAGCCGTCGGCGGAGTGGAAGAAGCCATCGGAGTGGAGAAACGTCGCACTAGCGCTTGCCCTACCTGGCGCGCCAACTGTCGTGGTCTAATACCAATGTCATAGTAATGTGGTTAATGCGTGCTCGATGGCCTAGCTCTAGAGACAATGACACAAGATTTATACTGGTTCGGGGCAAATCGGGCTCCCTAGTCCAAGCAGATCACTATCCGAGCTCGGATGCTCATACCGGGGCTAGTACAAGCAAGGCGAGAGAGGGAGAAGGCTCCCCAAGTCTCTATGATTGAGGCTAGTGCCAATATCGAGTGTGTGAGTGCGGTGTCTTTGGTGTTGAAATCTTGAACCTTGCCTCAACGGGAGGGGCTGCCTCCCCTTTTATAGTCGCAAGGGGCGAGGCTCGAGCTCCCATCGAGTTGAGGACTTAAAGAAAGTGAAAATACATGTATAGAGTGTTGGATGCAAGAAAAGAGCTCTACGGTGAGCTCTCGGCGGACGGACGAGCTTCCTTCGAGCTCCCGGGTGCTTTGGATGCCGAAATTGGTCGTCGCCGTACGCGGGAATCGGGGTTTGGGCGGTGGTCAGGCGTCGCCCTGTCTCAAATCGCGGTTGGAAGACGTCTTCTCGGTATGGGCGTGCCCATACTTGTCGATGGGAAGTCGTACCCGTATGTACCTGCCCGACAACGTGGCGGCGCTGTTTGGAGCCCGACGGGGGTATGGCGAGGTGGTCGAATGGCCTCTCCGTAGCTGTAGCTCACGTGGCTACAGCGTCCGTCGAGGAGTGGTTGGGTTTGTCGAGAGTTGTTGACCAACTCCCTACCCCCATGAGCTTCTTCCGGGAAGGCAAAGGCCGAGCTCTTTCAGCCGTCCGTCTCGGATTGCTCGTCGCGGGGAGCTCGGCGAGGGGAAAGAGGTCCCGACGAGGCCTGGGCGCCGGAGACGAGGGAGCTCATCGCCTGAGACCTCGAGGTGGTGCGGAGCGATGGGTCTTCGCCCGAGGAGCTCATTTGCGAGCCCGAGCGAGGCGGAGATCCGTCGCTGGCGTGGAGAGCTCATGCGTGGCGAGGGCCTCACAAACCACGGCAGGATGTCTCGCTCGTGGTCATGCCCGGGACAAGGGCTCGCTCATGGGTATCCCAAATATCGATCCCCCACAAATACCTCTTGACAAAGTAATTTATTTCTTTCCCTAAATATTTATTCCATAAATAATTATTACTTAACAACGGCGAAGGATGACGACGGACCGCGTCCGGCCGCCAGCGCTGCGGCGCCCTCTCCTCCTGGGCCCGATGGGCCCTTTGCCCATGGGTCATGACAAACGGTTGGTGGTTAAAAAGTTATTGTGAGCTATGAGCTATGTAAAAGCTACTGTGGGTTATGTGTTGTGAAAAAAAACTTTAATTTATTGAGTTAAAACAAATATGAATTTGAGAATTAAAGGCTCAAAGCGCCATGGTGATATTTTTGGATCAAATTTGATCAATGTATGTTCAAACCGTATATACCGCCATTAAAATCTAAGGGCAAGACGAGGCATTACTTTCTTTGGTCAAAGCATAAATCACAAGGTTTCAACTAGCGGATATCGTGAAGCTATAAAAATATGAAAAAGCTATTTCATTAGTAATTTCACGTAAAATATGAAAATTCTTAATTATAACTTTTTTTTCTCGAATACGTAAAAGACTTATGCATCTTTGTATTTAAGATACATCCGCTTTTGCACGTTCCTAAGAGTTAGGATATTACATTATGCATCACTCCCAAACCTTTCCTCCTAAGCGGATTACTCACGCAGATTAGACAACCTAGATTGCGCCGCACCGCTCGGATCCATGGATCGGCGGTGGCACTCATGCGCTGGCGCTACGTCGCCCGCGGGACTGCCATGGGCGTGCGAGGTTGGGGAAGAGCTCCATAATGACTCGACGTCCGAGTCAACGGTGCGCCTCCGAACATGGCCTTGTACTCCTACTTGGCCTCCGCCATCATTTTCCCCTCAAGCCATCAAAGCCATTGTATGACGAGGGCTTCCCCTCGTCTGGCAACTGGGATGTTGGCGAGCGGCTGCGCCACTATCCTCACTCTCACGAGGGGAAGTCCGGACGAGTGGTCGAAGACCTTGGTCCGCGTAGGGGTGTTGCGGGCATGTACAACAGGGGGTGTGGCGGCCTTCTTGAGCACCCGTTGGGCGAACCCTTCGATGCGTCCGTTGAGCGCTGTAACATCGTTGTCATTGCATGGCGCATCCCAGTCCATCCCGACGCGGCCGACAGGTGGAAGTGAATCAATGCGTGTGCCTTGCATTGCCGGGCTCGGGTAGGTAACCGTATCAACGACCTTGTATCTTTGGCACGGGAAGACCGGGTGGCGGTGTGCAACATCCGTCGTCATCTTCCAAAGACGCCAGAAATTTGTGTTCTGGTGGTGGTCGACCACCCGCGGGGATTTGGATCACATGTCTTGGGTCACCCACACCATGTGGCGTGACCTCCCCTTGCGCCGACAGCCCGAGCCGGGGTCGTGTTACCGACCATCGGAGCCGGGCTGCATCACAAATCCAACGCCCACCCACTTCGTCGCGAGTGCTCCAAGTCCCGCTGGTTGATCACGGCCACGACGAGATTCTACATGTCCGCGGCTGTGGCCTCCAGACCAGCCGACACCTCAGTTGGTGTAGGCTTAGCCATCCCTCGCACTGATGCTTCTCCAGTTTCATAGGTGGGCGAGGAAGGTCCCAAGGTAGCCCCTTCTAAGGAGGCCCGAGGGGGCCGGTGGCGGGCCCCTCAGGATCGCGTCCCCTGAGGCCACCGGCATCATTGGCGCTATGGGCGTCCTTCTTGGCATGGCCGGGGCTCATCGTTGAAGCGGTGGCAGCGGACCTTCGAGGATGAAGGTCCGGGCCACGTCTCACCAGGTGGCCATCGGAGCGGCAGGTCGGTGATCCGTGGACCGAGCCTCGGTCGGGGGCGCGATCGATGCTCCACCCCTAGGGCGAGCGGACCGCGGCTGCCAAACCATGGAAAGCCCGGTTGGCACCGATCATCCCCCTGCTTCATCTTTCGCCTGCGATGCCTGTGCTGGCTTGACGGCGACCGGGGTTGCGTGTCGGTGGGGGTGCTTGGGCCCATCGGCCGTGCCACTAGGACCCGCAGAAACAATACCACCACCCTCGGCCCCACACCACTGTCGCATCCTGCTAAACACCCCACCCCCGCCACATCGTCGACGTGCCTCGACCCTCTTGCATTCCTGTTAAACGTGGCCAAGGTTGTGGCAGTGGAGTCATCGCCAAAGGTAGGCTCGCGGAGGTGCCGACGCAATGCCCTACTATCGTGCACTTGAAGCAGTGGCCATCAGCATGTGCCGGAACCTGCCAGGTTTATTGTGCCCCTTGCCATCAATCCATTGCGTTGTCGTGGCCGCAGCGGCCTGGGAGGGGAAGGGGGGAGTGCACGCTGCCACCCTTCAGTGTCCGGAGTGGTCGCTCGGCATGTCATCCTAAGCCACAGGTGGACGGGGAGCCACCCGGCATGGCATCGGCCGCCAATCGCCCGTCACACTCATGCCATTCGAAGTGCCATCATGCGGGGACACGACCCTCCACCGGGTCGAAAGCATGAATCTTTGCGTGGTCGATCAGCGCCGCCATCCCTTTTGGGGACTGCATCGCCCGCGAGCTACCCCCCATGATCGGGGAGCCATAACCGAAGAACGGCGACGCCTCCCGAGGCACGCCAGCCTCGGCACCCGACGGTCGGCAACCAGGGTAAGACAAGGTGCAACGACCGTTGTTGTTCGCCCATACTATTGCTTCCAAGCGTGCCCCCTGGCGTGCGGCTTCTAGGATGGTAAGGCGCCACATTTGGAGACCCGGGGACAAAGGCGGTCGGGTTGACGAGGAAGGCATAGAGGGTGAAGGCACTCCCGCCCACTCCCATGTTGTCACCCCATTGTCATCCTTGTCCTCCCGACATCCTCCATGATGACCCGGAAGGAGTCGGCCTCGGTTTGCACGGCCACCGGAGAGGATTGTGGAGGACCTCATCCTTGACACCCTCACGGACGATTGCGCCCGGATGGTGGTGCTATGGTTGTGCTCGCAGTGGCGTGTAGAGGACCCGTACTCTATCTTTGGTTCTAAATAGTGACAAACACACATAAGCTACTACACCACTAGGGAGAGAAAAAGGATAAAAGAGAATCTACAATGAGAAGGTGGTTCTAAATATTGCACATGGGTGAACTCTAGTTTAACATGTGAGGAGGCTAAATCATGATGGGATTACGATCATATGATGAGGAGATGCCCGCGGCTAGTCCGCTAGGCCGATGGACACTTTTTTTTTTTTTCCAACTCAACATCCGAACGTGGAGGAATACGATGGGCGGAACAGGGCGTCACCACCTGCCCCCTACCTCACTACCGTGGGATGCCGAGCATTTCGATGATTACTATAGACCTGGACACCACGTCCCACGTATATAGAAAACTACCTAAATCCCCCCGGGACTCCGACCCTACGGATCGACAAGCAAGGATAAAGGTAAACCCGAAGGTACACCAAACCATCATAATCTACATAAACCTTACCACTCTCTAGCGAGTCGACACATGACGGTTAATTCTATAATTAGCCAAGTTCTATCTACTAATATGTCAACTAGATCATAGTTCACACATTAATAAGATAACATGAGGGTAACTATACTCTAGTTCGAACGCAATGCAATATGAATCTAAAGACTTGAATATTGAAAGGAACTCCATAATAATATTAATATTACCAAAAAGATCCTTCCAAGGAGACAAGCCCTCCTTGAAGCTCAACCTTGCTCAAAACAACAACTAGGACTAAAGAAAGTGAGTGAAGTGCTCAAGGGTGTGTGTTGTGTGTTTGGAAGGGGGTGTGGCCTCTTATTTATAGGAGAATGAAAGTGGTTTTTGGCGGGAGTTTTGGCGCCAAATCCCAAAAGCACCGCCATACACCGCCCTCGACTCCTCCGGCCGGGACACGGAGACAAGGCGCTGCGGGATCGGGCACGGGCCTGCGGCGGCCGCCGCACCCGCGGTGGTCGGCCCGGTTTGGCCTGTCCCGCGCCCATCCTTCGCGTGTGGGCTGGTGGCCCGGTGTGTAGGTCGCCTTTCCGAGGTGTTTCGGTCCATTTTGCTTCGGTTCCGGCTGTCCGTTTCCCCTTGGTCAAAGCGCATTTCTGGGTTTGCACTTTACTCTTTATTTACGCGTACTCTCACTGCTTTCCGTGTTTGTTCCAAAGAAACAAATATTCTCGAATACAAGTGGAACTAGGTGAGTAGTAAATGTTTATTTGACATAAGTGTGCTCCATCTCTCTTAATTAGAGCTAAGTTGGCGGTATAAGATGTATGATAGTGACTTGCCAACAAACTCCCCCAAAGCTTAACCTTTGCTCGTCCCGAGCAAATAGCTAAGTGTTTTGGTTGATGATCGGGAGTTGCTTCAATGCCGATATAAATCAAAGTGTACCAAAGTTTATAACCAAGTGTTCACTTATTGTTTAAATAAGTTGGCATTTTCATCTATCCTTATTACTCGAATCATATGGGTCTCATAACATTTCTCCACATTCTTGGGCGATTGCAAGATAGAACGGTTTTGTAGAGCTACTACTTCTTTTATTCTTTTGAGTAACTATCCATCCGGGATTTTATTTGGCATGTGTATACAAATGCATATTTTTTTTTTTTTTGAATACTTGAGAGAGTGTGATATTCTCTCTTTCTTTTTTGGAGAGGTGGGTTCTTCTCACCCTAGACTTGTGTCTTTTATTTCCTCTCTTTTTTTTTGGAGATGTGGGCTCTACTACTCCCTCGGGCACTTGTCCATTTTTCATCTCTTTTCTCTTTTTAGATTCACGTTCCCTGATGTCAAGTTCTCTAAGAACAAAGTTATAGTAGAGTCTCTCTATACCATATCATATCCGACAATAACTTAGAAAAGGATCATGTTCTTGCAACCCATGTTTATCAAGTTTTTAGGACAAGATAGTATCGACCAACAAACTTAAACATCAAGGAATTCTAAGTTATAAACTAGGTGCAAGTCGATTCATAAACAAGAGCAATTATTCATCATTTCATCTTAAGAGAAACCTACACCATCTTATGTCAAATAAAGGAGGGAATATATTTTTGTTGCTTTTATCAAATTTTTTTGAACCGAAAAGGAAAATGACTTGGGAAATTAAAGGCTTACCTCGGTGGGGGTCCTCCCCCAAGGCGGGCTCAAAGCCTACGGGCCGGGATTATATCCCATGTGGAGCCAAAAGGTTCTCTCCCAAGGCGCTGTGCTGATCCTCTCATGCACGGATGTCGGTGAACTCCCCGGCGGTACTCCCGGTGGCGCCGATCCGCAGCCTACATAGGGGAGTGGAGTGTATCATAAATATTTCTAGTACTCACCTCCGCACCGGGATGCGTGTCTTGAGGTCCCGGATCGCCCGAGGCTCCTCCGTGTGTGTCGGTGTTGTGGTGATGGAGGCAATCCTTCACTCTCGAAGAGATCTCATAGGAGCCCCGTCCCATGCCGAGCCGCCTCGCTGATTCGGGTGCGGGTGTAACCTCCGACCGGTGGCCCGGATGTACCCAAAGTTCGGCATAGCCGAAAAGAAACCATGTAATTGGACCCCGGCGTGAACCCAATGGAGTCAAAAGTGGGGTCTCGCACAAAGTCCGGTGGTGGGGCGGGTGATCGTGAAGTTCCCCGCCCCATCTCTTGCTACTCTCCCGGTTGACTTCGCGAGACACAGAGCTTCAGCGCTTTGTCGGAAAGGATCCGAACGAAGGTAAGTGAATGGGACTTATACAATGAGTATTCCGGTTAGGAAGCGGAATCTCCATTGTATAGCCCGGAAAGTAATAAATGACTTTCTCGCGGTCATCCGCATCAAGCTTAATATGATGCCCTTGAACCAAGGATTGATCGTGATCTCGGGGCGCGGGTCAAGAATGTAAAGAACATTCTCATCCTTCCAAAGACACCAACACCATGAGCAATCCGTGTCACAAGGGAAGTGCAATAAACAAATGGTGGTAAGCTTGATGGTTTCTAGCATCCAATTAATCATTTCTTTCACAGAGCAATTTTGATTCGTTTTTAGCATTGCAAAGAGACATTTTAATTCAATCATGAATGCGGCGGGGATCATGTCTAGGAAAAATAGTGCTAGACATCCATTTATGCATAAATCTTTGTGATGGATGTTGTATGTTTGCATTAACAGCCTCAAATCTAGCACTAGAGCAATCAATATCGATATTTGCATGAAGAAGGCATCACGATTATACCCACGAAGGGTCGCATCAAAATCCATTAGGCATTTCACTTTGTCAAACCCCAAAATTTCAGCAATTTGTTTCCATGTGCGATAGTGGTGGGTATGAAAAATCGAAAAGAAATACCCTCATCATGAACTTTCAAAGTGCACAGAATTGGATAGTGAGCATTTTAGAGCCTAATTCATCAAGAGGATCTACCTTTGCCCATCCTACGGCTCTCCACATGCGAGGGAATTCGAGAATCCATACCTAGTTTCTTGAGAGCTTCCCGGGAGAAGCGTGGTGCGTGAGCGAAGGGTCGATCTTTGAGCATGTGGTATGCTTGTATCTCTCATGCATCTTCGAGGTACGGAGCGTCACCGGGTCGATCGTCAAGTGTGGGTGGACTTGAGGAGGAGCGTCGTCTTCGTGCATCGGGCTTCCCTTCGGCCCGGTGTGGCGAGAGCTCGAGCCTTGAGAGAGACGGGAGCTCCTTCTCGGCGTCTTGCCAATGCTCCGCGATCTTGCTTCCTATCCCGCTCATGTTGACAAGAACAAAACAAGAACTAGAACAAGGGTGATGTTAGCTCGAAAAATTCTTACTAGCTCTTGATCTTTTGACACGTTGGGGTTGTTGAGTGCAAGAAGTTTCTTGCACAAGCTCTTGGAGAAAAGATAGAATGGAGAGGTGAAGTGGGAGAGTGAAAATGTGAGAATGAGAGGGGTGGTGAGCTCTCCGGGCACCTCGAGTATTTATAGAGCAAAAACACCGAGCGCCGACACGGGACCGAGAACAACGGCTACTTCGCCCACGACGCGGGGACAGCGGACGGCGTTCCCGGGCGGGCGCCCTCGCCGCCTTGGCGGCCGGCCCGGCGTCCCCCCGGCCCCCCCCAACTTTGGCGGGTGGCGGAACGGTCATGTGTTGTCCCTAACCGTTGGTGCTTTGGCCGGTTTCGACCGTTGGCCCAAAATTTTCGATTTTTCCCAAGTTTATTTTAATACTTTATGAAATGAAAATTATTTTGGAATATGTTTTATATTTTTTTATTCATGGCGAGAATAAATGGGGTGCTAAAAATCAAGAGTTTTATTTTATGAGTTAGAAAATTTTATTTATAGGGCAAATTTATTTTTATATATTAAATTCAATACTATATAGTGTAGGAAAAGAAAATTAAAGATTCATCTATATACATATATATATATATATATATATTTTAAGTGAGTAAATAAATTCTATAAAGAAATAAATAAATAAATACTTAATTTATTACTGACTTACCTTGGTGCTCCTTGTCTTGAAAAAGTGGGGTTGATTTGAATATCTTACGCTTTCACTCCCAAAATTTCTTCTAGTGTAAGCTCATTGCTTTCCTTTGGCGGGTGTAGGCTTTACCCGCCGGACCTTTGTAGTGGTCTTTGATGGTGAAGGTGTTGGGGTTGATTGTTCCTTCCTTCTCCACACTTGTTTGGTAGGAGTGGCTTTGCTTTTTCCCTCGAAACTTCTTCCCTGTTAGGAGCATCATCTTTCTTGGGAGCCGCCTTTTCTTTGGCTCCGGCTTTTGTTTTCCCAAAGTTTTGGCTAGTTGAGGGAGGTTCATGAACTTTTTGGGATCTATTACTATCTCCTCCAACTCTTGGGTGGTTGATCCGTACTTGATACCTAATCATAGAACATTGCTCTTTGGCTTTCTTGGGCTTGACTTCGGTTTCCTTCTATCGATTGGTTTAACGGTTTTGTAACCGTTAAAATGACATCTTCTTTGTTCATCGGGGAGTTGGAACTTGATCCTTCCCTGTTCCCACGAGATATGGTGGCATTTGCTTTGTGTTTAGGAACGTCTTCCCAAGAGTAGTGACATGTTTTCATTTTCCCCATATCCGGGCGACAAAATACTGTGGGGATGTAAATCGTTCTTCACCCGTACTAGAAGATCTTACGCTATTCCTTACATTTGTCCTGATGGATTGGTCCGCCATTTGGAGTTGCATTTTGATGGGGGTGAGTGGCGAACATCTTAGTGCATCACTTGTCTTCTTGGACATGATGTTGGCGCTTGCCCCCAAATCCGCGATAGGGCTTTCTTGAAGACGTGCGGACCAATTGCACAAGTGATTGTTGGGTGCCCAGGATCCCGCCTTCTTTGCGACAAATGGTGACTCTACAAAAACATCCGGCGTCGACTCCGAGGGTTACCAATCCTCGTTGTCACCATGTTAATCGTTTCGGTGAAGGTTTAAAATTCGCCAAACCTTCTTTTGATTTAGGCGAAATAGCGGATGACATTTGAGAAATTTGAGTTTCAATCATTTTATTAAAGCTAGATTGATTCTGAACAGCAGATAGATAAATTTTCAAGTTTTGAACTAATAGATTCTAACATTTTATCATTATAAGATATTTTCTTGTTCAAAGATTCATTAATCTTAGCTTTACCATAAACTAAATCTTTCAAAGAAGGTTGGTTTGAGTTATAATTAGAATTGTAATTGTAATTAAAACCATTACCTCCTTGTGGACGTCCTTGATTGTTCCACCTATTGTTATTATTATTGTTATTACCATTGTTGTTACCCGGATGGAACCCATTGTTGATGAAGGCAAGCTCTTCACGAGTTTCGGCGGCGTTGTTGCCCGAATGTCCAAGCTCTCCACGGACTTCACAAGTCATTAATGCTTCGAGGTGGTAGAGTGTTATTCATGACTTCCTTCTCGGTAGCTTGATCTCCCAATCTTTTGAGTAACAGGTCCATCTTTGCAACTAGCATGTCCGTCTCCTTGACGTTGTGCATGCCTCTTTTAAGTTGGGGCTCTGTCTTCTCCCCATGCTTGGTTCTCGATCATCTTCTCGATAAGTGCTTGACTTTTTCAACAAAGAGGGACGAAATGCCCTTCCGGCGGCGGCATCAAGATGGCCCTTACACATGGGTGTAAGACCATTGTAGAAGTTCTCGAAACGAGCCATGTCTCCATCTTTGTGATGTGGGCGAGCAAGGATGTATTCTTGCAACCTTTCCCACGCCTCAGAATTGGTTCATTTGGATTCTACTGAAATTTGAGATTCTTGCCCTTGCAGGCATTGGTTTACCCCATTGGGAAGAAACGTCACGAAACGCAGCGGAGCATTTGCTCAGTGTAATGACTTGAGCTTTGTCCTTATAGAACCATCTGCTTCGCCTTCCCCACAAGGGAGAAAGGAAAAGCGGAGCTTGATGGCGTCGGGCTCCACGCCCTTGATGACAATGGTGTCACACGGCTCTAGGAAATTTTGAAGGTGTGCGTTGGCATCCTCGCTGGCAATCCACGTAATGGATTTGCCGTACCATCGTGATGAGGCCAAGCGGATCTCAAAATTCTTGTCACCAACGTTATTTGTTGGCCCGATGGGGACATTGCCCACCGGGGGTTGAGTAGTCACGAGTGTCTTGGCCACGAAGTGTTGATGAAGATGGTACGGTGATGATGGGTTCAACCTCCGGGTGGAGTAACGACAGTGTAACGGTGCGGACCGCCTCTTTTCGATCAACGCCTCCGGATTGTCAACGGTTGTTCGGTGGAGGTTGCGACCGATCATCTACTATCCCCCCCTTTCATCCACAAATGGAAGAAAACAAAAGAGTTATCCCCTGCAAAGACTAGGGTTATCATTTATACATGTGGTTATAATCATCATAAGCTAGCTTTATGATTTTTTTTTAGAAAACCATGCCTTCCCGCAAGGGCGCCGTAAATGCTTGTTGGCACTTCATAGTGCAATCTCTAAGAATAATATTCTCGAGATCACGTTAAGAGATATCGATGATAGATGGATTCATGTGTTTACTTTAGTCAATCCATAGCGCACGGATCTATCATTGTAGCATTTCACCCGGTGGTATTCGGGTATCGTGATTTATATTTTCCCAAGGGAAGGCGGGGTGTGGTTAGCTAGCATAATGATGATGATGATCCACAATGTATTTATGAATAACCATTAGTCAATTGCGGGGGGTAAGAAGAATAGATATTCGTGATAGTGACAAACACACATAAGCTACTACACCACTAGGGAGAGAAAAGGATAAAAGAGAATCTACAATGAGAAGGTGGTTCTAAATATTGCACATGGGTGAACTCTAGTTTAACATGTGAGGAGGCTAAATCATGATGGGATTACGATCATATGATGAGGAGATGCCCGCAGCCTAGTCTCGCTAGCCGATGGACACTTTCGAACTCCAACTCAACATCCGAACGTGGAGGAATACGATGGGCGGAACAGTTTGTCACCACCGCCCCCTACCTCACTACCGTGGGATGCCGACATTTTCTGATGATTACTATAGACCTGGACACCATGTCCACGTATATAGAAAACTACCTAAATCCCCCGGGACTCCGGCCCTCTACGGATTGACAAGCAAGGATAAAGGTAAACCCGAAGGTACACCAAACCATCATAATCTACATAAACCGACCACTCTCTAGCGAGTCGACACATGACGGTTAATTCTATAATTAGCCAAGTTCTATCTACTAATATGTCAACTAGATCATAGTTCACACATTAATAAGATAACATGAGGGTAACTATACTCTAGTTCAAACGCATTGCAATATGAATATAAAGACTTGAATATTGAAAGGAACTCCATAATAATATTAATATTACCAAAAGATCCTTCCAAGGAGACAAGCCCTCCTTGAAGCTCAACCTTGCTCAAAACTACAACTAGGACTAAAGAAAGTGAGTGAAGTGCTCAAGGGTGTGTGTTGTGTGTTTGGAAGGGGGTGTGGCCTCTTATTTATAGGAGAATGAAAGTGGTTTTTGGCGGGAGTTTTGGCGCCAAATCCCCCGGCCGCCTCAGCTCCTCCCCCGCTTCGGACACGGAGACAAGGCGCGGTGGGATCGGGCACGGGCTTGCGGCGGCCGCCGCACCTACGGTGGTCGGCCCCAGTTTGGCCCGGCCCCACGCCCATCCTTCGCTGCGTGGGCTGGTGGCCCGCTGTAGGTCACCTTCCGAGGTGTTTCGTCCGTCTTGCTTCGGTTCGGCACATCCACGTTCCCCTTGGTCAAAAGCACATTTCCTCGGTTTTGCACTTTACTCTTTATTTACGTACTCTCACTGTTTCCGTGTTTGTTCCCGCAAAACAAATATTCTCGAATACAAGTGGAACTAGGTAGTAGTAAATGTTTATTTGACATAAGTGTGCTCCATCTCTTAATTAGAGCTAAGTTGGCGGTATAAGATGTATGATAGTGACCGCCAACAGTGGTGATGTGGGTGCGCTCACACGTGGCATATGGAGGACCCCGTCCTCAATGCTAGCCGCCGTAGTAGCGCAATCTTCCGTGTTGGGCGCGGGCCGAAGAGGCCGAAGACAGGGAACCCCGGCGATTTGCTCGCCATCCTCTAGCGTGGGCTAGTCCCCCATGGCCGGTGGTGGTGGGGACGTCGGTTGCTGGGCACCCGCCTCGGAGGCGACGACAATGGCGGTGGGCACGTCAGTCAGCACAACGCCTACCCACCATTGACGGCGACCAACTACATCGGTTGGAGCATATGCGTCAAGGCCATTATGGAGGATCAAGGAGGGTGGGAAGTCATGGAACCGTCAGAGGTTGCAACCATGATGGGAGCTACCGTGGTGGCGGAGGCGGCCAAGAAAGATAGGAAGGCGAAGGCACACTTGTTGTAGGAGATCCCAGATGACCTGTTGATGCAAGTGGCTGGAAGAAGACCGGGAAAGAAGTGTGGGATGCACTGAAGGCCAGGAATGTCGGAGCGGATCGGGTCAAGGCGAAAAGGTTGCAAACATTGATGAGTGAGCTCGACACAATCCGGATGAAGGACGACGAAACACTTGATCGGATGTGGGCAGATTGACGGGGATGTCAGTCAGATACAACAACCTTGGGGGAACTCTAGAGGAAGCTGCACTGGTGAAAAAACTTTTCGCCACTATGCCACAGCGATTCATCCAATTGATCGCTGGATTGGAGCAGATTTGTTACCTCGAAGGCGATGACATTCGAGGATGTTGTTGGCCAACTCAAGACATTTGATGAGCACACCAAGCAGGGGACCGATGGGCATTATGATAGCGGGCTGCTATTGCTCACTCAAGCGGAGTGGGATGCACGTCAACGGAAGTCGAGGGAGAGGGATCAGGTGCTGGAAGATCCCAAGATGGTAGTGGCTACCGTGGTCGGGGGAGAGGTCGTGGTGGTGGACGAGGTCGTGGCGGTCAGCGTGATGCATCCATGGAAACAACTAGCAAGTGAGACAAGACTCATATAAAGTGTGCCATTTGTATGGACACTCTGCAAATCGGTGTCCAGGGATTGAGAAGAAGAAAGATGAAGAGGCACATCACACCAGGGCAGAGTTTGAGCCAGTGGTGCTTTATTCATAGGTTTATCTGAGTGAGAAGAAGGTGATGGCCGAGATGCACTCACAGAAGAGGAAGAGCTGAGGACCAACATGTGGTACCTAGACAATGGCGCCAGTAACCACATGACTGGAGATCTACAGAAATTCAGGAGACATCAATCATGATGTCCCTAGAAAGGTACGATTTGGTGATGGCTCGACTGTTGAAATCATGGGGAGGGGTTCAATGTTGTTTCAAGGGTGTTCGGGGATCAATGGTTATTGCATGATGTTTATTATATTCCTAAATTGAACAAGAACTTAGTTTGGGTCAATTAACTAAAATTGGTTACAAAGCTGTCATGGATGATGATGAGATAGAGGTGATAGAGAAAAGCAACATGCAGAGTAATCATTAGAGTTTAGAGAACTGTGAACACTCTTTATAGGATTGATTTGGCACTAGTTTTACCTATCTGTCTGCATACAAGCATATCTGATGAGGCATGGCTGTGGCATGGTAGATTAGGCCATGTAAACTTTAATACAATGAAGTAGTTAGTAGACAAGGAGATGGTTGGAGGAGTGCCACTAGTAGAACATCTAGATCAGGTTTGTCAGGCTTGTATGGCAACCGAGCAAACTAGGAAGTCTTTCCCAAGGTCAGCACTATGGAGAGCTGATGAGCCATTGCAGTTGGTTCATGTAGATTTATGTGGGCCCATAACACCACCTACAACCAACAAATAAATATTTCATGTTGTGTGTGTATGATTGCTCTCGATGGACTCAAGTGTACATGCTGAAAACCAAGGATCAAGCTATTGAAGCTTTTGTGAGATACAAGGCAGATGTGGAGAACATCTCGTGTCAACCGATCAAGATACTCGTGGTCTAACAGAGGTGGATAATTCCTCGCTAAGTCATTTCAGAATGTGTGTGATAGTGCTGGGATTAAGCATCAATTCACAACACCATACACCCCCACGCCAGAATGGGGTGGTGGAGAGGAAAAACGAGGGTTGTTATGGAAATGACAAGAGCATTGCTTAAGAGTATGGAGGTGCCAGGGAGGTTTTGGGCTGAGGCGAAGACATTCTTTGTATCGATGAACAGATTACCTTCCAAAGCTATGGGACATAGAACTCCATATGAAGCATGGAATGGAAGAAGACCAAATTTGAGTCACCTGAGGGTATTTGGTTGTAAAGGACATGCGAGGTGTGTCAAACCACACTTAAAGAAGCCTGAGGACAGGAGTGTGCTAATGGTGTACTTTGGCATTGAGGAAGGGAGCAAGGCTCATAGGATGTATGATCCCCAATGTAATAGAATTGTTATCAACAAAGATGTTGTCTTTGAAGAATCGGTCAAGTGGGATTGGGAAAATACATAAGTGATGGAGTTCACCGAAAAACAAGAAAGAGGGTGATAGAGAATTTCCTTTTGGTGTTTTTGGGAATGTTGTGAGTGGAAATAGCTCATAGGGTACTCATGGAGATGAAAATAATGTGATGGAACCAAGTGCAGATAGCAATGTTGGGGGAGGACATGGCTCACATGCAGGAGAGCAAATGATGTTTGACGAAAATCCGACAATAGGTGTAGAAATTGCAAATGCAGGCAGTCTAGTTCAGGTTGTAGAGTGGGGCCAAGGTAGTGGTGATAAATTTGACAGTGATGACTATGATGAGACTCCACTAAGGTTTAAAGATCTAGATGAGGTCTATCAAGACTCAAACATATGCACTAGACACGAGAAGTAGAAATGCAAGCTTTGTTGACAAGTGATGGAAGAACCATCAAGTTTTGATGATGCAAACTGGGATGAGAACTGGATGAATGCTATGAGAAGTGAGATTTAGTCCATCTACAAGAATGAAACTTGGGAATTGACAGACTTGCCACCTAGTCAGAAACCGATTGGGCTTAAATGGGTTTACAAGCTTAAGAGGAATTCAGATGGTCAGGTGATTAAACACAAAGCTAGATTGGTTGACAAAGGTTATGTTCAAAAAAAAGGTGTGGATTTTGAAGAAGTGCTTGCACTAATGGCCGATTAGACACCATCGATTGATGCTAGCTATGACAAAGAACAAGGGTTGGGAAGTTCACCATCTTGATGTAAAATCAGCCTTCCTCAATGGAGAATTAGAGGAAAGAATTCTATGTTGTGCAACTAGAAGGGTTTGTAGAAAAAGGCAAAGAAAATATGGTTTTGAAGCTGAGCAAGGCACTATATGGTTTGAGACAAGCTCCAAGAGCCTGGAATATCAAGTTGGACAGAAGCTTGACAAAAATAAAGTTTAGCAAATGTGCTAGTGAACCAGCAGTGTACACTAGAGGAGTTGGGAAGAAAACAAGTAGTGCTTGGAGTCTATCTTGATGACTTAATAGTGACAGGGAAGATTCTACTGAAATTGAGGTTTTCAAAAGCAAATGACTTCATGAGTGATTTGGGGTTACTTTCATTCTATCTTGGCAATGAAGTGGATCAGCAGAAGGATTATGTCACCATTAAGCAATCAAGCTATGCAAGAAAAGTGATAAGTCGGTTTGGTATGGAGGATTGTAATCCAACCAAAGTCCCAATGGATCCGGGAGCTAAACTAGATGCCGATAAAGAAGGAGTGAGAGTTGATGATACCGAGTATAGAAGGGTGATAGGGTGCTTAAGGTACTTATTGCACACTAGGCCGATCTGTCGTTTAGTGGGTATGGCTAGCGGGTTTATGGAGAAGCCAACAAAGAAGCATCAACAAGGCCAAAAAAACGATTTTGAGATATCCTAAGGGGACCGTGGATCTTGGGTTGGTATACACTCAAGGCGAGAAAAGATGAGGAGATTATTGGATCTACGTGACCTAGGGGGAGATTTGGTATGGAGAAGAAGTATTGTAGGCATGGCATTACATATGAATAAAAGTCCGATCGGTTGGTGTTCTCGGAAGGAGAGGACAATAGCTCTTTCTTCCTATGAGCCTGAGTTCATGGCTGCAACGATAGGAGCAAGGCAAGCACTTTGGCTTAGAAGTCTGCTGAGTGAACTCACTACAAGTGCCCCAAAGTCAGTAACACTGTTTGTTGACAATAACTCGGCAATTGCTTTGATGAAAAATCTAGTTTTTCATGGGAGAAGTAAGCACATAGACATTAAGTATCATTTCATAAGAGAATGTGTTGAATGGAAGTAAAATTGCAGTAAAGAGGGTAAGAACCACAGAACAGAAGGCTAACACATTGACAAAGCCACTGGCAGCAGTGATGCTTGGTGTCATGAATCACCTACTTGGGGTCCAAAGGCTTGAGGTGCATCAAGATTAGGGGTGAGAATGTTGGGTTAAGCTTGTTGCATAGTGAGTTCAGAAGTTGCCGTGGTGTTGGTGAAGCAAGGAGGGCGATGGTTTGAATCCTAATTGGTGCAACGGGCAGGAACGATTGGCGGCGCGGCAGAACACGGTGAGCGTGGAGACGACGTCGTGCGGTTCCCATGTATCTTAGCCAGTTATATGTGTGTGTTTAACTTTGAAAATTGTTGTAATTTGGCTGCTTTAATATCTAATACTATGTGGTTGTCAAAAAAAAATTAGCAGACAATCTTTTCACGTCACAGCTCAACCAAACATACGTCCAAGTATGCTCATCTTTTTTTGACAACACAAGTATGCTCATCTTGTTAAAAATTTAGAACGTCATGGTACTAAGGTGGTGCTCGATGATGGAGATGCCTGTTCCTGATCTGGTCGTGTGGGACTGTAGGTCGGTGATTCGAGGTAGTAGACTCCCTCTCGCGGTTTAGGCGCTAGCGGCGGTGGACGATGTCCGGTGAGGCGGTGTCTGAGTGGAGAACAAGGGGGCTTTGCTTGCACGCAAGTCGGTCGGTGTTGCCATCCGAAACAGCCGTGCATGTGGTGAGTTCCTGACCGACTAGTAGACTGCAATTCCTGACCTCCCTGCGCGACGCTGGCAGGCTTGTCTAAGGCCCTGTTTGGTTTGCATAAGTCAGGTGACTTATTAAGTCGTGACTAAAAATCGAATGAATTATAAGTCATGCATGTTTTCGTTGGAAGTGACTTATAAGTCGTGGTGAAAAAGAAGAGAAAATAGGTGACTTATAAGTCGTGGTGAAAAAGAAGAGAAAATGGTTGCAAGTGACTTATAAGTCCCATGACTTAATAAGTTCCTACTGTTTGGCAAAATAAGTCACTTATTTCACTTTTTGACTTAATAAGTCCCATGACTTATGGAAACCAAACAGCCCCTAAATATACTAGAGCAAGCGACACGCTAGCCGGGATCCCCACGATTCATCTCCACCCAAACCAAGGCAGATATGATCGTCGACATTTCTTAGCGCAATCAATGGAAAAATGTATTAAACCCATCCCCAATACTTGGCGCCCGAAATGCGCCGCCGACATTCCCAAGTGAAACCACCATGTCGGTGATCCGAACGGAACGCCAACGGGATAGATCTTGCCATCTTAGATATTTCATCCGTAGTTTACACGGATCTATCATTGTAGCATTTCACCCTAAGTATTCGTGGTATCGTTATTTATATTTTCCCAAAGTAAGGCATGTGTTTATTAAGCTAGCATGGCATCCGAATAGAGGAACATGTGTTTGCTTAGACCAATTTGTTCATAACAGGGTAAGCAATAATGGTTTGTAGATAGTGTGACACACACTTAAGAATCCACCGAAAAAGGATAAAGAAAATAGATAAAGAATAAATGAATAACCTAATGGAGTAATCCTAATGTATCTAGTCATGGCCATACAAATGAATAGTTAGGATCATATGCAAACATGATTTAAGCATGGTTAAGTCTAGGATACCGGGGAGACCCCACCAGAAGTCCGCTTCCCACCAAGGCATTTACTTAACTCCTACAAAGACATACGAACGTGGGGGATTTCAAGGGGGCGGTCAAGGCTTGTCACGACCCGGCCGCCTACCCCTCAACCGTGGCATGCTCTCATATTCGCAGGTGTCGTAATACCCGGCACCATGCCCGCATATCGAAAGCACTACTCTTGTCCCCCCAGATCCCCACTCGTCGAATGGACGGACTAGAACAAGAGCAAACCCGAAGGAACAACGAACCGATATCCCACCTCTAATCAAGTTAGGCATATGATGATCGATGATGAACCGATATGAACATGTCATGATTATGATATGTAAACTATATGCTAGTTCATATACCAACACAAGAACATGAACAAAACTATACTCTAGTTCATAAGTTAGGCCAAGAACATAGATATAAGACTTGCAAATAGAAGAATGCTCAATTGAGAAGATATATTACCAAGGCACTTTCTTCTAGGAGACAAGCCCTCCTTGTAGCTCTTCTACTCCAAGTGCTAACCAAGAACTAAGAAGAAGAAGAAGAAGAAGTAGAAGAAGAGAGAGAGGTAGAGGTGGTAGAGAGACGAAGAATGCCGGGTTCTTGGACTCCAAGTGGTGTGTGTTGAGAGAGGAAGAGAGGGGGACTACTTATACACTTGGAGGAGGGGCCTAAGTGCTAATTTACACCAAAACCGACCGGTACACCTTCCTAATCGCACCAAACCGACCATCCCACGCGTCGGTAACCCCCGTAAGGGTTAATGAACCGCCTCCCCCGAGGCTGGGCCGAAACCGCCTCCTCGAGGGAGGTGCGGCCGCACCTTGGTGTGCGCGCGCAAGACCCCCGGGCTCTACCGGCCCGAAGTCTCGGTGGTCAAGGCGCCCTTCGCCTTGAAAAGTTGTGGGTCGGGCTTTGCTCGGCCCAATTTTTATGTTTTGGGTCGATTTGTCACCGGGCTTGTGTTTTGCAATAATGCGCTTTCCCGATGGTGTATTTTGGCCGTTTTCCACTTGCTTTTATTATAAACCCGCAAAATAGAATACTAGACACTACAAGTGGAATTTTATTAGTGATAAATGTATATGAGTATAAAAGGTATAGTTTTACTACCTATATGGTAGTAAGTTGACGGAAAAAAACATATCGTTAGTGACCGCCAACAATGACGCCGACCGCAGCGCCCACGAATCCATCCGAGGTGGAAGTGGAACCCACGACAACTCCCCCACCAAGCAAAGCGCCGCGACGCCGCCGGGCGGTAGCATCTACATGCCTCCGCATCGCGCCATCGACGCCGACGCTAACAAGTCCGGGCCCGCCTACGAGCGCCGGTTGACACACGCCGGAGGAGCATCACGGGGTCGATGAACAAGGCCGCCAACTTATGCCACGTACGGAGTCTCGTCCGAGAACCCGATTCACGGCATGGCCTGCTGCAATTTAGATGTTAAGGGCTTGGCCCAATAACAAATTCTAAAATTCCTAAAGAAATCTCAAAGGCCCATTCATGAATATGGAAAGGAGGGAGTGGTGGAATCCTTTAGTACAACATTGCTTGTGGAAGGTGGAGAGGACCAACTTAAATATGGAAGTTGTTCCTTCCTTATCAAGTCTAGTGTGAGAAGGAGAAAGGGAACTTAACACGCACGCACTCGCTCGCCTCGCCTCGCCGGGCAGGGCGGGGCATGGCGTGGCGAAGGACGCTGGCGCACGACATGCATGTGAATGGTCCGCCGAAACCCGGCTCCTCACCATGCGGGGGCGAGGTCTCCTTTTGCAGTTTTAGTTTTTGGTCTTTTGGTTTGCGAGTTCTAATCGAATATGAACAAAGCAGAGTCCTAACCGTTTAGATCGTGATTGTGTCACGAGGTCGGGCTTTACCCTGACTATATAAGCGCACTTCACCGCCCACGCTAATCGCATCCAATCCAAAGCTTAGGGTTTTGCCTCGCCGTCACCAAGTCTCTAGCCCGATCGTTTTCAGATGCACCCGTGATCGGGGCGACCAGTGTCTCCGGAACCGCCGCCTTTGCGATCCTCGCACCGGAGAAGGCTTAATGAGGTTTTTGGGTGTAAGGTCCTAGATGGCTAGAGGGGGGTGAATAGCCTAATAAAAAATTCTTCAAAGACACTAGAGCAACGATATTAGTAAAACAAATGGCTAAATGCGGTTTGCACTAGCTCTAAATGTTAGGCAAGCCACCTATTACAATTCTAGTAATTATTATCTCTAAGGCACACAATTGCTATGTCTCTACTCTTACTAACAAGAGAGCTAACAAGATATATAAATTACTCTAAACAAACTACTTGCTACTCTACCACAATATATATTGCAAGTATGAAAGAGAGGGGAAAATGGCTTTTTATACCGACGGTGAGATGTAGAGGATGATGCCAATCACCAAATAAATACTTCCAACAATATATATATCAATTAATCCAAAACCGAGACAAGAGATGACACAATTGATTTATCCCCGAGGTTCACTTTGCTTTGCCTAAGCAAGCTAGTCCCCGTTGTGTCGACCAACACTTGATGGTTCTTGGACTAGGCGGTGCACTCGCTAGTTGGCCCCTCGGGCTCTCCAAGACACCACTCACAAGAGAGGTAGCACAATGACACAAGCAATCCACTAGAGTTGCAATTTAGCACTCCGTAGGGGAACCACAACAACCCCTCACAATATCACCTTGATTGGGGCGGATACAATCACCAAATCCCTCACCAATCAATCCAACTCCAACCGCCTAGGTGACGGCAATCACCAAGAGAAACAAGAATACCACAATTGCAATCACCACCTAGTGCCACGAAATGAATCACAAATGCAATGCACACTAGGGTTACCCAATCCTTTCTCAATAGCAACAATCCACCATGGAAATGGAGAGGAGAGGGAAGCAATCCTCTTGGAGCTCTCAAATCGATCTCTAGCACAAGCTCCCTCGATTGATTTCAGTTCAAATCAATAGATCGAGAGAGGAGAGGAGATGAGCTCTTGTTCTTTTGTTCTAGGGTTTGGAAGTTCACTGTCAAATTCGAAATGGAGAGAGAGAGGAGAAAGGAGGGGGAGCACAGGCTTTTTATCCTCACCAGCTAGCTCCTCTCTGGCCCCTCCAACGGCAGCCGCACCAACGGTCGGGAGCTCTTCTCCAACGGGCAGCAGCAGCAGCACTCTCCCTCTGTTCTCACGAGCGACGGCGGCCGGCCAAAAAAAGAGTGAATCGGTACAGAGAGTACTAGCTAACTTGTTAGCTTTGCAAGGCAGGCAGCAAGCCGCGAGCAGCACTCGGCCAGCAGCTGGTAGCAGCGAGCAGCAACCTGGCCCAACAGCAAGTGGCAGCGGCCCACGACGACTTGGCCCAGCTCGATGGCCAGCAGGTTCGGACATCCGAAACCAGTCGACGAGGCAAGGACCAGTACAGAAAAGAATTAGCCAAGCAAGCTAGCTAGCTAGTTCAAAGCATGTACGTGCATGTGTTCTGGTCGACAGCCGACCAGCAAGCAAAGCTAAACAAGTTAGCTTTTGTACGTGAGCAAACCAAGTGTATATACACATATACATGTATATATATATATTGCTCTTCCTTTTTCTTTTCTTTTCCAAAAATTCTAAATAAATCTTGATCCAAATATAAGTGCTATCATATCCAAAATATGTCAATCTCATGAGCATAATTTGATAGCATTTCTCAAGTCTCTTCCAAAGGAGTTTCTCAATGAATCACCACGTCACTAACCCAAATGCACATGCAATTTGAAATTCAATTAGTGGCACTAGATGAGTAAAGCGATTATGATTTTTTCCTCTTTATAGTACGGTTATCAAACCTAAATCACTCACATCCGCTAGATGTCTTGAGTGTAAAATAAAATGGCCCTATCAAATATACCTTTGCCTTGAGCCCATTTTATTTTCCTTTTTTTTCAAGTCGAAGCACTTGATCAACTTTTTTGATCATCACCGCATCCACCATGACCACCATGCTTCACAACTTGGCTAGACCCATCTCAAGCTAGATACACACTTAAGCATAGAGATTAGTCCTAGGTTGTCATTAATTACTCAAAACCAATCTAGAGATCTTCAATCTCCCCTTTTTGGTAATTGATGACAACCCGCATAAAGATTTTATGATAAAAAAATTTTGAACATATCATGTTTGTCCAAGCAATTTGATCATGATTATAGGATTGGACAACCATCATAGGTTCGATTTTGGTAGCATTAGCTCCCCTACATATGTGCCTAGAGATTGGATAAGCTTTGCACATATGTATGAATATTGAAATTGAGGGTGAGCAATGTTACCAAAATGATGCTAAGGTGTAAGAAATGGACCTTTGAAGCATGATACCAATCGGAGTAGCCATTTACACCATCTTAACACCATGAATAACTAGACATTTCATCAATACTCAATATACCCCGTGAGATCAACATTATATGCAAGGTACTTGAATTAAGTGCGAATTCAAAATGTCTAGCTATCTCCTATGCATGCTAGTTGATCATTCATCATTCAAAATATTACTAGCATACACCACACAAGTATTTATATATGAAATTTAAATACATGTGCAATGAGCAAGTCATATGTTAGTGCACAAACAAATGCAACAATTTGTCTATGAGCTTGCTCCCCTACTTGTGTGCTTCAAAAATTTTTATCCCTTTCAAATCCTTTATGCACTAATCTCTCCCCTTTGTCAACAATTTCCACAAAAGGTATGACCAAGTTGTGTGATGGAGGAAAGAATTAGTTCTCAAATTTGGTCAAATTTAGATAGCTTGCCCAACATATATTTTGGTTTGAACCAAAGACAAGCTTCTTCACACCTTATGAAAGGTTTATCTTGCCTATGTTTAAGTATATGTGTGACAAAATGTCTAAATTCAACACTTGAGTTTGCAAGCCCATAAACATGTCATATGCCATCACTAGATCAAACAAGACATAGAAGCAATAGTGATGTCATACATACATTGAAATTTATTGATTTTCCATGAATGCATCCTAAGGAACCAAGTTGTATGTCTAGATGTTCTAACAAGTCCTTAGATATCATGAATGACATGTCAAACAATTTTACATTTGCTTGAAGGAGAGACATGTCATAGATGTGTGGGTCCATTCAACTCATAATGGAGAAATCAAGAATATTCAACTCATTTCTTAGCTTGCAAAACCTCTTCTAATCTAGTGTCTTGGTAAAGATATCGGCTAGTTGATCTTCGGTGCCAATTGGATGTATAGCAATGTCACCCCTTTGTTGATGGTCCCTTATGAAGTGATGCCTTATATCAATATGCTT
Source organism: Hyparrhenia diplandra (assembly GCA_015847255.1). Taxonomy (NCBI): domain Eukaryota; kingdom Viridiplantae; phylum Streptophyta; class Magnoliopsida; order Poales; family Poaceae; genus Hyparrhenia; species Hyparrhenia diplandra. The sequence continues at coordinate 67,997 of JADLZK010011944.1, read as the reverse complement.
AGTTCTTGTATGTTGGACCGGGTTTTGTGTCATCTTGCAAGCACTCTCATTGTCACAATACAAAGGCACATGATGAAAATCAAAACCATAATCCTTCAAAGTTGATCTCATCCATAGCAATTGTGCACAACAACTACCAAAGACTAATGTATTCGCCTCGGCGGTTGAAAGTGTCACACCGGTCCTGCTTCTTTGATGACCATGATACTAGAGATCTTCCAAGGAATTGACAAGTGCCACTTGTGCTTCTTCTATCAACTTTGCATCCCCCATAGTCGGAGTCCTAATATCCAATAAGCTCAAAGTTTGACCCCTTAGGATACCATAGCCCAACATTTTGTGTATGCTTCAAATACCTCAATATTCTCTTGGATGCAGTGAGATGACTCTCTCTAGGTGAGGATTGAAACCTTGCACACTTGCCAACACTAAACATCACATCGGGCCTAGATGCGGTCACATAGAGTAGGCTTCCAATCAATGACCGATAGTACCTTTGATCAACCATATTGCCACTTTCATCATTGTCCAATGATCCATTAGTACCCATTGGTGTATTGATTCCCTTTGCATCTTGCATTCCAAACTTCTTGATCATGTCCCTTATATACTTGCCTTGACTAATGAAAGTGTCATTCTTCAATTGCTTGATTTGTAGACCAAGGAAGTAGGTAAGTTCACCAAGCATAGACATTTCAAACTCTTTTGCCATCATTTTACCAAACTCTTCACAATAGTCTTGATTTGTTGAGCCAAAGATGATATCATCAACATATATTTGCATGACAAACAAATCTTCTTGGTGAAGAGGGTAGTGTCAACTTTTCCCATCTTGAAACATTTCTTGAGTAGAAAGTCTCTCAACCTCTCATACCATGCCCTAGGTGCTTGCTTCAACCCATATAATGCCTTGTTCAACTTGTATACATGGTTGGGATGATGATAGTCTTCAAAACCGAGGTTGTTCAACATACACTAGCTCATTTATGAATCCATTGAGAAAAGCACTTTTGACATCCATTTGATATAGCTTGATGTTGTGGGCACATGCATAGGCTAATAGAATTCTAATTGCCTCTAATCTTGCAACCGGAGCATAAGTCTCACCAAAGTCAAGACCCTCTACTTGAGTGTAACCTTGTGCAACAAGTCTTGCTTTGTTTCTCACAACAATGCCATCTTTATCTTACTTGTTCTTAAAAACCCATTTGGTTCCAATGACATTGTAGTCTTTTGGCCTTTTCACCAATTCCCACACTTTGTTTCTATCAAAGTTATTTAGCTCCTCTTGCATTGCAATGACCCATTCTTCATCTTTCAAAAGCATCATCAATTTTGATGGTTCCTCTTGTGACACAAAGGCAAAATGCTCACAAAATGCCGCAAGTCTTTCTCTTGTTTGTACTCCACTTGCAATGTCACCAACAATTTGATCAATTGGGTGATCTCTAGCAACACTTGAGTTTTGGAGTATTGGAACTTGATTGCTTGTTCTTGGTTAATCACTTGACATATCCCCATGAGATGATGAACTAGCTTGTTGATCTTGTACTTGAGTACCACTAGCTTGAGTTGGTTGCACTTGATCTTTGTCATCATTTGTATATAATCAACTTGAATTGGCCTAATGTCACCAATTTCCATGCCCTTCATAGCATTCACCAATTGAGTTCCACTCACATCATTAAGATTTTCTTCCTCATCTTGTGACCCATTGGTTTCATCAAATTCAACATCATGGACTTTTTCTAGTTGGCCACTTGAGTTGTTCCAAACTCTATATGCCTTGCTAGTGGTGGAATATCCAACTAGGAACCCTTTATCACATCTCTTGTCAAATTTACCAAGTCTTGCACCCTTCTTCAAGATATAACATTTGCAACCAAACACTCTAAAGTATGCAATAGTTGGCTTTCTTCCATTCAATAGCTCATATGAGGTCTTGTTCATCATAGGATGGCAATACAATCTATTTATATAGTGGCATGCGGTGTTGATTGCTTCGCCCAAAATGATTGACTCATATTGTATTCACTAAGCATAGAACTTGCCATTTCAATGAGAGTCCTATTCTTCCTTTCAACTAGCCTATTGGATTGGGGTGTGTACTTGACCGAAAGTTGATGCATAATTCCATAATCATCACAAAGCTCATCAACTCTTGTGTTCTTGAACTCACTTCCATTATCACTTCTCACTTTCTTGACTATAATATCAAACTCATTGTGCACCCTCTTGAGAAATGACTTGAAGATAGAATAAACATCACTCTTGTCATTGAGAAAGAACACCCAAGTGAATCTTGTATAATCATCAACTATCACAAATCCATACTTGTTGCCACCAATGCTTGTGTATGTGGTTGGTCCAAACAAATCTATGTGAATCAAGTCAAATGGCTTGCAAGTGCTCATGAAGCTCTTCTTTGGATGAGTGTTGCCCACTTGCTTTCCGGCTTGACATGCACTATATAGCTTGTCCTTCTCAAAGTGAACATCTTTCAAGCCTCTCACAAGATCATGCTTCACTAGTTTATTGAGTTGCTTCATGCCAACATGACCAAGCCTTCTATGCCATAACCAACCCATACTAGATTGAGAGATCAAGTATGTACTTATTTGTGTCTCACTAGCATCAAAATCCACAAGATAGAGATTCTCAAATCTAAACCCCTTGAAGATCAAACTTGAATCTTTTGCATTTATCACTTCAACACCATCTTCACCAAAGATACACTTGTAACCAAGATCACAAATTTGTGCCACCGAAAACAAATTGTACTTCAAGATATCCACTAGTGCCACATTTGAGATGCTCATGTCATTGGTTATTGCAATCTTCCCTATGCCTTGTATCTTGCCACTTTTGCTATCACCAAATGTAATAGGCTTGCCATTTTCTTGAGTTGAATCAATAGAGGTGAACTTTCTTGCATCACCGGTCATGTGTTGAGTGCACCCACTATCAAGTATCCAATGCCTCCCTCCGGTCTTGTAATTCACCTACAAGCAAATCAATGATATTTAGGTACCCATCCTTGGTTGGGTCCTTGGAGGTTAGCAACCAAAGCCTTTGGCACCCAAATAGCCTTCTTCTTTGGGCCAACTATGGGTGTACCAATAAACTTTGCCTTGACACCTTTCTCACCCTTGGTAAGCAAATAACAAGAATCAAAATGGATGGAATGCACTTTGGTTGATTTCTTGTTGTTGTTCATTTTAGCACATTTTTGCTCTTGATGCCCCACTTGCTTGCATCTATTGCAATAAGCACCATTGCTCTTCACAAAGCTAGGCTTTGGGGTAGCAAAGGCCTTTTTGCCTTTCTTGGAGACATAGCCTAAGCCTTTCTTGTTAAGGGAAAACCGCTTGGCTACCCAAGCACTTTAGCAAGCTGGCATCCCCACCATATGCCTTACCCAAGGCGTGGGTGAGCTCATCCACCTCTCTTTTGAGATTCTCATTCTCAACTAACAATGATGAATCAAAAATCACTTCATCACTACTAGTAGAAATAGAGTGGGTTGATGTGGATGTGGAAGGAATGGGTGGTTCTTCAACATCAACCAAGAATGGTTCATCTATGATGTCACATGTTGAACCAACATCCTTTTTGATGATTAAGCTAACCTTCTCATTCTTTTCTAAGAGCAAGGCATGGGCTTTTTGAAGCCTTGTATGAGCTAGCTCAAGTTCCCCATGGTCTTCCTTTAGACCCTCATAGGAAGCCTCTAGCTCACTAAAACTTTAGTTTGTCATGATTTAGTAGATCAGTTTGTCATGATTTATATTACGGAATTAATCTGAAATTGGCTAATATCTCAACAATCCAAAAACCTTATAGGTCTTTTCTAGTACCAATGGCTAGTTTTGTTGATGCTCGAGGTCGAGAAATTCTCTCCGGTGAGCACTTTAAGAGGTGGTCTCAGAAGGTCACAGATTGGCTTAATGCCATGGAAGTTTTCGAGTCAAAGATGGCTTGCCTGAGGGAGACCTTTCGATGAAGATCAGAATAAATTCGAAAAGCCGCTGACATCTTTGTGGGAGTCGTGCGTAATGTGCTATCGATCATATCTATGATGCCGTGATGCACTATAAAGACGCTTAAAGCTCGCGGGATCATCCGAACACTACATATGGTGCTTCGGATGCGAGGCAAACAATCGCAGTACATCATGGAGAGCTTTCATGACTATAAGATGGTTGCAAACAAATCTATAGTCAATCAAGCTCATGAGATACAAATTTGGCTAAGGAACTTGAACTCCTTGAGTATGTTATACCCGGCGAAGTTGTGGTTGGTATTATTATTGCAAAATTACCTCCTCCATGGAGGAACTTTTTGCCACAAGCCTCAAGCATAAGAGAGTGAAGATATCGGTTGAAAACCCGATTCAATCTCTTGATGTTGAGGAGAAAGCTCGGGCTAAAGATCATACCGAAGGGGGAACGAGGAAAGTAGCGCCCACTTTGTCCGGAGAAACTTCAAAGGCAAGAACAAAGGAAAGGGGAAACAACATCCTTTCAATGCCAAAGCTACTACTACCTTCAAGAAGAAGAAGAAGGACAAGTCCGAGATGCCTTGTTTCACTTGTGGTGATCTTCGCCATTTTGCTAAGGAGTGTCCTCGCAATGCGGACCGTAAAGAGAAGAAGGTCAACCTCGTGGATCGCAACCAATGCCGATGACGGGTATGGTAATCTTCCCTCGTACTTTTAGTATTTCAATCACCTAGTTGGTGGCTAGATACGGGTGCTAATATTCACGTATGTGCTTGACATCTCTTTGTTCTCTTCTTACGGGGGCTCCAAGGTTCCTCCTCCGGCCCGATGGGGAATGGGTCACATGCTTCGCTTCGTGGTGTTGGCACGGTAGATCCGAAGTTTACTTCGGGGAAGATCGTGCGTACCGAAAGAACGTCGCAAAGATGTCCCTACTATTCGCAAGAACCTTGTTAGCGTTTTTGTTAAGAGATGGTCTTAAAGTAGTGTTAGAGTCCAATAAAGTAGTTATGTCTAAGCATGGATAATTTATTGGTAAAGGCTATGATTATGGAGGCTTGTTCTGCCTAAGTTTATCGAGTTTAGTAATAAATCAGCCAATGATATTTGTGGCACAATTAATGATAATTCTAGTGTTTGGCATTCTCGTTTATGTCATGTGAATTTTGGTTTGATGTCACATTTATCTAGCTTGCTAATTCTAGATTTCACGATTGCCAAAGGTTCTAAGTGCCATAGTTGTGTGCAATCTAAGCAACCTCGAAAAGCCTCACAAGGCAAAGGGAGGAGAGACACTTGGCACCTCTAGAGCTCATACATTCCGATCTATACGAGATGAATGGTGTGTTGACTAAAGGTGGAAAGAGATATTTCATGACGTTAATTGATGATGTTTCTAAATATTGATATACTTATTTGTTGAAAACTAAAGATGAGGCATTAGACTACTTTAAAATCTTTAAGGCTGAAGTTGAAAATCAACTAGAAAGAAAGATTAAACGCCTAAGGTCGGATCATGGTGGTGAATATTTTCCTATAACATTTGATGAGTTTTGTGCGAACATGGTATTATTCATGAGAGGACACCTCCTATTCGCCAATCCAATGGGGTTGCCGAGAGGAAAAATTGCACGCTGACTGACTTGGTGAACGCCATGTTAGACACTTCTTTGGTTTATCTAAGGCATAGTGGGGAAGCTATATTGATCGGCGAGTCACGTCCCCGAATAGAATTTCAAACAGAAATAAAGAGACAACACCATACGAGGTATGGGTTGGAAGGAAACCATCACTTTCATACTTGTGCACGTGGGGATGCTTGGCGAAAGTCAATGTTCCAATTAATAAGAAGCGTAAGCTTGGACCAAAGACGGTAGATTGTGTCTTTCTTAGATATGCTCACAACAACATTGCCTATCGATTTTTAGTAGTAAAATCTAAAGTTTCTGATATGCATGTTGATACTATCTTTGAATCTCGTGATGCTACATTTTTTGAGAACATATTTTCTATGAAAGATATGCGTAGCAATGCTAAGTTTTCTACTGAATTAGCTCCTGATATTATTATACCTATCAAGTCTCCTGTTGAGTCGTTTGAGCAACCACTTGAGGAGGATGACAATGAAGTTCCCGTGAGGAACAAGAGACAAAGGATTGCAAAATCTTTTGGTGATGATTTCATTGTGTACCTTGTGGATGATACTCCCACCTCTATTTTAGAGGCATATGCATCTCCGTCTGCGTGATGATTGGAAAGAAGCCGTTCGTAGTGAGATGGACTCGATTCTTTCTAATGGAACTTGGGAGCTCTCTCGAACTACCTTTTGGTTATAAACCAATTGGTTCTAAGTGGGTGTTCAAGAAGAAGCTTAGACCTGATGGTACTATTGACAAGTATAAGGCTCGGCTTGTGGCCAAGGGCTACACTCAAAAAAAGGAGAAGATTTCTTTGATAGTTATTCACCTGTTGCTAGAATGACCACTATTCGAACACTACTATCCTTGGTTGCCTCATATGGTCCGATCATTCATCAAATGGATGTGAAGACAACTTTTCTTAATGGAGAGTTGGATGACGAGATCTATATGGATCAACATGATGGGTTTGTAGTAAAAGGTGAAGAGCGTAAGGTGTGTAAATTATTGAAATCTTTGTATGGCTTGAAATAAGCACCTAAACAATGGCATGAGAAGTTTGACACTACGTTAACAAGTCTTTGGCTATATTGTTAATGAAGCTGATAGGTGTGTGTATTATCGACATGGTAGGGGCGAATCTGTTATATTATGTTTTTATGTTGACGATATTCTAATCTTTGGAACAAACATGGATGTTATAAATGAGGTCAAGTCTTTCTTGTCAAAGAATTTTGATATGAAAAATCTAGGAGAGGCTGATGTAATTCTAAACATTAAGCTAATTAAGGAAGAGAGTGGGATTACTTTATCGCAATCTCACTATGTTGAGAAGGTCCTGAGTCGTTTTGGCTTTATGGATAGAAAGTCTTCTCCAACACCTTATGATCCTAGTGTGACATTGAGAAAGAATAAAAGGCGTACTAGAGATCAACTCAAGTACTCTTAGATTGTTGGTTCACTCATGTATCTAGCGAATGCAACCGGACCCGGATATCTCTTTTTCTTTGTGAGCAAATTGAGTTTGTATATGTCCAACCCGGTGATGATCATTGACATGTACTAGAAAGGGTCTTGTGCTATCTTAAAGGTACAATGAGCTATGGAATTCACTATTCTGGGCAGCCAGCTGTTCTAGAGGGATATAGTAGTGATGCGAACTGGATTTCTGATATTGCTGAAATCTATGCCACAAGTGGGTATGTATTTACTCTTGGAGGTGGCGCAGTGTCATGGAGGTCTTGTAAATAGACTATTTTGACTAAGTCAACCATGGACGCAGAACTTACTGCTTTAGATACATCATTTGCAGAGGCAGAGTGGCTGCGTGAGCTCTTGTCTGACTTACCGGTGGTTGAAAAAACCAGTACCAGCTATCCTTATGAACTGTAATAATCAAACTATGATCACTAAAGTGAATAGTGCTAAGGATAATTCAAAGTCAACAAGACACGTTAAAAGACGTTTAAAATCTATCAGGAAATTGAGAAACTTCGGAGTAATAACTGTGTCTTATATACAAACAGATAAAAACCTGGCAGATCCCTTTACAAAAGGGCTATCACGTAGTGCGATAGAAATTGCATCTAGGGAGATGGGTATGAGACCCATATGAGTTTACAGTAGTAGTAACCCAACCTTTTTGATCGGAGATCCCGTGACTAAGGACCTGGGAAGAACAAGCTATTGGTAAACTGAGGAGAGTAAAATGATAACCCTCTCCATGTGAAGATGTAATACTCTCAAGAGCGATGAGGCTTTGTATGGTAGGTTGGCAAGAATGCCTTAATATGTCCTATTGACTTTATAAGTAAAGATGCTGTCCTGCAGAGCATTCTTGAAAAGGCATACCTATTTGAGTTCAACTGTTAAACGTCGCAGTCTATGAGACTTGGGTGATCTCTAGTAAGCTCATGAAGAGAAAAAAGGAGTATGACGTATATGCTCTACCCACGGGAAAGGCTATTGGCGACCAAGTACAAGTTTGACTTTGAGCAAAGCTTATTCGCACAAAACTTGCAATTCAAGACGTAGTCCATTGTTCAAGTTGTGGATAGGTGCAACTTGAAGTTCTAGGCGGAAGTTCAACTTAATCTCTGAAAACACTAGTATATCAAACGGTAGCGAGAACGCGTGCAAAATCTCTAAATGGGTATTTGAGATCCGGGGGAGATTATTGGAATTTAGATGTTAAATGGGCTTTTGCCCAATAACAAATTCTGAAATTCCTAAAGAAATCTCGAAGGCCCATTCATGAATATGGAAAGGAGGAAGTGGTGGAATCCTTTAGTACCACATTGCTTATGGAAGTCGGAGAGGACCAACTTAAATATGGAAGTTGTTTCTACCTTATCAAGTCTAGTGTGAGAAGGAGAAAGGGAACTTCACACACGCCGCCGCCTCGCCCTCACCGGGCGGGCGTGGCATGGCGTGGCGTGGCGAAGGGCGCGAGCGCATCGACATGCGGCGTGAATGGTCCGCCCGAAACCGGCTCCTCGCCTTGCGGGCGCGGTCTCCTTTTGCGCTTTTAGTTTTTGGTCTTTGGTTTGCGAGTTCTAATCAAATCTGAATAACGAGTCCTAACCGGTATAGATCGTGATTGTGTCATGAGGTCGGTTTACCCGACTATATAAGTAGACCACCGCCCACGCTAAACGCATCCAATCCAAAGCTTAGGGTTTTGCCTCTTCTCGCCGCTGCCTTGCCGTGTAAGTCTCGGCGATCGTTCGGCGTGCACCGGCGGCGAGGCGGCGGTCTCCGGGAACCGTCGTCTTTGCGATCCCGCACCTGGGAAAGGCGAATAAGGTTTTTGGGAAGCGCTCTTCACGCAATCTGCCCCGATCTTCGCCACGGCTCGTCTTTCGAAGGACACGCTGAGGACCGTCCCAAAGAAGACCGTCTTCATCGGCGGCTTCTTCGACTTCTTCGGCGGCCGCCGATTGACGGCCCGGCGACAAATGGACGGAGGACCTCGGCATCACTTTCAAGAACCTCTCCATTACGTTGTCCTCAATGTCGGCGGTATTCTCAAGATCCAATCTTCGTGTCGGTCATGTTCAATCTATTCGATCTATCCGGTGTGCTATTTGTGCTTACACATATTGCTATGATCATGCTATGATCGTGATATGCTTTATGCTATGCTAGTATGCTTCACATGCTCTATTTAGTAGATCGGTTTGTCATGATTTATATTACGGAATTAATTTAGAAATTGCCTAATATCTCAACATGGCTCGCTTCTCTCCGCTGGCGCGTTGCTCCGTTCCGCCGCACGACGCCGGTCTCGCTGGGCGCTTCGCGCCCGCCAACGCCAGTCTCCCTCTCGCCGCTTCCTCTGGCGCGCGCGCCGCGCGCCCACGCACCGGCTAGCGCTAAGAAGAGCTACGCTCGTCGCCGCGTGGTCAACCAAAGCGCCGTGGACCGACCGCCGCTCGCTCCAGCTTCTTGCGCTCCGCTTGATCGTCCCGCGACGACGGCGATGACAAGTCGAAATAGAGGGCGTGTTTGCCGCCCCGTACCAGACGGCCTAGCTAGCCCAAGTGGCCCAGGGCACCGGGCGGGCCCCGCCCCCAATTGATGCGACGCAACTTGTTTGTGCACCGCACCGGTCGAGCCCGGTCCGTCGCGAGGCGGTGTTTGGCGACCGATCCCGGCCAGGGGAGGGAGGAGCCACTTGGGCCCAACATCGCCGCCGCGCCGCTACGGAAGTCGTCGTGCTCCGAAACGAACCCAAATACGTATTGGGAGCCATGTTGAGGTGCCTTTTGGCTGCTGGAGCCGGCTCGAAGCAGGAGCCAAGATCGCAAACGTGCCGACTTGCGTGCACCGAGAGCGTAGCCGAAGCCGCTGGGCACTACAAAATGATACCCCTTTTGCAACGCAAATATGTGTTGCTAAAAGTTTATATATACGTTGGCGGGGTCTATACCAACGCATCTTATATGCGTTGCCTAAAGTGGCGTTGCAAGGATCTATATTGTAACACTTATTTATGTGTTGGTAACTTGTGGTAATAACCGTTTGCAAAGTTGCAACGCATAATGTTTGATCATGGCAACACTTATATGTGTTTGTATAGACCATACGTGAATAGCCTCTATGGTTTCTTGTAACGTATAGATTTAGTCTATTGCAACACTTATATGCGTTGTAAGTAATAAACCATTCATTCATTAATATTATATAATTATTTATTTTTGAGACAAAAATAGAGATAGTCATGTACAATTTAATAAAAAAATGCAATACCATCCAACACAGAAATAAGCACACTGAGCCATATATATATATATATATATATATATATATATATATATATATATATATATATATATATATATATATATATATATATATATATATTATAAATAATTTGTCGCATTACAAAAGTACCATCCAAATTCATGACACAATTTTTTGTACAAAGCACATGTTCCTATGAGCAAATATGAAACATATAAAGGATCCCTCTTAGCATGCCGGCAATCCTCTTCTCCTTCCTTCAGTTTAGTCCAGTGTAGACCTGCTCTGTACATAGATTTCGGAGGATTTGCAACGCAGCTACCTGGAGAAGCAGCTGACGATAATTTGTTTGGGTTTGCAGCAGTCTGAGGTTCCTACTGTACGAGAGCAACCACAGTGATAACTGATAATTGATAATGTGATGAATCATATCCAGCTCCGTTTGTTTTCCATTACCACCTAGGAGTAGGTACACCCGATCTATTGAACCACCATTCCACCAATAATCCGGCTGCAAAGGTACTATAACTCTGACTGACTACTGCACTGCACTGGTATAATATCTGAACACTGCCACAACAGTTCAGTTACTGGACGCCTGCGAGGCTGCATCCTCCCATGGCAATGGCAACATAGTTCACCAGGGCCACGGGCCTGCGAACTGGCGTCCCATTGCAAGAAGAGGAACACCATCGTAGGTGAACGCCATGCCATGCTCTTGTTCCCATGCCTGGGCCTTTGTAACTAGTGTGTCGACAATAGCTACCATGATAAAAACATCAAAGGTATTCATTAAAAGGTACTCCCTCCGTCCCAAATTGACTGCCGCGCCGTTGGTTTTAGTTGCCACAACTTTGGTAAGTTTGTAGAAAATATGTGCAACATTTAAATATTTAAATAAATTTGTTAAAAACTAGACTTAAAAATATTTCGGTGATACTAATTACTTAGCATAAATATTTTATATATTCAAATATATAATTGCCGGCAGCTTTTTTTACCGGGAAAGGGCGTAAGCGGCATTTTTTGGGGCGGAGGAGTAGCTCAAGCCATGAATAACATTAAAAAGGGGCGACCCAGTGCGTAGGCTTCCCGCACTGTTCGGGGGATCAAGCCCTGAATAACATTGTCATGCGAAATTGCAATGCTATGTGAGCAAGCATAACCAGCAAGTACATCCTGTTGATGTTCAGAACCTACCTGGAATTTTATTGACCAAGGGTGTGTTTAGAGCCCAAAATTTGGGCTTGGAAAAAAAAACTTTGGCCAAACTTTTGGTCTCGAAAAACACCGTTCGAACTGAAAAATATTGTAGCACGTTTTTTTTGTTTGTGGTAAATATTATCTTACCATGACGTAACTAGGCTCAAAAGATTAGATCTCGCAATTTACATCTAAACTGTACAATTAGTTTTTTGTTTACCTAAATTTTTATATTGGCCGGCATGTTTTTGGGTGCGTTGAATGTTTTGATGTGATGGGATGTAATGGAGATGTGATGGGAATGCAGAAAATTTTTGGAGAGAAATTGGGGCTCTAAACACACCCCAAAACACGGGCCTTTTCTGAAAGCTTCAGATTCAGATGTGCACACCGAGTTGCACTGTACCTGTTATCATCCTGCAATTAAGAAAGCATAAATGTCAGGACCATGTGATGGGACAGCAAGTGAAGGCAATGGCAAGTACATAAAAAACGCAATTTCCAGTATTGCAAATATGTACAGGAGCCAAAGTACTGCCTGGTATCTTCCATGAGACACTAATAAAAAAATGAATAAGCAGCATAAGTAGCAGAACCAATTTTAAATACCAGGCTATAGTCTTCAAGACAGCTTTCTTCTTCACGTCGATTCATTTTTAGAAGTCCAAAAAGATACTAATAAAATGATCATCAGCTATATTAAAGGCATATTGTCTACCATCTTGAAATAGGAACATCAAAAGAAAAGTAACAGAATAACAGTCAAAAGGCAAACCAAACTATAAAATTAGTAACAACCTTTTTCCTTTTCCAGGGCTTGTAGTTCAGAAAGATAATCATTTAATTTCCTCACTGAAAGAACACCTCATTAACATGGGGGGTGTTTCCAGGTGTTCACCAACATGTAGATTCCCAACAATTTCATCACGAAGTATCTGGATCTGAAGTTGCACATTAGCAAAACTCTTTCACCCTGCTCTCTCTTTTCTTGCAGAGTATTTATAAAGATGGTGATATAGCTGCTAGTTGCTCCTTCATTGTACCAGATGTCTTATCAGGCTGCAAAAATTAGGAGCAAGAGACATGGGCCCTGTATTAGGGAATGACATCATAATTGAACATATAATATACCAGAACATAAAAAAACATAGGAAAAATCTATCAGCTAGTAAATACTTAAATGCAGATGAATTAGGTAATCAGGGGCCAGTATAAATAGATAACAAACTTAAATCTTCACCATACTATATTTCAGTAGCAATAAATGAATAAATTACACATTGCTGTCTACTGTGTCCCAAAACTTGTTCTACAAGTTCTAGTATTATGCGTTAAAGAAAACTCCAAAAACACATTTTCTCATATACTTACAATGCCAGAAATAGACGACTCTCCTAACGCAGAAAGCAGTCTAGTCAGCTCTGATTTGTCATTGGCAAGCTGTTGGAGGAGACGTGACCTGGAGCTAGAAGCCTGATCAACCTTTCTGCACAACATGAATTAGAGTAGAACATTCTGAATTTTACAGCAAATAAAATCGTAAAGTATTACAGTGGTACTCTGACTTTGTTGAGGATTAAGTCTAGATGCATGGATGATTTTTGTTTCAACAGACACACAGTACACCTTGCAATCCTCTAGAGGAGAAAATTAGGTAACAAAACTTTGGATACTTTTAATACATAAATTTTGAATCACTGGAGCATTAGTTCATCTCGTCAGCAAGTGACAATGCAACTACCACTACTGCAACCATCTGAGTACTGCATAGGTGAGTTTAAGGGGCATTTCATCGAACAGCTTAATTATATGGACGAGGTCACCATGAGTTGAGCGGGCTGGGGCATCCAGGACGGGGAAAGGATGGCCTGACGGCGTGATTTCGTTTCATGGCGACGAGAGGGACATCAATGACGGCATCAACATGGCAAGAAACTACACTAAGGGCCTTTTTCCCTTAACCTCTCTCTGCAGTGAAATCGAAATTATGCCTGCGAACCAAGAAGAAAGATGAGACGAGACGATGTAAGGGAAGGAAGCGCAGTAGGTAGATAAGATAATATGAGCAGAAATGAAGGCTGACCGGAGCGTGCTCGCTGGACCACCTCGACGACGGCGGGCCTCGATGGCTGCCTCGGCGCGGCGGCGGGTCGTCGAGCGGGAGCAGGTCACGGTCCTCGAAGAGCCAGAGAGGCAAGGGCGGGGTGAGCTAGGAGCAGGAGTTTGACCGGCAGCGGCGGAGCTGCGGGAATGCGGAGACGGAGGAGAAGAGGAAAGGTATGGAGTGCGAAGGAAAAGGACCACAATTTAGCTGCGATAACTGACGGGATCCACAATCAAAGGGCGGTAGGCCATTTTCACACGATCCTCTTCATCTAGTCTCTATGAGCGGTGGGCCACTGTTTGGCTTCTCAATAATTAACGTGAGTTGTGAGAGAAATCTGATTAATTGTGCGGGAGAATAAAGGTATCAAATAAAAAAAAAATAGAGGGAAACAATGGCGGGAGAAAGTTACTAAGCCGAATATATTATATGTCTTGTAAAAAGATGGCGGGAGCCAAAAAAAAAGCAAAGAAAAGAGATTACACTGAGTTTTAAATAGAATATGGTTATTAATGCTAGATTCAAATTAAATGAGTATTTGGGATTTTTAAGCGGATTCAAATTTAAAAGTTATCAATTACAAAGTTTTATAACTTTTTGAGATCTACATCTTTGCTTTTGGTCAATTACTCATCCGAGGTCGTGTACGAAAAATTTGAATTTCAAATGTGAGGAATTCGCCCATAATTTAATTGGATAAATAATTTCAGATGAAAATGTTGTCAAAAAACAAAGTTTCTCAACTTTCGAGATCTACAATTTTGTTTTGTTCATTTCTCTATCCGAGCTTTCTTGAAAAATCGAATTTGAAATGTGAGAATTCAAATGTAATCTCATTGGTTACACGATTTCAAATGAAAAACAGTTTTCAACTTCTGATGTGGCATAACTTTTTCGAGATATAGAACTTTTTGTCTTGGTCGCTTCTCCATTTGACATCCTTAACTACAGCTATACACTCACTTATGACTATGGAGCATATGGATTCCTTGGTATTAACTACTATAAAACTAGTCATATTTTTATTGGCGCATTATTTGCGAAAATTACGAGATCAATTAGTAGATTGCATGGTATGATGACATGGATGTTAATTGTATGTAATAGTGGATTACCTTATGTAACACCCCCGTTTAGGGTTTAGGGTTTTTGGGTTTAGGGTTTAGGGTTTAGTATTTAGGGTTTAGGGTTTAGGGTTTAGGATACTAAAAATATGACATATCATCATGATCACTTTGCAAACATCCATATTAGTTCACCAAGACATGCATTGAACTAAAACAAGTTTTTATTTTAGGCTTGGTTGAGTTGTTGGATGGACCGACACGAAAAGAATCAAAATCATAAAAGTTACCCCCTTTGTGGGAAAACCTAATTTCAATACCTTGTTTTACCCCCTTTTCAATTATTCAAAATCTACCAAGAATTTTTATATGCTTCCAAAAGCAACTTTGTAGATATTTCAAAACAAACAAAGTTGGCATTATGAGTTTTCAAAGTTTAGTTCAAAAATTTAAAGTAATTTTGAATCGACAAACCCAAATTTTGACCCAAATTTGGATTTCAAAAATCTAGGCCGAATTTGAAAATGCTTTAAATACCAAAGTTGTCGATCTTGAAAAATTGAACAACTTTGCTTTTTACACATTTTCAACTTTTTATTCAAAATTTCAAAGTAATTTGCAAAATTCAAATGAGGAATGATTTGCTTTCACGGTGAAAACCCTATGATAAAATTCATCTTCATTGCACATTGTATAAGAAAGTTATAAAGTTTTTTGTGCACCCTATGATAAGGTTCTGAATAGAAAATGGCAATGTCCTACTTCTAAACATAAATATATATGTAGCCTAATGGTAGAAAAGAGTCTAGTGTGTTTTTTTAGCATAAAGAGTCTAGTGTGTTGGGATCGTGGGTTCAAATCCTAATGAAGGTTATTTTTTTATATATTTTAGAAATAAAATCTTGAAAGGCGTGTTTGTTTTGTTAATTACAAATCAAATCTTGATAGATTTGATAGGCTTTTTTTTTTTCTAGAAATTGCACCTAAGTTGGTGAGTTTTTTTTTTTTAATTTTAGAAATCGTACCTAAGCTGCCGAGCACCCGTAGCCATCCTACTATCTCTTACTATCGAATCCAGGGTTGAAGCTCGGGCACGTGAGCGTGGCCACGTCGCCCGTTAAGCCGATAGCCGTCGGATCGAGCATTCAGGCGATGTAATCCGTCCGATTGCGGATCGGTCAGGTCCCTCGCCCGCTTTATCGTCGACCCGAAGCTTCGCGGGCCGATCCTTTGCCGCTCCCCTCGCCCTTGCCTGTGGCCTGTTGCCTCCTCTTCGCTCTCTCTCTGACGCGGGCAGGGCGACGGCGGCGGCGCCCGCCCTCCTCCTCCTCCTCCTCCTCCTCCTCCTCTTCGGCCCTCCATCGCCTGGCTCACAGCGCTCCGGCGGTGCTGGTGGACGCCGCATCGCGGCGGAGCAGCAGCCCCGGCGTGACGGCCTCAGCTAGGGCGGGCCCCACGTGGAGGTGACGCCATCTGAGCGCGCGGCGGCCCCAGCATCGCGTCCTCAGCACGGCGACGGAGGCTCACGGCAGCAGCTGCACCAGCGCCGCTGTCTGAACCGCGGTACCTCTCGCCTTCACGCAACCACGCAGCAGCAACGCCTGCCTCCACAGCCCTCTCCCTCACACGGCAGCTGCCCCAGCGCAGTCCCTCTGGCGAGATGCCCGGCTCCGGTGGATCTTCGCTGGCTGATTCTCAAGAGGTGCGCCCAATCTCATCCCTGAGCTGCAGCCTGACCTTAATGAAGTGAAGGCCATGTTTCACCCCGAGCTGCAGCTTGAGCGACACACGTGATGAAGCCCGAGCTTCTCCACGCTACTGTCTTGTATTTGCATCCCAAGCTCCTGCACGCGCCCTCAAGGTGCTCGATGGAGTGCCAAGCACGAATCTTAGAAGCTCTATATAGTTCTTTACTTCTATTGCACATAACCATTTAGTTGCTTTTGTTGATTCTTACAAGTTCTTAATTTTGGAGGCTAGGCTTGGACTTCCACATTTACTTTCAACTATTTGTGCTGTCAGATGATATTACAATGGCTTTAAAAACAAAAACAAAAACTATATATAGTGGCAGTGCAACTCAGTTTTCTTTTTATGATGATGTTTCTAGAGTCTGCACAACACTGTAAGTATCTTTTGAAGATATAGGATGATTGCAAACAACTTGGGTATCACTTTGTTCAGTTAATAGGACAGGACAACAGGTCCCTTCAAAGAAATTTGCATGGGATTCGCAATCCTTTTATACCTAGCTTTAGTGCTCTCAACAGCCCATAGTATCACCTTCCTTGTTTTCCAATACTAGCATAAACTACCATGCTTTGTTTTAAATACATTTGTCTATAAAATATGTCGGTAATCAGCATCTTTGCTATCATGCATTCGTACACAAGTCAAATTAATCCATCCCTCTCCATATCTATGGAAACTGTTGTGAGATTGAATTTGGTGTTAAAATGGCCATATGCTTATAAGCTTATTGCAGCAGGAAAAAATAATCTCTTTTGATCGTAGATTATATTTCTCATCCACTACTCATTTTTTTCATAAAATATTTGACCAAATCTATTGCAAGATTATGCCATCAATCAAACAAACAATTATATGGTTCTTCCAAATACTCTTCACTACAGCACCAACTCAAAGCTCCAGTACTTTCATGAAACTAAAAACTCAGACCCTCAGTTTGATCTATGTGAATTTTGCTCCCATCAAGCTAATTATCCTATTTCAAAATTGGTCTAAGATTTTATTCATTTAACAGCTTCATGAAATGTACTATTGAATATTTTCCCTGATGGTACTTGTTCAATGCATGAGGTAAGTTTTAGTTCTTCCCATAGTATTCTTCTGTAAACAAACCTTTTCATTGATGCCAGCTCTAAATTTTATGGTTTAAACTATCGATCTAAGAAACTATGGACATATTGTTTTTACTCTTCCATATACTTTAGTGTTCAAACTGTTACATCTAAATTTTGGAATAATATATTGTTTTTGTCTACATTTATTCATCAATATGTACAGCCTACATCATTATATTGAACCTTTCTACTTTATTAATAACAAAACATTGATGTCTAAAATAACAGATTACAGAGCCCGAAATTCAGCTCAATCCAGTGTTTTATGCCTCTTTTAGGTCTACTCTATTCCATTACATATCTTCGTCTGATATGTGTAGAAGCTACCTGCAGTAGGACTGCATAGAAGATGCTGCAAGTAAGAAAGGAGCCAATATTCCTGTTTTTATGATTTTAAGTTTTGTTCAAATTGCCATTTATGATAGCAATATTGTGTCGTAGGAAAATATAAGTGTGGCTCAAAACATTTGGTCTATTAAGATGACTGCCTTATCTTGCTCAATTGATACTCAATACAGATCGCCAATGAGTTATAAATCCGAAACAGAATGGAGAGAGGCAAACACCAGCGAAGGGATGCAAGGTCATAACAAAGTGAGCGCCTTCATCATGGACTGCTGCAGTGAATATTCATAGCAGTTAGCAGCAGTGATCCATGTTATCCTTCCTAAATGAACTATTCTAATATTTTTATATGTAGTACTTTATGGAGCTCTAGCATTTCAATTTATGTAGTCATCACTACAAGAACAAAAGATGCTGTACCTCACTCCAAAAAATACTCCATATTTTTCGCATACCAGTGTTCATTTTGGACAGCTACAGATATCCACAGGCTGCTTTACTATAGCAGGGGCGCAGCAAAGCTGCGCCTGTTTTCTAGTCTACTTTAAACCTGAGGATCCCATCCTACAGTGCTTTCCTCTCACAGATCTACTGTTGAACTACAGTGATGCACCACATGCCGTCCGATAGCTTATCAACGGCCCGGTGCAGCTATCCTCCCGATGCTTCTAGGCTCCGCCCGGCGGCACGCGAGGCTTCCATCCACGCGCACGGAAGATGACCCCACGCCTGCTATATCGCACCGGCCCCGACCTCGCCCCGGCCCCGCGAGATGGCGGTCGTCGCCGTCGGCGCGGACGATGACGCCGCCCGCGGGCGAGGGCGGAGCACCTGCCAGCCGCCCCGCGAGCACACGCTGGCGCCGCTGCCGCGCTTCGCTACCGCGCCGAAGCCGCACAACTTCGCTTCGCCGCCCGCTCGCGTGCCTCGCCTCTCAGCGCTCCGCCGCCCGTCGCGTCGCCAGACCGGCCGTGAGCACACGTCGGACGTCGCGATCGCCTTCAGCGCGCCAACGCCCCGCGCTTCGCCTATCGCGTCGCGAGCCGCACAAACCGCACAGCTCGCCTGGGAAGGAGCAGCCGGGGCGGCGGCCGCCGTCAAGCTCCCGCCCAGGAGGACTCCTACGCGGGCGCGCCGCCGGTCCGCGCCCTCCGTCCCTGGCTGGGCTGCACCACCGAGCCGCGCGCGGGGACGGGTCTGCGCCGCCATGGCCGTCGCCGGTGCCCGCGCCCCTCGCTGCCGTCGAGGAGAAGGCGCCCTCGCGGGTGCCGCCGGCCCAGAAGGTCGCGCAGGCGATGCCGCCCCTGAAGGGCGCACCCAACAGCAAAGGTACAGCAAAGGCGCCTCGCGCGCGAACGCTCAGCCCAGCGCTGGTCCCGGCGCGCAGCACGCGATGCGCCTCCGGCGCAGCCATGGCCTGGCCGCCTGGCGCAGCTCAACTGATCCTCGCCGCGACCCCGGCCGTCCCCGCGCGGACGCGGCCGCCAGGCGTGCGACGCGCGAGGCCAAGGACGAGCAGCCTCCTGTGGTCGAAGGAGCACGGGCCCTGCAGGCCTCTGCCGGACAACCCACAGCCCCGACTCCGGCTCCAACTCCCGCTCCGAGCGAGCGGCACACGCGGGAAGCCCCGGCTCCTCTCTGTCCCTGTGGAGCGCAGGAGCGCGAGCGCCACAGTCCTCGCGCTGCCGCCTGCCGACGGCGAACGCGCCGAGCGAGGCCCAGGCCCCGCACGCCCCCGGCCAGTCGCCCCTCTTTCTTCCCCTGCTGTACGCTCCTTTCTTTACTCCTCCCCTGCTGTGCGTAGAAGATGTGAAAGAGAGAGAGCGCTGAAGAGATAATAAGGCCATAAAAGGAGGTAAGCTGCTGTGGCTGTTCTTTTTCCTCTCTTCCCAGTATGCCTGTGCTGCATTTACGCCTGCCATGTGCTCCATCGTGTGCTATCGGACAAATACAAGATAAAAGTGAATACCATTGTATTTTTGGTTCTGATAAATGTTTCTTTGCTTCGGCAATGCAAATTCCACATATCCTATATGCTTCTGTAATTCAAAGACTTGCTTCCCCACTCCTATTTTTTCAAACATGGACAGCCTTCATCTTCAAAAACCTCCTGTTTCAATGAGCCCACGCGAAGCGCGGGGGCTCCTGCTAGTTTGATTTCAATCTTGTACCTTCATAGTGTTAATATTTTTATTGTGAATTCTCAAATGTATTTTTTTTTAGAAAAAAAAAGGTTCCCCCTGCTTTATTTAAAAGCAACCATACATCATCTAGGTTTAGAGTGCACAAAATGCAGCTAGGGAAACCGGAGTTTTTGGGCTCGGCTGTTAAGACTCTCTGCTAATTCAGCCTTGTTCTGGATAATAGGAGCGAAGGGCTATTTCTGGATCCAGCCATATGCTCTTATTTAAGTAAACATTTAGTGAGACAATAAGCACAAATGCTTGGCAGTTCAACTGGTTGCTGGGTTGCATGTTTCTTACCTTTATACAGGCGGTCTCAAGTTCGAACCTGTGACCGCACTCATGTTCCTCTATTTACCTTCTATACATTTTTTTGAGTCATCAAGATTCCTTCCTTTACTGTACTATCTCCCGCACTCATCTTTTCTTTTATATTTACTACTATACCAACCACCAACAACATGGTTTTATTTATAATTTTATCTAAATATATTCATGTGTGATCTTGTTTTGAAGGATTTATCGAAACGAATTTAATGGTGCAATCGGAATTTAATTTGGATTTTTGGTTTATTAGTTATAACATTTTCTAATTCCTTTAAATAATAGGGCCCACCATTGCATGTCTCCCACCTTTCTCTCCTCTCTCTCACCCTGCGAGTGGTGGGCCAACTCTCTGGCATAGCGCGGCCACGCTACTGCTTGGTAATCTGGCGGAATGGAGCTGTGTCCGGTAGGATAGCGGGGTCTCCCAGTACAGCGCTGCAGCAGATTTTCCACCGAACGGGTACTGGAGGACGCTGTCCAGTACCCCGCTGCAGGTAGTCATCCTCTCTTTTTTTGTCGCTTATATTATATATTAATTGACAGCACCTGTGTACGATGTCTCTTTTTTTGTCGCTTATATTATATATTAATTGACAGCACCTGTGTACGATGACTTTGATGCGAAGAAAACAAGTCCCACAAACAGAACCTGCGCATCAAAGGGGGGCTTGCTGTAAACGTTGCTAGCTCGGTAACCTGCGCATCAAAGTGGGGCTTGCTGTAAACGTTGCTAGCTCGGTTTCACAAACGTTGCTTGTAACAAATAAATTAAGCGTTGCCACCTATTCGTTGTAAAAGAGGGGTTTCTCTTGTAGTGGCCGGGGTCGCAAACACGCTCAGAGTCGACGGTTGTCGTCCACGACCAGACGGACACCGATCTCGTCAACCTTCGGGGGACCATCTACCTAAGTCATGTCGAGTGTCAGCTCCGACGAAGGGGGACACAAGCTTCTCTCGGTGGTGCGGCCTGGCCTGGAGCCGGAGCTCTGCGCCATGCTCATCGAGTGCTGCAGTAAGGAGAAGGCGTACAACACGAGCTACTACTTGGCCAGATCGGGCAGCGGCTGTGCGCCATCGACCGCGCCTACCAGACCGGCTCGACCGGCTCCGAGGCCTGCTTCATTCGGGGGCCACTACACGGCGGCGCACCTCATGACGACCGACCAGCTGCGCGCGAGGAATCTTAAAATCACGGCTCTTGTTCGTATATCGTACGGCGCAGAGCCACCCTTTGGCTCGGAAGCTTCGAATGATTCCAGGGGCCCACATCAACTCCTTCCAATGCAGAATGGTGAGCCGGCGGGACCCACCTTAGCCGATGGAACAGGTGGGCAAGCAGTGGGCTCCGTTCGCTCCGCTCACGTCAGCGTCTTCCCCTCTTTTCCACAGTATATATACCTCTGCCCCGTCCTGCTCCTCCTTGCCTACTCCTCCGGTGCATACCGAATAATATTCTGGAACTCCTGTAGCAAGAAAGAAACCATGTCGGGAGTGTGGGTGTTCGAGGACGGATCGTTCGGCGTGCCGACAGCGACCCGCCCAACGGCGGCGCCGGCGCCGGCGCCGGCGGGTCGCGGCCAAACAAGGTGTTGGTGCACGTGCCGAGCGGGGAGGTGGTGACCTCGTACGACGTGCTGGAGCGGCGTCTCCGCGAGCTCGGCTGGGAGCGCTACCTCTACGACCCCTGCCTGCTCCAGTTTCACCAGCGCTCCACCGTGCACCTCATCACCGTGCCCCGCGACTTTGCCCGCCTCAAGCTCGTCCACATGTACGACGTCGTCGTCAAGACCCGCAACGTGTTCGAGGTCCGCGACGCCGCCCCAGCCTGATCGATGGTCTTCGTGCGTGGCGACGCTAGCTAGCTAGCTGCGGGGCTTAGCTCGCTCGTCGGACCAGTGCTGCCTGCTGCCACCGTATCAGCGTAAGTACGCATGTATTGTATGTTTGCGATTGGTAGGATTCTCGAGTACATACGTGTGATTGGTATGGCGCAGCGCGCGTGCTCGTGTGGCCGCCTCTTGCATGGTGTCCTACGTTCTCTGCCGCCAAATAAATGCTGCGCGAGATATTTGAGTTGTTTGTGTTCCTTTGACACGAAGGCTTGTACATATATAGATTGTTTTTATATGGCCAATCTTGGATATAATAGCCAATTTTTTCGGTATTCAAGTTTGTCAAAGCTTTTTACGGATGATTTGATTATACTAGCAAAAAAGTGTCCGTGTGTTGCAACAAAGAAGAAAAATATAGCGTTGTCTAAAGTTTTAGCATCTTTATCTTGTTTTGTCTTCAAAGCAATGGTTTTTCATTTACATCGTTATGTTTTGACATAATGTTGTCTTCAAAGCAATGGTTTTTCATTTACATCGTTATGTTTTGACATAATGCTCAAAAACACATATATAAATTAGTAGTAGTAGTAGGGTTTTACAATCTATATGTAAGCCCCGTTTAGTTGGTGAAAAGTGAACCCAAAAAGTATAATATATACGTAAGCCCTGTTTAGTTGGTGAAAAGTGAACCCAAAAAGTACAACAACCCGTCATATCAAATTTTTTTGACGCATAAATAGAACATTAAATGTAGGTAAATAAAAAAACTAATTGCATAATTTGGCTGAAAAGTCCGAGACGAATCTTTTGAGTGTAGTTAGGACAACAAATTACCGAATACAAACGAGAAAGTGCTACAAGATGCCAAACCCAATATATTTCACCAACTAAACAAGGCCGTAGTATAGCCACAATCTTATGTTGATGATATTGTAGCTTGTATTCGTCCTACACACTTAAGGATGTCTCCGAATTGGAGGTTAGCCAAGCTTAGCTACTACGATAGGATTATGGTATTTTGTTTGTTTTTAGCCTAGAGGGTTGCATGTCCAAACTATTGTAATACTTTTGTTTATGCACTCTGATGTTTTATGACTTTGTAATTAATCAGTTGAAAGTTAGCTGAGATATTAAAGAACTATCACGAGCGGCAAAAAGAATCCTATTTTCTATTTTTGGAAGTTCTGGTTTGTTTTATTTAATAGTTTACCTATTTTATGCGAAAAGAAGGGGCTGTTTGGTTTAGGGACTAAAATTTTTTTTAATCCTAGGGAAAAATAAAAATAGTCCCTCCAAAAAGAGTCTTTTTAGGGACTAATAAAGGAAAAAGTCTCAAAAAAAGTCCCTCCCTATTTGGTTTGGTAGGGACTAAAAGGGACTTTTTAGTTCCAAGGACTAAAAGTTCTCTAAACCAAACAGCCCCGAAGTTACTAATCGTCTTTGTACATTTAGTTAAACATAGTATAGTTTGATTTATGATAAATTTATCTCTTATACTCCCTCCATCCCAAATTGTAAGTCATCCAAGAATCTTAGAGAGTCAAAGTATCTCAAATTTTACCAATTTTATATGATAAGATAATAATATTTATTAGTATGTCAACTAAGTGCAATTGGATTATTAGTTAACTATATTTTCATAGTATATCTATTAGATGTCATAAATCTTTCTAATTCTCTTTATAATTTTGGTGAAACTTGAAATGTTTTTACTCTTCGAGATTTTCTGAATGACTTACGATTTGGAATGGATGGAGTATTTAATATGGAAGTAGTAAATTAAATGGTGCTTTCCCACAATCAATTGTAGCGTGCCAAATATTCCCAACCTTTGCTCCATTTAGAGGACGCGATATATAACTTATGAATTACATTACATGGTACTGTATATGTTTGGCGGTAAAGCACCGAAGCACACGCTGGCGCTTTTTACCGAGGTGGAATACATACTGGTTGGTACAAAATAAGATGCATGCACGAAACGTTGACAGGGCACAAATGACAATTCGGACTCGTCCTCTCTTACATTTGTTGTCTCTATTTCATGCATGCATCTGTCTGGTAACCCGCAAGCTTAAGTAGGGCTCCTACTTACTTATATATAAGATATAGCCATGAGATCGAGTGCAGTATATTGTCCACACCTGAAACTACTAAATCTTTGGCTTATTTCACGACCACAAGGATATAAAATCATATCTAGGAATTCATTGTTCCCAGCACCTTGCCATACGCTTTACAGACCTTCTACCATTTCGGTGCAGAGTTTTTTTTTTTTTTTTTTTTTTTTTTTTTTTTTTTTTGGGTTTGACAAGAACAACTTAATATATTAAACAACCAGATTACATAAAGGTCCTCTAAAGAAGACTGAATTGCAACTTGGTCCTAGCGCCGGGATAAGCACAACAACGTATTTGCACCGGAGACGTTGACGGCGACAAGTTTGCCGGCGAGGGGCCGTAGAGGCGCCAATGGCACATACACCGGATGGAAAGACCGCGCAAAGCGTCGGTTGAAGGTGGGTCGACGGAGCTGATGAGGAAGGACATGTCGGGCGGCCCGAAGGATAAGTTTTTATCATCGCCAGAGGTAGAGGATGAAGCTCTAAGTCGAATCCCAGGGGAAGGCGAAGTAGTCAAACCAACGCTGGATGAGTAGGTGGCACTACTACAAAAGCCTACTATGGGAACACCTCCCATTTTGAGTAGGGGTGGTTTTTGTTTTGAGTCGCCCCTACTGTGATATGAACCGCCCCTGCTATGGACATGTTACGAGCCGCCCCTACAATGACCATAGTAGGGGCGGTTTTTGTTTAAAGCCGCCCCCTACTAATAGCAGGGGCGGTTCTATATCCAGCCGCCCCTACTGTGGTCCACAGTAGGGGCGGCTCTATATTGAGGCGCCGGGTTACCAAATTTTAATATGAGGCACTAAAAATTAAATTTTCATAAACGACCTCAGACGGAAAAAGTTCCTAAATATGAAATGTAGATCTCCAAAAGTTATGAAACTTTATAGTTGACTACTTTTTTGTTTGAAATCATCTAGTCATGCAAAAGTTGTCTTCAAATGTCTCAAATTTGAAACTCAAATTTCATAAACGACCTCAGACGAAAAAACTTCCTTTATATATGAAATGTAGATCTCGAAAAGTTATGAAACTTTATAGTTCACCACTTTTTGATTTGAATCCGTTTAGGGCCTCAAATAGTCAATTTACACTCGAATTTGTATAATATGTGAGTATACGGAATGAGATTGGACACATACAAGTTTATAGCGTAATGGTGGGGAGGGTTGTGCACGAGCTTGAGGTCACGGGTTCAATCCCAGCTGCCGCGTAGCACGTGATTTTGCGCGAAAAATACCTTGTCTTGCGCGCTGGCCGGTGGGGGTCCTCCCCCAATTAAAAAAATATTTTATGATTTTTTTTTGAATTTTAAAAATGCGTTTTCTAAGGGCTGTGAAACTACAGTAGCAACAGATAGTTAAGGGTGGTTACCAAAACCGCCCCTATTGTACCTTATGAGCCGCCCCTATAGGAGGCGATTGTTGTAGTGTGGTTAGTAGAAAGTCCTCCCCCAATTAAAAAAATATTTTATAATTTTTTTTTTGAATTTTAAAAATGCGTTTTCTAGGGGCTGTGAAACTACAGTAGCAACGGATAGTTAAGGGTGGTTACCAAAACCGCCCCTGTTGTATCTTATGAGCCGCCCCTATAGAAGGCCCTTGTTGTAGTGTGGTTAGTAGAAACCTGGACCGGCAGGATCAGTGGCTGCCTCATAGAGGTCGAGGCGGAGGCGTGCTGTAGTGTGGGTCCCAGGGAGGCTGATGGGGTCCATTGACGACGGCAGTACCGCAATGAGTTTGTTATCTTGTGTACGTTGACCGTCCTTTAATGTAGTAGCAAGTTTATCGATAAATTTATTAAAAAAACCCTTAAAGATCTTTTCAATGAACTAATTTTTAAATATTTATATATTTTAATATATAATGTGGCCGCAGAGCAGCGGAGAAGTATTATATTTATATATGTATGTTCAGATATTTTCCGGGAGTTCGTCTTGACATTACTTTGCAAGCAAAATGGTGCATGCACCTAGCTACGTACCTCCAGTCCTCTACCATCTATCCCGTCACTAGGTAGAAACATAGCTGGCCTCGTAATATGTGAATGTATCTGGCTCTAGTTTGGGTTTCAGTGATCCATAACAGAAAACACAAGCAAACGAGACTAACTTTATTTTATAGGGTTAATAAAAAAGCTTAATTATATTGAGGCCACATGGCTTTCCTTGGCTCCGGTCATTTGTTCCGGCGTTTATGACGCAAAAATCGATATCTCCAACGCCTTGTGAAGTTAAACGCAACTACAAGTTCTATCTAAAACCACAGCGTTCCACGACATCACTTTCATATTTTCTGCAACCAATGACTGGTTCACAACTACTTTTACTCCTACCCTTATATATGTAGATATGTAGAAGATTTCCGCCTCCCCTATAGGGGTGATCAAAAAGCTAATTCAACATTGAACTCGTGGACCTAATTCATGATTCAAATCATGAACCTTCATGACATCGACTTGCTGAATCCCAAAATTTGAGTGTGTCTTTAAGCCAAGTGACGTGGTCAATTACCTATGGTATATTTAAAATCAGATAAATGTACATATACTTATACAAATGTATTTGACAAATTGATTTATTGGGAGCATATAGGGTTGCTTACTATTGATGGATGATTGTGCGGCACATTTGGCAAACCTTAGATGATCAAATCCCAACGAAGTTAAATCCTTAGAGAAACCTATGACTTCCGGCGGTGTGGAAGATCACGTCTAGCCATCTAATAATAGTTAATTTTGATAAGTAACAGGTATGATCAAAATTCAAATGCTAATAGTCCCAAGTATGCTCAAACTTCAAATACTAGAAGTTCACTTTTTGCTCTAAGAAACTCCATACTGCATGGCTAAATATAGAATTTGGCTGCTCTAAAATAACCTCTTGGAGATGCTCTAAAATAAACGTCGGTGGCACGAGGACGGGGACGTCGACAGCCGGGAAGCGGGCGGCGGGGAATCTTCGATGCCACGGCGGCGATGACGCCTTGACAAAGCGTGGGAGCGGCGGTGGCACCACGACGGCCGGGAAGAGACGGTCGATTACGAGGGACGCGGCATTGCACGGCGGGGAGAGCCGGTGGTGGCGCGAGAGCTTGGGGATGGCACCTGCACGGGCGACCAGCCGGTGGTGCGCGAGGACGCCGCGCAGACGACCGCGGTCTTTCAAAGGGCACGAGGGCGTGGGGATGGCACGGACGACATGGATGGCGAGGGCGGCCGGGGGGGCGGCACGGACGTCGTTGGCGCCGATCGATGACGGCGGAGAAGAAGTTGTGGTGGCGGAAGATTGGGGGAGAAGACACTCGCTCCCAATATATAGATCTAGGGTTCTAATACCGGGTTCAAAACCAACCCGGTACTAAAACACTTTTAATCCCGGGTTCACACATAACCCGAGACTAATGCAAAATTTTGGTGCCTTTGGGAAATTTTAACATGCAATTTCGTTTTTAAAGCTACCTTTTACCTTTTTAGAGCATTAAGATTTAATTTTAAAAAATCTAACTTTACAGAGATTTAATTTAAAAAAATCAAACTTTACAGAGTTTTAATTTATAAAATTTCTTCCTTAAAGTCATTAAGAATATCTCAAAGGCCGATCAATAAAGTGCAAAGGAGGGAGTGCAATTCCTTTAGTACCACATTTCTAGTTGATGGTGGAGTGAACCAACTTAAATGTGAAAGTGTGAAATCTCTTGTTAGAAATATGAAGGAGACAGTAGGTCTGACATGGCACTGCACTTTATGGAATATCACATGACACTGTGCTTCTTTATAAAAAGCAGTGTCATGTGAGACCTACTTTGTCCTGCATAATTTTTGTCCCAAAAAGGATTATGTTACAATCAAAAGTGTACAATCACATTATTAAAACTTATAGAGATTTATTTTTTGAGTAAGTTTAATGTTGCAAGTTTCTTTTGGCACATGGTTGTGGAGTGCCTTTCATTAATTTCTCACTTCTCTTTTCTCTCTTTAAGCCATTAAAAACACCTTTTTATGAGGATCACATGACATTGTGGTTTTTAATAAAAAGCAGTGTCAAAAATTGCATATACGATAACAAAGATTTTGTCCCAAATTGGATCATATTACAATCAAAGTACACATTATTAAATAATCACCTCAAAAACACCCTTCTAGCACCTATTCCCATTCGGGTGGAGGCCATCCAGATGCTAGAGGTGGATTCAATGCTACCTATATAAAAATCTGAAGTACGACGGGTGTGAGGCTGGTGAAGTAGGCAGAGGACTAGAGCACAAAATTAACCACTGCTGGTATTTGATAAGCCTACAGAAATATTTATAATAATCCGCAAGTTTAACGGATACTAGTGAGCATTTCACCCGGAGAGGGGTTTTAATATCGAATCCACGGGGGAGGATGGTGTGAGGATAACGAGGCATATAACTAATCCCTGAGCAGCAATCAAGGAACGGGAGAGGATAAAGAGGTAAGAAGATTCCTACGGTTGTCTAGTTCTTCTTCTTGTAAGCTATGTTGATATTGTCTTAACGGGACGTACTCAAAGGAAAGCAAGGTCAAAACTTACTATTCCTCCAGCAACATAGTCCTGCTTGTCCTATCCAACGGGATGTGGAATCCAAAGGAATCAATGGTACTGTCACTACCACGAACTACCACAATCCGGAAGGTAGGGTGCATTCACAAGTACTCACAGTCTAGGCACCATGCCTACACCTAAGCCACTCCTCTAATCTATAGATTCCCATAGATTAAAGTACTCAAAGAGTTATGAACAATAAGAACAATACTAACACTTTAGATAACACGATTACTTACTCAAACAAGAAGTTGATCCACCATAGAAGTCTCAGGATCAAGTGCCACAAGGCCCTTGATCCCGGAGGTACAAGCGTAGAGGAGTCACCGACATGTCCGGTGCTTCCCCTTCTTCTCCTCCACCCACTCTTTAGCTCTCAAGACTAGATCTATTCACTTTCATAGAGGACTATGGATCTAATCTATCAACTTGATATTCGCTCTCAACTCACTCTAATCCTTCTAGTTCTATATGATCTTCTAATATAGATTGGAACTAGAGAGGAGAGGTTGTCCTCACATTGGGACATCTCTAACCAAAAGGTCAAGAGATAATGAGATAGAATGAGTTAGGGTTTAACCCTGGGGTCAGGGGGTCTTCTTATATAGGCCTTGGCGATGAACGATGACCATTGGATCAAACCGACCTTCAATAATGGTATAGATACAACCTCAAAGTCGGTTACAAACCGACCTAGGAAGATGAGCCCGATTGGCTCTCGTAGCTTTGGCGGCCGGCCTAAATCCCTCAAGGCCGCCGCCAGGGTTGGTCTCCTCTCGGCTTCTCGTTTCTTCTAGTGTCTTCTAGATCTTCTAGTTTTTAGTCCACATTTTGGGTTGAGTTACTTCACGGTCAAGTCTTGTCATCGTATGAGATGTATATTCCGGAACTTTCTCCATTCTTCTCTGCATTTATCTGTTAAGTCCCTGAAAATATATAAATCACCAAAGCTCATGGAATTATGTTAGTTAAACCCCTAGACTTATATTGATATTCATTTTATGCCCTTATTTCATATTAGTTGACTAGTAATATTATGCTATAACAGGTGTCAACAAGCTCCCCCAAGCTTACCCTTTGCTAGTCCCTAGCAATGCCAAACTTAGCAATGGATCAGGAGTTGCTACAATGCCTTCACGCCTCAAAAGTACACATGCTTTCAAACAAAATTTCTCCTCTAGATAAGAATAAACTTGCTCAAATTTCAACTTACCCATATTACCTTTGACCATGGAGTTTATAGCCTTTTCTTTAATCTTGAGCAATTGAAAGATAGAACAATCAAGTCAAGCACCATATCTCAAACTCTTTGTTCAACTGACCTTCTGGAGTGTTTGTAAGTTTTCAAAATAAAACTCAAAGTTCCTTGTATGACTCTCTCTAGTCTCTCAATTGTGGTATTTGTGGATCCTCACTAAGGCAACAAGGTTGTTTTGCCTTTCTCTCATAATATGTGGTATTTTTGGACTAAGGCAGTAGGACACTATGCCTTCTTCTCTCTCACCCTATATCTAAGGTTTTATATCTGGAGCTCTAGGTGGGAGAAAACTAATTCTACTTACTAAGCATATATTGTAAGTTCAAGCAATGGATCCAAAGTTACGAGTCACACGGATCAAGTGGTGCATGTGTACGGTAGGAAGAATATGGTAGGGAATATAGTAAAGTGTATGGGATGAATGAGGGGAAAGCCTAATTCTACTTTTGCTCCTTGAGAACATCATCTCTCTTTGGAATTTGAAAACTTTGAGAGAACTTGGGTTGTATCTCTTTCTCTTTCTCTTTCTTTACTTTTCTTTTATGGAGAGGCGAGTATCTAAGTACCCATTGTTTTCAGCAGACACTTGTCCATTTTTTAACTCTCCTTTATTCTTTTCTTTTTCTTAGGGAGGTAGGCTCTACTCGCCCTTAGGACACTTGTCCATTTTTCATCTCTCTTTTTCTTTTTTTTTTAATCTACAACCCAAATCTCTTTTGCAATAACTTTTAAGAGATAGACAAAAGTAATGGAGCTTCTGTAAGATATTGGCTAGAAATGTGTGAGTGGATGGGTATAGGGAATATTTTTGGTTGCTCTCTCCCAGGATAGGAGTAGAACATTTTTAGTGGATATAATGAATGGATAATAGTGTATATATAGTGGATGCGTATATGGTGGATGCGTATTTCCAGGGTGGAAATAGCATATAAGTGAATGGAGTCGAGTGAAGTGGAATGTAGTGAAATGGAATGAGATGGAATGAGATGTGATGGTGGGTGAGTGTACATGATCAGCATGACAAGTTTCTAAGGGTCGACAAAGATTGAACAAACTCAATGCAAAGCAAGCAGCCTATATGTATATCAAAAGGTTTTCCTAATCTAGAGAACATGTATATATGGCTGTGGTAGGAGGTTCAACACTTTGTCACACAGGAACTTATCATGTGCACTTTTAAAGTTTCAAAATAAATCTCCAGAAATCTAGCATCACTAGGAGTAAGATCAATAGCAGCTCAGACTCTCATATATCATATCCGTCAATTATCTAGACTTTAGAGCAAGCAATTTGCAATCTACAGGTTTCAGATTCAAAGTAAGTCTCAAGTCAAAGCAGTTTTGTATTTAAGGCTCAAGAGAAATTAAGCTTGAAAGCTAGGTACTGAAAAGGAATTATGACGGAGCAACTATTAATCATTTCCAAGCATGAGATTTAGCTTTAGAGATCATTTTATATAGGTGGAAAAGAAAACTCTAGTACACTCCTATTTATTTATTTATTCCCACATTCTAAAAATCACACTTTACTAACGACTCTTTAAGCAACTTTATGAACTAGACTCTTAGCAAACTAAGCAAATCAAAATATTTAGCTAATAGTAATATATATAGATAGTAATAGAGATACTTATCGGGATAACTGGGGGTGCTCTCCCCCAAGCTAGATTGAAGTGTCGGATTTATTGTGGAAGTTGAGGTAGATGGTGACGATGAAGTCGGCCTATCATGTCTCTCTCCCTTCGAATCCTGCTGAACTCAAATAGACAACAAAGCTTTGGAAAGCAGTTAGGCGTTAGTGGTTAGCCACATCGGCTTCATGTGCCTAGAGATGGATCATGATTATTCTATGTAAAACTTCAGCAAGATTTCTCTTCTAAATATTTTTGGGGTTTTATATATTTATATGCATGTAAAGAACTATAATGCAAATGCAACTAGATGAAAGCATAATTATTTTTATGCCACCACAGTGAATATCCTTATGGGTTGTTATACGTCACAAGATTATTCACATGGGGCTTGAGAATTTTTCAATGCAGTGCCAATGCATAAATATAAATATGCTAAAGGGAAAATGATTATGCAATGTAAGAAAATAAATATGCTAATTCAATATGCAAAAAGATAGATATGATATGCAATTGGAGATGCAATGCTAATAATTAAATATGGATAACTACCGAGTTACCTTTTCGGCGAGGGTTCAATGTTTAAGTCCTCCTGAACAAGACTTCTTACTTTACTCACTCCTCAAGTACATCATCTGATCTTAGTGGCTGCGTCTCCTGAGATAATGATCTCTAAGGATGGAATCACCCATGTTGCTTTGCTTGTCCCATAGTTTGAAGTGAAGATTTGACAGTGGAAGCAGGCAACATCTTGTTTAGTGTGCGTATTTTGTGGGTTCAAGACATTTCCTTGTGGAATCTTGGGAGAGTGACAAACTCCTCCATGTTTTGCTCGAAGTATGTCCTGCTTATAAAGACAAGGTAGAGATCAAGTGCATGGGCCCCGTTGGTGGGAAAACACCAACGTAACCAAAAACTTTATTCGTTCTTCTCTTACCTTAGGCATATTAAACAAGGCAGAGTTAATGGTTAACTGTTTTATTCATTATGAGGGTGACAAGGTCAAGAGATTAAGCATCAATGGTTTTAATGATTATAGCTATCTTGCAAAGCAGGATGAGCAACATTTTAGTTCACATGAATGGGGGCTATGGGATCAGGAGAGCGGTGTTTAGGAACAAAGAACTAAACATGAGAAGCTAATCAGGATGGATAA
Organism: Hyparrhenia diplandra; assembly: GCA_015847255.1. Lineage (NCBI taxonomy): Eukaryota > Viridiplantae > Streptophyta > Magnoliopsida > Poales > Poaceae > Hyparrhenia > Hyparrhenia diplandra. The sequence continues at coordinate 34,953 of JADLZK010011944.1, read as the reverse complement.
GGTTAGGTTTTGACTCCAACATGTTTGATTATTTATTTATGAGCATGCGATAATTAGGAAAAGCTTAGTTAATGATAGCTTACCTCAAGATGTTACCTTTTATTAGAGTTTGACGGCATCGTAACACCTTGTTGTGATTATTACCTTTTGCTTGGAGCTTTCCTCATTTGGCTTCTTGTATATCTTGCTCCTAACTTGTCTCCTTTATTGCATCATCCTTTCTTTCTTCTCTTTTGAATTGTACTAGGACCTTTTTGCTCCTCTCATGGTTTTATTCCTGCGTCATTAGGGGACAACACATACCCGAAGGAATATACAAGTAGTAACGAGGATAGTATTGTTACAGGGCTAAAGGTCACTTTCTATGCTACAGAAAAGTTTGGTTGAAAATTTTAGCATAGATCTTTTATCTCATGTTTCCGTATTTACCTTGCTTTTCTAAAGGAATGATTTTATGAAACCTTAAGTTTGATTTTCATGCATCGAAATCATTCAAACTTGTAGAAAAAAGTAATAGTGAATAGAGAAGTTACAAACCAGCATGTGGAGTGATGGAGACATGTGAGGAAGAAGAGCACGATTGAATTACCCTTGATGAAGTTGGTCTTTCCTCTTCCATATGCCTATCACTCTTGAGTTCATCCTTGAGCAAGTGCTTTTGTTTGTAGACTTTATTTGTGGCACTCCTCTTCTTTCTCTTGCTTCATCTCTAATGTGAGTTTATCTCAGGACTTCCCCCAAGCTTGTTTGAGAGCTTTTCTTTCTACAGGGGTTAGTCTAACAAAATATACCAATGCCTACACAAGTAATATTTAGTTCAATAAACAAACTAGACTCCATGTCTAATTTAATTAAGGAAGACATTTCAACCTAAGCACCATGCTTAATTTAAAAGCCTTTGAAAATACCCTATGTGCACATAGAGTAATTTCAAACTAAAGCATACTAAGGCAGACAAGGATGATGTGAAAGCTTTATAGAGATTTACTCAGGTGAAGATGAAATAGTGTAGCAACTTGAGCATGTCTTAAAGGTAGCAACAACCAAGATAAGGCAGCAGCATGGCAAGAAATATTTCTATGCATATGATTTCATGTTGCATAATAATTGGTTAGACATACCTTTACATTGTCATCCTCCATTCTCTTTGTTCTAAACCTGAAATGGTTAGTAACAAAAATACCCGAAGGAATATTCTCATTATATCTCTATGCTCACTACACGAGGGGGTGTTATAGCAAAAGATCTATACTTATATTACTCCCCCTAGAGTGCTTGTTTTAGGACAAAAAGCTCGTCCTTGGGAAACCTTCAAATATGATTCAAGATGATGAAGAGGTTTTCCCTTAAATCACCAATCTCAACTTTCAAGCCAATAAGATCAACAATCACCCTTTCTAAATCCTTATGAACAATTATCTTAAGGGGGTTTGAGATCTTGTAGGTGGCAAGATTAGAGATGGCAATTAATTTAGGAGTTTGCTCACATGGGAAAGGATTAGATAGAATATTTAGAATGTAACTCCTATGCTCATGGATGTTCTCCAGCTAATGACAATGTTCTTCTTGATCTTACTTAGATCCTTCATGATGTCTATACTTGGGATTTCTAAGATCGTAGGTAGACTCAAGAAAAAGAACACTAGAGGATTCATTGGGGTCAAGGATGAGGTTAAATATGGTTTTGGATAAGTTATCTAGTCTGAAATAGAAGGGAAGAAGATATGAATGGATTCTAGATAGCTTCGCTCTTCTTCTATGGCATCATTAGATATGCCATCCTTGGGCTCCCAACGTCCTTTGTAAGAATAAAGATGCTTTCTAAAAGACTCTTCTCTAAGAGGATTTGGTTTATAGGCACTCAAAGGTCTCCTGTGAAGCTAGAAGTTTGTTTCCCAAAGTCATCACCATAAAAGAATCAAGGGTAGAATTACTTCTTCTCTTGGAGGGGTTTAGAGTATTGATGACTTAGGATTGGTAGCTAAATCAAAGGATTGGAATGATTATAATCTGGCTATCAAAACTTCTTCTTTTGTCTAGAGGATGATTCCTTCTTTTCCTTTGGGTGTTCATGAAAAAGTCTAAGAAAAAGATCACACCCGCTGAGTTTGCCAAGACAAACCTTGCTTTAGAAAAGGAAAGAAAAGTTCCTCTAGAAAACTGCATGATGGTCATGCGAACAACTTTTCTAGGATGAGATCCAAATACATAGGATTTGGCCTGAGGTTAACTTCAGAATTCTCTCCTATAATGGGTTGTTTCATGATCATTTAAACCAACCTTAGGCACAGCTCATAGCCAGGTGATAGGATAGATTCTAAAGATTCTAGTGGCCTGAAGCTTGTGCTTATGGGTGCAGCATAAGGATAGGTGTGGAATCTGAGGATCCCAAAAAGATATAAAAATAAAAGAAAATATAAAAAGAAAGACTACACTAAGATATGATACAAGATTAGTTATACTCAATATTTTCTCAGCAACCATTCTCCCTGGCAACGGCGCCAGAAATGCTTGTTGGTATTTGATAAGCCTACATAAATATTTATAATAATCCGCAAGCAAACGGATACTAGTGAGCATTTCACCCGGGAGAGGGTTTTAATATCGAATCCACAAGGAGGATGGTGTGAGGATAACTGAGGCATATAACTAATCCCTGAGCAGCAATCAAGGAACGAGAGAGAATAAAGAGGTAAGAAGATTCCTACGGTTGTCTAGTTCTTCTTCTTGTAAGCTATGTTGATATTGTCTTAAAGGGACGTACTCAAAGGAAAGCAAGGTCAAAACTTACTATTCCTCCAGCAACATAGTCCTGCTTGTCCTATCCAACGGGATGTGGAATCTAAAGGAATCAATGGTACTGTCACTACCACGAACTACCATAATTCGGAAGGTAGGGTGCATTCACAAGTACTCACAGTCTAGGCACCACGCCTACACCTAAGCCACTCCTCTAATCTATAGATTCCCATAGATTAAAGTACTCAAAGAGTTATGAACAATAAGAACAATACTAACACTTTAGATAACATGATTACTTACTCAAACAAGAAGTTGATCCACCATAGAAGTCTCAGGATCAAGTGCCACAAGGCCCTTGATCCCGGAGGTACAAGCGTAGAGGAGTCACCGACATGTCCGGTGCTTCCCCTTCTTCTCCTCCACCCACTCTTTAGCTCTCAAGACTAGATCTAGTCACTTTCATAGAGGACTATGGATCTAATCTATCAACTTGATATTCACTCTCAACTCACTCTAATCCTTCTAGTTCTATATGATCTTCTAATATAGATTGGAACTAGAGAGGAGAGGTTGTCCTCACATTGGGACACCTCTGACCAAAAGGTCAAGAGATAATGAGATAGAATGAGTTAGAGTTTAACCCTGGGGTCAGGGGGTCTTCTTATATAGGCCTTGGCGATGAACGATGGCCATTGGATCAAACCGACCTTCAATAACGGTATAGATACAACCTCAAAGTCGGTTACAAACCAACCTAGGAAGATGAGCCTGATTGGCTACTGTAGCCTGGCGGCCGGCCTAAATCCCACTGGCGGACGCCAGGGGTTGGTCTCCTCTCGACTTCTCGTTTCTTCTGGTGTCTTCTGGTATCTTCTAGAGTGTTTTAGTCCACATTTTGGGTTGAGTTACTTCACGGTCAAGTCTTGTCATCGGATGAGATGTATATTCCGGAACTTTCTCCATTCTTCTCTGCATTTATCTGTTAAGTCCCTGAAAATATATAAATCACCAAAGCTCGTGGAATTATGTTAGTTAAAACCCTAGACATATGTTGGTATTCATTTTATGCTCTTATTTCATATTAGTTGACTAGTAATATTATGCTATAACAGTGTCAACAACCACCTCTATGAAGAACCAATGTCTCTCCGTCTTACAATAACAACGTATTCACGAGAGTATTACACCTAGCTTTTATAAACAACGTGCTAGCTTCATCTTCAAAAACACCCTTCTAGTACCTATACCATTCACTATCTACACATAAAGAAATTTGAATGTGGAGGACTTTCTCCCACAGGGAGGTCATATATGTGTATCGGAAAATAGGAAAGAAACAAAACAGATCCAAATAAACATGCATGATAGATAATAATTTATGTGAAATGAGTGGCATCACACATACGGGTCTTGGAAGCTCACACCGAAGCTCTTAGCTCCATCACGCGGTCTTTATAGGCACACACGCATGGTGGTAGGTGAGATGAGTGGCCACCGTGCACTAGGATAGGTGGCAGCAGTTACCCAAATGCACAAGTTTGATATTAATTTATTTTTCATACAAATTTTGATAAACTCTATTTATGCACTTTGATACGAATTTTGTGAGAACAAAACAAATGATCGAGATGCCATAGAAACATAATTAAAAACATAGAAATAAACCTAATTAAACATCACCGTGGAATTAACAATTTATTACATAAATCACACAATTCTCAATTGTCTCCACATCCACCAAAGTGCATCTTGAATTGTGTAACCAAGCTCGGTGTCTATGTAATGCAAGGCCCTAACTAGCACACTCTCTTTTGCCTCCCATTGAGTATTACATGTTCCACCATAGATAAAACTTGTTGTCTAATCATTGCCTACTACAGAAAATATCAAACAATACCGAGGTCCAACTACGATGTAAGTTGGCCTTGGTCGTCCATGTATTGCAATTGTACCCTAGTTCTTCAAGAGCTTGTGAAAGAATTGGCTCCAAGCCGATTGCAAAGATAGGTAAAATCATGGAGCGAAAGCCGCAAGTGTTGAAACAAATTAAAAGAGTATTAGAAAGCGATACTAGCGGGCATTTATAATCATAACAATAATAAACCCGACTATCCTATCATACATGCCACTTACCACAACCATTTGGTTACATCACGCCGATGCTTAAACACTAGCGGAGTATTGTAGGTACCCTTACGTAAAGCTTGTATCTTCATGTATGAAAAATCGGGGATAGTGTAGTCAACACGCTCAAGAGCATGTATGCGGTACAACACGGTTAAGAATCTGGCGCCTCTTCGAGTCAAAGATGGTTGTCCTCCCCGCACGATATCTTGCTACAATACTGGATCGTACCTAACAAAGAATCCTAAACCTAAGATTGCATGTCCACAACCTATGATCTTCGTGCACAACTGTTGACACCTCTTATAGTATATGTTTATTAATCAACTAAAACTGAAATAAGGGTATAAAATGAATATCTATGTAGAACTAGGGGCTTTACTAACATTTTCCACGAGTTTTGGTGAATTATATATTTTTAGGGATTAAACAGGTAAAAGCCCAGAGTTTGCACCCTATACGATATAAATACGTATCCACGAAGTAACCTAACTTGAAACCTACGCAAGAATATCCTAGAAAACTCCAGAAGATCACAGAAGGAAGGCGGGGCCAACCTGGCAGGACCAGGGCGCGACCGCCCTGTGGGACCCACCTGTTAGCCTCCCCTTCTACATCGGTTCCTAACCGCCATTGAGGAGTAATCTCATCCATCAATCAAGGTCGGTTTCATCCAAGGGCTATGGATCATCGACCTCGGCTATATAAACAGACCCCCTAACCCTAGACCAGGGTATGGATTCATTTGGTTCATCACCTCAACCCTGATCAATAGCTTGTGCCCTAGCTTCCAATTAGAAGTAGATGCTCTAGATCTAGTTGAGGGGAAGCTATCAAGTTGAGAGACTAGTTTTGTAGTTCCCACGAGAGAAACTAGATCTAGTCTTGTTCAGAGAATAAAGAGTGGGTGGAAGGAGAAGTTAAGGGGAAGCTCCGAACCTGTTGGTGTCTCCTCTACGCTTGTACCTCCGGGATGAAGTCTCCATTAGAGCTCGTTCCTGAGACTTCTAAGGTGGATCAACTTCATATTTGAGTAAGTCATCTTGTTTATATTATTCTTACGGTTTACGATTCTTTTAGAGTACTTCAATTCTTGTCGCTCTTGGGTTGAAGTTGCTACCCCTAGTGTAAGCGCGGTGCTTAGGCTAGATAGCTCGTAGATGCACCCTACCTTCTGGATTGTGGTAACTAACATGGGTGACTTATAGCCATGTTAATTCTTCGTATTCCACCTCCCGTAGGATAGGCCTTGGCAGGACTTTTTGCTTGGGATTGCACTCTTTGCTAGTATCTTTCCTCTTGAATAATGTCCCCATAAGAAATATTCACAAAGCTTATAAGGATATCAACTAGACAACCATAGACATCTTCTCAAACTTTATCAACTCTCTTTCTTGTTATCTTCTCAAGGGCTTAGTTATATCTTCACCATTCATAAACCATTCTACCTATGGATTATACAAAACCTCTCCCGGGTGAAGTGCTCATTGGTATCCATGCGCTTGTAGATTATACAAATTATAAATATTTCTATGGGTCTGTCTTTTACCAACAACAACCTGACTGGTCATATCCTCGATGAAGCCCTCCACCCCAAGTGGCCATAGTGCCAATTCCAGCCACTCAATAGGGGATATAGTCTGTGACATATACACCAATTATATCAAGAAAAATATATATATATATAAACTATAACATTTTATGGGAAAACTATAATATTTCATACTATGGTCACATCGAGCATCGACAGAAATGGCAGATTGCTGGGGTGAAATCCTAGAACCTCTGGATGAGGGGGCATCCCACCACCATTCATCTTACCTAAAATGTGATTGTCACAAAGACAGGGACCGGCCCGGCTGGAGGGAGGGTAGGGCGGCCCGGTGGCCACGCCAAACCCTTGAGGGGGGCGCACGCGCGTGCCGGCGCTGCCACCGCCGCCGCCATCGCCACCTCCTCTCTCCGCCAAGTCATCTTCCTCTCTCTTTTTGTGTGTAGAGGATATTCCATCCATAAGGAAATCTCCTATTAGGAAAGAATAAGAGTTTCCTTGTAAAGGGTATTCCAAAAATATAAGAAAGCCTTTAGAGATTGCTTGAGATAGAAGTCCCATATATAGGAGGGCTATATAAACAAGGAGGATGTAATCTTTTAGGGACAAGAAAATAAAGAAGTATTCCACCGCCTTTGCTCCCGCCCTACCTCGTGCGCCGCCGCCCCCCTACCCGCCCCGCCCCCCCGCCGCACCGCCCGCCACATGTCACCACCACCCTTCCCGTCGTGGGTGTGGTACCGGTATCTAGAGACTAGGGCGATTCCCACCACTGATGGCTTTCGAGAACCACGCCTTCTCTTTGGCCCTCAAGCAACTCCGCGAGCACAACATCGCCAAGATCCATGACCGCTTCGACGAGATTGAAGCCCGCCTTCGCTGCATGGAGCACGCCTCACGCCAACCCCAAGATTCGTCTTCCTCCACCACTCCACGCCGACGCCCGGGGACGACCTGGCCATGCCCGCCGCCGCTGGCCAGGTGGCACCCTAGGTGCCACCATGGGCGCCATCCCCGTTCCAGATGACGACATCGACGACGACACTGACCTCACCATCCTCCAGCTAGACAAGAGCAACGATATCGATTAGAGCAATCTCCCGGTCATCCTTGACATCACCATGGATGACATCTCGACTCCATCACTTGCAGAGGACAAGGCACCAGAGGCGGCGCACATGGCGCCACTGGCGGCGCCCCTGCCACCGGTGACTCCCCACTCTTCACGGACCGCAGTTCGCTTGGAGGCACCGACGTACGACGACAGCGATGATCCCGACCTCTGGATCAGCGAGATGGAGATGCTCTTTTAGCTTTAGAAAGAGTTCAACCCAGAGTTCCATGCATGGTACGCTGCTTTCCATCGAACAAGCATTGTAGAGCTTTGGTTCAACAATCTATCTAGGAGGAGATTGTTGGTCGAGTGGGACGTCTTCACGCCCTAAGCGTGACTTTGGGACATTGTTGCGTTTCCTAAGCGCAAAGTGCCAAAAGGCAAGAGCACTGGGAAACACAGGTTGACTTCCCACAACGACTTCACCGAATTTTTACATTCCAGCTACCATCGCCACGAGATGTCGGGTGGCGATTCTCAGTAGCATTCTGAGAACAAGTCCACAAGCGCACGGAAATACCGTTGTAGCATTTCACCCGGAGATATTTAGGGTATCGTTATTTATATTTTCCCAAAGGAAGCCATGGTGTAGGACTCTAGCAGGGGCATGAACAAGACAACATGTCTATGCAGTTGACCAATACTCAATACAGGGGTAAGTCATGATAGTTTAAGATAGTGTGACACACACTTGGGCCAACCTCAAGAATAAAAGGAAAATAAAGAATAAAGAATATTCCTAAGTGGAGCAGGCATTCTAAAGTAGCTGTGCAAAGAACGAGTTAATAATCATGCAAACATAGATGACTAGAGTTTTAGGGAGGAGAGTGAGATGGATGGGGAGACCTCCGGTGCATCCGCCCAATGGAAGGCATTCTTAACTCCTACAAAGACACACGAACGTGGTCAAGGCTTGTCACGACCAAGCCGCCTACCCCTCAACCGTGGCATGCACTCATATTTGAAGGTTCCCGCTTACCCGGGCACCATGCCCGCGTGTTAAGGTACAACCCATATCCCTGGACCCCCACCCCTACGGATGGACGGGCTAAGATATGGACCAGGCCCGAAAGCCACAACGAACCGCCACCTCAGCACAACTCTTACTCTACTCAAATACATGGCATGAATGGTTAGGCCCTAAGTTCTATACGACTAACCACGACATAGGAACTATAGTCTAGTTCTTCTATCTTGATCGTGTCGAGAACAACATGTCAAGAATATAACATGTAAATACTCTAGCTCTATTGCACAAGCATATGAGATCAAGACTTGAGGATAAACCATAAATGTATTCATACCGAATATTCCTTCTCCCAAGTACAAGCTCTCCAATGAAGCTTAGCCTTGCTCCAAATACTACTAAAGACTAAAAGAACTAGAGAAGTGGAGGAGTAGAGAGGAGAGGAGAAGAGGAGTGGAAAGTGAGGAGGCTCCAAATGGTGTGTGTTACAATGGTGGGAGATGGCCTCCTTTTATAGGTAGAGGAGAGGGGGCTCATTGGAAAATGTCCCTCCCCATATGGAAGGAGCCAAAACCCACCACGGAACACCTTCCTAGTTTGCTAAACCGACCAACCAACGTCGGCAACGCCGGTTTTGGAAGGTAACAAACCGCCTCCTCCCGGCCGGGCCCGAACCGCCTCGGCGGGGGTGCGGCCGCACTGTGGTGCGCGCGCACCTGGCTGGGCCCCGTCGGGCTGGGCTTTGGCGGTAGCGTCTTTGGGCCCGAAAAGTTGTATGGCGGTGTTTGCTCGGCCCGATTCTGCGTGTTTGGTCTATTTCTCCCTTGGGCTTGATGTTCTTCGGGAATGCGCTTTCAAGGGAGGCGCCTTTTGGTACATTTTCCACTTGTTTCTTATATAAATCTGTACAATAATAATTTGGACACTACAAGTGGAAATATGTGAGTTATAAATGTATATGAGTATGATAAGGTATAGTTTTACTCCTTTATGGTAGTAAGTTGATGGGAAAAATATGTCGTTAGTGACCGTCAACAAACTCCTCCAAGCTTACCCTTTGCGGCGTCCTCGAGCAAAAGAGATAAGTACTTGGTTGTTGATCGAGTTGCTACTATGCCGATTACATTTCACAAGTGCCGAGGTTATAATACGATTTTCTACTAGAGTTTGAATAAAACGGCTCATCTTTTTCCCACCCTTTATTACCTTTCATCGTAGCGGGGCTTTTTAGCTTTTCTCAAAGTCTTGGGCGGTTTGCCGATAGAACGGTTATAACAAAATGCTTATCATTCATCCTTTTGATCAACTTTTTATCCGGGATTTATTTAGTTAGATAATATTTATTTTTTTTTTTTTGAGAAAGAAGGGGCTTTATTATTATTTTTTTTTGGACAGGTGGGCTCTACTCGCCCTAGACTTTTGTCTTTTATTTCCTCTCTTTTTTTTCTTCTCTTCTTTTTTTTTTTTTTAGAGATGTGGGCTCTACTCGTCCTCGGACACTTGTCCATTTTTCATCTCATTTTTCTTTCTTCTTTTTTTAGCATAGCCCATATCATTTCTCTTTTTTTCAAAGTAGATTCCCGGATGCCAAGTTTCTCTTTTGGACGAAATCATAGCAAATCCATTTGTACCATATCATACTTGGCAACAACTTAGACTAGATAGAGCCTATGCAACCCACATGAATCGGGGTTTTTTTTTTTCGGATGAGTTTTTTTTAGACTTAGCCACTAAATCCAAACTTTAGAGAAATTCGAATTATAAACTAGGCACGGGTGAAACATAAGACAAAGCAACTATTCATCATTTCAACAAAGGGATTTAACTAGACATTTCCATAGCTCATATATAGGAATGCAATTTGTCTTTTTAGTGTAACTCAACATTTCATAAGATAGAGAATATGATCAAAATGTGAGATACAAGTTACCTTTCTTGGAGTCCTCCCCCAAGCTAGCCTTTTGCTTACCTTTTATGGTTCTACTTAGCTTGAGCACGCAATGATCCGAGTTGTGCCCGGTGACGTGGTTAGAGGCTCCCCCAAGCTTGTCTTTTGATGTCATCAAAGTAACAGGACAAAATCTTGGGGTTGAAAGGTTTATCTCCTCTCTTCTTCTTCTCTTCTCTACCCTCTCTTTTTTATTATTATTATTATATATATATATATATATATATATATATATATATATATATATATATATATATATATTTTTTCTTTGTTAACCCTGTTGTCATCTTCAAGACTTACCCTTATGGATTTTGATAAATTCCTGCAGGGGTTAGTCCATATGATCGACCAAAATCTACACTAGCAATTTTAGGTTCAATAACCGGACTTCGACTCCATGTCTAATCTCGATCAAGGTAGACTTTTTGACCTAAGCACCATGCTCAATTCAAAAACGCCTATGGTAGTATGATCATACGTATAACCAAAACTTCCAAACCAAGACATGCCAAAATAGAAAGAGGAAGCATGCATTGATAAACAAGATTCATCCAAATCGTAGGTAAACAATTTTATTCTTATTTATTATTTTTATCGTAAGCATCATGGAGTTATTACTGGGAGATTATTATTGTAAAATAAAAAAAGATAACTACCGATTTACCTTCGGCAAAGGCTCACCTTTTAAAGTCCAACGAGCAAGACTCTTCTCCATTCATTTAGTGCTTGATGGAGTGTTACCCGTATACGGAGAAGTGGATGCGGATGTCGCCCTTTCTGCCTGCCATGCCTGCTTAACACTTTGTGGCTTTACCTTCTTGGGCTGCTTGTTTTTAGCATTCTTATGCTTGTTGAACCCATTGAATGTGCATCTCATTGTTTGGCCCTGCATATGGAAGCTAGCATGCCCTGATCCCACGTGCAAAACTGCATTTGTAGTGTTAAGAAATGGTCTCCCAAGGATTGGGGCAGCTCTCGTTGTGACCCATGTCTAGGATGACAAAGTCCATCGGGATGTATGCTTCTCGGTTTTTACTATAACGTCCCGAGCTACTCCTTCGGTTTCCTTAGTGATAGGTCCGCCATCTGCAGCTTCAAAATGTACAGGGACAAAGGTCCACCTAATATTTCATCATATGTTACCTTGGACATGATGTTTATGCTTGATCCAAGGTCGCGAAGGCATCCTCGAAGACATGCGGGCCAACTAAGCATGTGATTGTCGGGCGGCCAGGGGTCCTCCTTCTTGATAATGAGTGGTGGCTCGGTAGGAGACTTGTTGTCTTCCCGACATAGAGGCTTACCCGGACCTCGTTGAGACCATTTTAATAGATTCAAGAGAAATTTTGGGTTGCCCCAAAACTTTTCCCGAACCGACAACAAGGAAAAGCAGCGGCGAGCTAATTGGGTTTCTATCATTTTATTAAAGCTCAGTTGTCTTTCATAAGAAGAGGTTAAACTTTTAATTTTGAAAATCATGTTTTCAATTATTTTATCATTAAGCACCAACTTCTTTGAAAGTTCTTCAATTATTTTTTTTTTGGTCTAAGGCCAAGTCTTCCAAGGAGAGAGAGGATTCGAATTGTACCTTGAGTTTGAATTACCTCCTTGGTTTTGTGGGCGCGACTGGTTGTTCCACCCATTATGGTCTCCTTGTTGACAGAACCCGTTGTTGATGTGAGTAACGTCTTCACGGGTTTCGGGGCAGTCGTTCCTGAATGGCCAATATTGCCACGGACTTCACATGTTACGTGTGAGTCTATGGCCTTGACAGTGCCGTAAGTTTCTTCTTCTACGGTGGCACACTTGTCAAGTTCTTTCAATAGGAGATCCATTGTAGCAGGCATGTCCGTCTCCTCCACGGTCTGCATGCTATCTTCTTGTTTGCCAAGACTTTCCCCCCCCCAAGCTTGATTGGACACTATTTTCTCCATAAGAGCTGTTGCTCTATTGATGGTGAGGGAGAGGAAGGCACCTCTAGCAGTGGCATCAATGTGCTCTTTTGACATGGGTGTTAACCCATTGTAGAAGTTCTGTATCACGAGCCACTTTTCCATCCCATGGTGCGGGCATGCTTGGATGTACTCTTGTAGCCTTTCCCATGCCGCGGTATGGGTTCCATAGGATTCTGGGCTGGAAGTTGGCAATTCTTCCTCAAGGTGTGAGTTTTACTCATGGGGAAGAATTTAGTGAGGAACGCCGTGGAACACTTGTCCCACGTGTTGACTTGACTTCCATCTCTTTGTAGAACCCCTTGTTTTGCCTTCCCCGTGATGGAGAAGAAACAATATCTTGTTTGGCTAATGGCTATCACCGTGCGACACCTTGGATGACAACGGTGTCATTGAGCTCAAGGAAGTGTTGCAGATGTGCACTTGCGTCCTCACTTGGCAAACCATAAAATTGGTTTGCAATGCACCATCTTGATTAGGCCAAAGGCGGGCTCAAAGTTCTCGGTTCCCATGTTGACAACGGGCCCAAATTTCACGTTGGCAAAAGAGGGGATGGAGTGGTCATGGATCGACTTGGCCATGAGTGAAGTAGTAGATGATGCATGGGTGATTGGTTTTGTTTGTCGGCGGAGTAAGCGGAGAAGATTTGATATGAGTTGGGTTCTTCCTTAGCCAGTGCCTCCAATGCAAAATGTAGTTGTTCAACGAGGACAAACATAATCGAACACTATCCATCTTCATCCATAACAGGAGAAAACATGAAAGATTAGCCATGAGCTGGCTATAGGACATGCACATCATTATGAACATGTCTTTCCGTAACACCGTTAACAAATGCCTTCCCGCAACGGCGCCGCCCGAGAAATGCTTGTTGCGCTTTCCTAAGCGCAAGTGCCAAAAAGGCAAAAAAGCACTGGAACCACGGGTTGACTTCCCACAGCGACTTCACCGAATTGTTACATTCCGGCTACCATCGCCACGGGATGTCGGGTGGCATTCTGGTAGCATTCTACGTAACAAGTCATAAGCGCACGGAAATACCGTTGTAGCATTTCACCCGGAGATATTTAGGGGTATCGTTATTTATATTTTCCCAAAGGAAGGCATGGTGTAGGACTCTAGTAGGGGCATGAACAAGACAACATGTCTATGCGGTTGACCAATACTCAATACGGGGGTAAGTCATGATAGTTTAAGATAGTGTGACACACACTTGGGCCAACCTCAAGAATAAAAAAGGAAAATAAAGAATAAAGAATATTCCTAAGTGGAGCGGGCATTCTAAAAGTAGTTTGTGCAAAGAACAAGTTAATAATCATGCAAACATAGATGACTAGAGTTTTAGGTGAGAGTGAGATGGACCGGGGGAGACCTCCGGTGCATCCGCCCAATAGAAGGCATTTACGAACTCCTACAAACACACACGAACGTGGGGGGATTTCAAGGGCGGTCAAGGCTTGTCACGACCAAGCCGCCTACCCCCTCAACCGTGGCATGCACTCATATTCGAAGGTTCCCGCTTACCCCCTGGGCACCATGCCCGCGTGTTAAGGTACAACCCATATCCCACGCACCCCCACCCTACGGATGGACGGGCTAAGATATGGACCGGGCCGAAAGCCATAGCGAACCGCCACCTCGGCACAACTCTTACTCTACTCAAATACATGGCATGAATGGTTTAGGCCCTAAGTTCTATACGACTAACCACGACATAGGAACTATAGTCTAGTTCTTCTATCATGATCGTGTCGAGAACAACATGTCAAGAATATAACATGTAAATACTCTAGCTCTATTGCACAAGCATATGAGATCAAGACTTGAGGATAAACCATAAATGTATTCATACCGAATATTCCTTCTCCCAAGTACAAGCTCTCCAATGAAGCTTAGCCTTGCTCCAAAAACTACTAAAAGACTAAAAAAGAACTAGAGAAGTGGAGGAGAGAGAGGAGAGGAGAAGGGTGGAAAGTGAGGAGGCTCCAAATGGTGTGTGTTACAATGGTGGGAGATGTCCTCCTTTTATAGGTAGAGGAGAGGGGGCTCATTGGAAAATGTCCCTCCCCATATGGAAGGAGCCAAAACCGACACGGGAACACCTTCCAAGTTTACTAAACCGACCAACCAACGTCGACAACGCCCGGTTTTGGAAGGTAACAAACCGCCTCCCTAAAGCTGGGCCCGAACCGCCTCGGTAGGTGCGCGCGCACCAGTGGTCTTGCCGCGCACTCCTTGGGGCCCGCTTCGGCCGGGCTTTGGCAGTTGGCGTCTTTGGGCTCGAAAAGTTTTATGGCGGTGTTTGCTCGGCCCGATTCTGCGTGTTTGGTCCATTTCTCCCTTGGGGCTTGATGTTCTTGAAATGCGCTTTCAAGGGAGGCGCCTTTTTGGTACATTTTCCACTTGTTTCTTATATAAATCTGTACAATAATAATTTGGACACTACAAGTGGAAATATGTGAGTTATAAATGTATATGAGTATGATAATGTATAGTTTCACCCCTTTATGGTAGGATGTTGGCGTTAAAATGTAGCGTTAGTGACCGTCAACAAACTCCCCCAAACTTACCCTTTTAAGCGTCCTCGAGCAAAAGAGATAATTACTTGGTTGTTGATCGGGAGTTGCTACTATGCCGATTACATTTCACAAGTGCGAGGGGTTATAATAAGATTTTCTACTAGAGTTTGAATAAAACGGCTCATCTTTTTCCCACCCTTTATTACCTTTCATCATGTGGGGGGCTTTTTAGCTTTTCTCAAAGTCTTGGGCGGTTGCGGATAGAACGGTTATAATGTAAATGCTTATCATTCATCCTTTTGATCAACTTTTTATCCGGGATTTATTTAGTTAGATAATATTTATTTTTTTTCGAGAAAGAAGGGGCTTTATTGCTATATTTTTTTTTTTTTTTTTGGAGAGGTGGGCTCTACTCGCCCTAGACTTTTGTCTTTTATTTCCTCTCTTTTTTTCTTTTTTTTTTTTTTTAGAGATGTGGGCTCTACTAAGCCCTCGGGACACTTGTCCATTTTTCATCTCATCATCATTTTTTTTTTTCTTCTTTTTTCTTTAGCATAGCCCATATCATTTCTCTTTTTCAAAGTAGATTCCCTGATGCCAAGTTTCTCTTTTTGGGACGAAATCATAGCAAATTCATTTGTACCATATCATACTTGGCAACAACTTAGACTAGATAGAGCCTATGCAACCCACATGAATCGGGTTTTTTTTTTTTTTTTTTTTTAGGGATGAGTTTTTTAGACTTAGCCACTAAATCCAAACTTTAGAGAAATTCGAATTATAAACTAGGCATAGGTGAAACATAAGACAGAGCAACTATTCATCATTTCAACAAAGGGGTTTAACTAGACATTTCCATAGCTCATATATAGGAATGAAATTTGTCTTTTTAGCGTAACCTCAACATTTAGAAGCCCCGCAAGAACGCCGAGAAATGCTTGTTGCGTTTCCTAAGCGCAAGTGCCAAAAAGGCAAAAGCTTTGGGAACCACAAAGTTGACTTCCCACAACGACTTCACCGAATTGTTACATTCCAGCTACCATCGCCACGGGATGTCGGGTGGCGATACAGTAGCATTTACGTAACAAGTCCGCAAGCGCACGGAAATACCGTTGTAGCATTTCACCCCGGAGATATTCGGGGTATCCTTATTTATATTTTCCCAAAGGAAGGCATGGTGTAGGACTCTAGCGAGGGGGCATGAACAAGACAACATGTCTATGCGGGTTGACCAATACTCAATACGAGGGGTAAGTCATGATAGTTTAAGATAGTGTGACACACACTTGGGCCAACCTCAAGGATAAAAGGAAAATAAAGAATAAAGAATATTCCTAAGTGGAGCAGGCATTCTAAAGTAGTCAGTGCAAAGAACAAGTAAATAATCATGCAAACATAGATCACTAGAGTTTTAGGGTCGAGAGTGAGATGGGCCGGGGAGACCTCGGTGCATCCGCCCAATAGAAGGCATTCTGAACTCCTACGGCACACACGAACGTGGGGGGATTTCAAAGGGGCGGTCAAGGCTTGTCACGACCAAACCCGCCTACCCCCTCAACCGTGGCATGCACTCATATTGAAGGTTCCCGCTTACACGGGTACCATGCCAGCGTGTTAAGGTACAACCCATATCCCCCTTGGGACCCGCACCCTACGGATGGATGGGCTAAGATATGGACCGGGCCGAAAGCCACAACGAACCGCCACCTCAAGACAACTCTTACTCTACTCAAATACATGGCATGAATGGTTAGGCCCTAAGTTCTATACGACT
Source organism: Hyparrhenia diplandra (assembly GCA_015847255.1). NCBI lineage: Eukaryota > Viridiplantae > Streptophyta > Magnoliopsida > Poales > Poaceae > Hyparrhenia > Hyparrhenia diplandra. The sequence continues at coordinate 18,261 of JADLZK010011944.1, read as the reverse complement.
AACCACGACATAGGAACTATAGTCTAGTTCTTCTATCATGATCGTGTCGAGAACAACATGTCAAGAATATAACATGTAAATACTCTAGCTCTATTGCACAAGCATATGAGATCAAGACTTGAGGATAAACCATAAATGTATTCATACGGAATATTCCTTCTCCCAAGTACAAGCTCTCCAATGAAGCTTAGCCTTGCTCCAAATACTACTAAAAGACTAAAAGAACTAGAGAAGTGGAGGAGTAGAGAGGAGAGGAGAAGAGGAGTGGAAAGTGAGGAGGCTCCAAATGGTGTGTGTGTTACAATGGTGGAGATGGCCTCCTTTTATAGGTAGAGGAGAGGGGGTTCATTGGAAAATGTCCCTCCCCATATGGAAGGAGCCAAAACCGACAGGAACACCTTCCAAAACTACCAAACCGACCAACCAACGTCAGCAACGCCCGGTTTTGGAAGGTAACGAACCGCCTCCCCGAAGCCGGGCCCGAGCCGCCTCATTAGGGGGTGCGGCCGCACTGGTCTTGCGTAGCGCACCTCTCTTTGGCCCCGCTCGGGCCGGGCTCGCATTTGGTGTCTTTAGGCCCGAAAAGTTGTATGGCGGTGTTTGCTCGGCCCAGCTTCTGCGTGTTTGGTCCATTTCTCCCTTTGGGCTTGATGTTCTTCAGAATGCGCTTTCGGGGGGCGCCTTTTTGGTACATTTTCCACTTGTTTCTTATATAAATCTGCACAATAATAATTTGGACACTACAAGTGGAAATATGTGAGTTATAAATGTATATGAGTATGATAATGTATAGTTTCACCCCCTTTATGGTAGGATGTTGACGTTAAAATGTGTAGATTAGTGACCGTCAACAAACTCCCCAAGCTTACCCCTTTGCGTGTCCTCAAGCAAAAGAGATAAGTACTTGGTTGTTGATCGGAGTTGCTACTATGCCGATTACATTTCACAAGTGCGGGGTTATAATAAGATTTTCTACTAGAGTTTGAATAAAACGGCTCATCTTTTTCCCCACCCTTTATTACCTTTCATCGTAGCGGGGCTTTTTAGCTTTTCTCAAAGTCTTGGGCGGTTGCGGATATAACGGTTATACTTGAGAAATGCTTATCATTCATCCTTTTGATCAACTTTTTATCCGGATTTATTTAGTTAGATAATATTTATTTTTTTTCAAGAAAGAAGGGGCTTTATTGCTATATCTCTTTTTTTTTTTTTGGAGAGGTGGGCTCTACTAAGCCCTAGACTTTTGTCTCTTTTATTTCCTCTCTTTTTTTTTCTCTTTTTTTTTAGAGATGTGGGCTCTACTAAGCCCTCGGACACTTGTCCATTTTTCATCTCATCATCATTTTTTTTCTTCTTTTTCTTTAGCATAGCCCATATCATTTCTCTTTTTCAAAGTAGATTCCTGATGCCAAGTTTCTCTTTTTGGACGAAATCATAGCAAATTCATTTGTACCATATCATACTTGGCAACAACTTAGACTAGATAGAGCCTATGCAACCCACATGAATCGAGGTTTTTTTTTTTTTAGGGATGAGTTTTTTAGACTTAGCCACTAAATCCAAACTTTAGAGAAATTCGAATTATAAACTAGGCATAGGTGAAACATAAGACCGAGCAACTATTCATCATTTCAACAAAGGGGTTTAACTAGACATTTCCATAGCTCATATATAGGAATGAAATTTGTCTTTTTAGTTGCAACTCAACATTTCTAGCCGCAACTGGCGGCCCGAGAAATGCTTGTTGCGCGTTCCTAAGCGCAAGTGCCAAAAAGGCAAAAGCACCGGGAACCCACAAGGTTGACTTCCCACAACGACTTCACCACCGAATTGTTACATTCCATTTACCATCGCCACGGGATGTCGGGTGGCATTCTCAGAGCATTTGACGAACAAGTCATGGCGCACGGAAATACCGTTGTAGCATTTCACCCGGAGATATTCAGGGGTATCGTTATTTATATTATCCCAAAGGAAGGCATGGTGTAGGACTCTAGCGGGGGCATGAACAAGACAACATGTCTATGCGGTTGACCAATACTCAATACAGGGGTAAGTCATGATAGTTTAAGATAGTGTGACACACACTTGGGCCAACCTCAAGGATAAAAGGAAAAATAAAGAATAAAAGAATATTCCTAAGTGGAGCAGGCATTCTAAAGTAGTCAATGCAAAGAACAAGTTAATAATCATGCAAACATAGATCACTAGAGTTTTAGGTCGAGAGTGAGATGGACGGGGAGACCTCCCTGCATCCGCCCAATAGAAGGCATTTACGAACTCCCTACAAAGACACACCTAACGTGGGGGGGGGATTTCAAAGGGGCGGTCAAGGCTTGTCACGACCAAGCCGCCCCCCTCAACCGTGGCATGCACTCATATTCGAAGGTTCCCTCGCTACCCGGCAACCATGCCCGCGTGTTAAGGTACAACCCATATCCCCTCGGCAGACCCCCACCCTACGGATGGATGGGCTAAGATATGGACCAGGGCCGAAAGCCACAACGAACCCGCCACCTCAAAGACAACTCTTACTCTACTCAAATACATGGCATGAATGGTTAGGCCCTAAGTTCTATACGACTAACCACCTACATAGGAACTATAGTCTAGTTCTTCTATCATGATCGTGTCGAGAACAACATGTCAAGAATATAACATGTAAATACTCTAGCTCTATTGCACAAGCATATGAGATCAAGACTTGAGGATAAACCATAAATGTATTCATACCGAATATTCCTTCTCCCAAGTACAAGCTCTCCAATGAAGCTTAGCCTTGCTCCAAATACTACTAAAGACTAAAAGAACTAGAGAAGTGGAGGAGTAGAGAGGAGAGGAGAAGAGGAGTGGAAAGTGAGGAGGCTCCAAATGGTGTGTGTTACAATGGTGGAGATGGCCTCCTTTTATAGGTAGAGAGGAGAGGGGGTTCATTGGAAAATGTCCCTCCCCATATGGAAGGAGCCAAAACCGACACAGGAACACCTTCCAAAACTACCAAACCGACCAACCAACGCCGGCAACGCCGCTTTGGAAGGTAACGAACCGCCTCCTCGCCGGGCCCGAAAGCCGCCTCGGTAGGGGTGCGCGGCCGCACTGTGGTGCTTGCAGCGCACCCGCCGGGCCCTGCTCGGCCGGGCTCGGCAGTCGGGTGTCTTTGGGCCCGAAAAGTTGTATGGCGGTGTTTGCTCGGCCCGGCCGCGCGTGTTTGGTCCATTTCTCCCTTGGGCTTGATGTTCTTCGGAATGCGCTTTCTAGGAGGCGCCTTTTGGTACATTTTCCACTTGTTTCTTATATAAATCTGCACAATAATAATTTGGACACTACAAGTGGAAATATGTGAGTTATAAATGTATATGAGTATGATAATGTATAGTTTCACCCCTTTATGGTAGGATCTTGGCGTTAAAAATGTGTCGTTAGTGACCGTCAACAAACTCCCCAAGCTTACCCTTTGGCGGCGTCCTCGAGCAAAAGAGATAAGTACTTGGTTGTTGATCGAGGAGTTGCTACTATGCGATTACATTTCACAAGTGCCGGGGTTATAATAAGATTTTCTACTAGAGTTTGAATAAAGCGGCTCATCTTTTTTCCCACCCTTTATTACCTTTCATCGTAGTGGGGCTTTTTAGCTTTTCTCAAAGTCCGAACGGCGCCGAAAATGCTTGTTGGTGTTTCTTAACGCACACGAGAAATCCGCAAGCGCACGGAAATACCGTTGTAGCACTTCACCCGATGGTAGCGGGGGTATCGTATTTTTACACAAGGGCGGTCACAGTAGCGTGCTTTTTTCTCGGTCTATGTCAACCTAAGGCAAGGGTTTGTTTTCTAAGAGTAGCGAGGTATCTATAGGCTAAGTTTTCCAGGCAAAGATTCCTAAAGTGCATTTGTCTACTCACTTCGGGCACCGGCCCACGCCCAAAGGGCGGTGTCCGGCAATTAGCCAATCTCTACGACACGGCCCGATGTGGGGGGATTTCAAGGGGCCGGACAAGGCTTGTCATGACCAAGCCGCCTACCCCCCTCAACCGTGGGATGCACCGCAAAAAGGTAGGTGAACGCTAGTCCAAACACCACGTTTGCACTATTGGTCCGCGGTTCTTGATGTTGGCCAAGGTTCCCGGTCAAAGAGTTCCTTCACCAAGAACTAACGCTCTTAACGAGACAATCTACCAATCCATAAAGTCTACAATAGCTAAGAAATATCTGAAGGAATTTAAGTAGTTTTAAGAAGATAATCACAAGACTCCTTACCAAAGTGTAAGTAGATTGCGTAGGTACAAGCCGGGCGGTACCGACAAATCCGGCACTCCGTCCTCCTAGGAACCGCTGAACACCGAGGGGCGAACCCGGCAACTCGGGGTAGGAAGAACAAAGCTTCTTTCTAGCTTTTCCCTCTCTCACTCTCTAGAATTTAGAAGAAGATAGAAGAAGTAGAAGAAGAAGAACTAATTCTACTCTCTTGCACAAGTGGACTGGTTTCTCCTTGAAATTGTTGTGTAGAGAGGTGAAGGAGGGAGCTATTTTATACACAAGGGGGAGGGGCTTAAGTGCTAAAAAAATACCAAAACCGACCTAGAAAAACCTTCCAAATCCGCCAACCCGACCATCCAACGTCGGTAGTGTCCGTTTTGGAAGGTAACAAACCGCCTCCCCCTCGGCTGGGCCCGAACGCCTCGGCCGAGTGCGGCCGCACCAGTGGTCTTGGCGCACCTCTTTGGGCCCGCCTCGCTCGGCCCGGCAGGCCGGGCCTCCTTTGCCGTGAAAAGTCGTGTGGTGGTCTTGGCCCGGCTGGTTTTGACGTTTTGTCCCGATTCTTGTTTGGGCTTGCCATTTGCTTCTTTGGGCCTTTTTTCTATTTGTTGGTTTTATTTCTTTTTTCTTTGTATTTTTGGCCCAAAGTGGTCGTCCTTGAGTTGGTACCGCAAGTCCAAATAAACACCAAAACTTTGGAATATGTTAGTTGAAATCCCTATTTCTAGGTTGTTTTGGTGTTATGTTGACGGTGTTTAATTTGCGATTGGTTACCGTCAACAAACTCCCCACACTTAGCCCTTTACTGGAACGTCCTCGAGTGAAGGCACGAGGACTAAAGTGGTTCAATCTCCAAGATGTAAGCTTGCATACGGGTTATTCCAGCCCTCATCTGTCTTGTGAGCATTCATGGTGGTACCAAGCTATCTTAGAACAATTGAGCAATGGAATAGCATGAACTTCTATCTTCTTGCTACTACTCATGCGCAAAGACTTGGCAAGTTTTTTTTTTTGAATTTTTGAAAGAAATAGCATTGCTCTTTATGGTATTGACTCTCACAAAAATCACTCTTGTTTGAATTTTCCCCTCAAAGCACTCTTGTTTGTATCACTCTCACTCATCCTATTTTGTAGGGTTTTTGTGGATCTTTGAATGGAGTGATGCATACATACCTCTGCATGTTTTGTCGGGTCAAGCTCTGGATCGTTGGAAAGAGGTGCCATACCCTTAGACCGAAACGTGCAAAAGTGTGTGGAAAATATTGATGATATTTATTTTCTTTGTGGTTACTCCTTGACTCATGATCCTCTTTCCTTCTTTTTGTATGCTTCTAGAGAGATACAGGCTTCTTTTCTTTTCGTCTTTCTTTCTTTTTTTTTTTTTGGAGATGTGGGCTCTACTCGCCCTCGGACACGTGTCCATTTTTTCATCTCTTATTCTCTTTTTTTTTTCAGAGCCCATGGTTGTCGTAGTTATATCTCGAGCCTAGTCGACTGTGTATTTGGTAGTATCCTTTTAAACAAAAATACCAAAAAGAGTCCCTGCTACTCATGGAGCAACCTACCCTACAAATCATGTCCGCTCCTAAGGGCGAGCTTGTAGAACCACGCCAATCTGCGAAGCCAATCACAGCTTTCGTAGTATGAGCTCCGCCCCGGCTTTATAGCCATGGTTCGGGGCCCGAGCCTTTTTCAAAGCTCGGAATATGAAAAAAACCCTATCATCACTTACGGGAGTTTGAGCAGCTACGTGGCTGCCTCGACAATTGCGAGCATGACACACGACACGCCGAGGTGGAAGTTGTTTCCGTTCTCTCTCACCGAGAGGGCGACTCAATGGTATGCCCATAACGTAGGGCTGGTAAACGGAGAATGGGAAGAACCTACTTGAAACAGATTCTATGTAGCGTTCTACCCTATATCCAGAATCGCGGCCCTGCGGCAAGAGATACTCAACTTCCGACAAATAGAGGGTGAAACCTTAGGTGCAGCCCAGGGACCGGTTTACCACGCTTACACGATCCGCCCTGCACTGTCCATACCAAACCACATGCTTTTACAAAGATTTCGGCTAGGATTGGACAGGGCAAGCCCCCCCTCGCTTGATTTAGCCCGAGGGTCATTTTCCCACAAAAACCACAAATGGAAGGAGAAGCTCTCTAAATCGTATTCTTGAGAATACCCCTCCGCTAGAACCCATCCATGTAGAACCCAAGCAGAAACCAGAGGAAGTCTCTTCGGCTAACACCGAACCCGTTAAACCTATAGAGAGACCCTCGCCTGAACCAGAACTCAAGGAGATCTCATGCAAGGATCTCCCGTTCTTTGAGGTTGACCTTACTGAACAATTCGGTGACACCTCAAGGTACGAACAATGGAAGAAACCACCTGTCCCAGCTAGCCCTGAACAACCCCTGGATAAATTCTTTCTCCAGGAATCTATTAAGGAGCTAACAGCTATAATGAGCACGGAATGGTTGCGAGAGGAAGGACCTTCTTTCGAAGAAATTCGAATAAGTGGCCCCTCTACACCAATCCATTGCAGATATCAGGGAAGTTTGGTGGAAGTCATGTATAACCCTACTGTGGGGATAAACATAATGTCCGAAACCTTTGCACAAGCCTCGTGTCGAGGAAGCCATTAGGACCCCCCCCAAAGACGGGACCCTAGCATAGCACCTCGTACCACCATTGAAAGTCGGAGGTTATACATGAACAAATCTTCCAACACAAGGATGTCAAATTGTCTCCGGATTTTCATATTTTTGATATCCAAGACTTCGACATCCCGATCGGGCATCCCTTGGAGAAGATTCTTGATCTATCAATATCCGGGGATTTAGATGTCAAACTCGAAGAAAAGTTTTCTATCCCGGTTACTTTCGAGCTAAAAACTTCGGTAACAAGAAACCCTTCCTTGAGTACGACACGCCCGAGGAGGTCATGGGAGTTATGCTATATGAGAACCCAAAACAGACCTAGAAAAAAGACGCCCAATTCTTCATTGAAGAAGAGGATGATTCGGGGGAACTCATAGAACTTCCCAAAGAGGAAGAGCTGACTCGGCCTCGGTTGAGCTTAAACCCCTACCCCTAGGCCTCACGCTATGTCTTCCTAAACGGCAATTCACGAGCTCCCTCATCATCATGTTTATAAGCTTAGTGAACAGAAACTACCCAACTAATAGCCGTCTTAGAGAAACACAGATCGGTCTTTGGGTATTCAATTCAAGATCTAAAAGGGGTAAGCCCGACACTTTGCACACATCGCATTCCTATTGACCCTACCAAGACCCCCATCATGCGAACCCCAGTAGCAGGCTCAATAATGCGATGCGTGAAGTCGTGAAGAAGGAAGTTCTCAAGCTTCTTCACGCCGGGATTATCTATCCCGCACCACCGCGGATTGGGTTAGCCCGATTAAGTGGTCCCTAAAAAGGGAGGAATGACAATCGTTGAGAACGCTAAAAAACGAACTCATTCCGCAGAAAGACAAGTCACGGGTGGAGAATGTGTATTGATTATAGAAAACTTAACAAGGCAACAAAGAAAGATCACTTCCCGCTGCCCTTTATTGATGAAATGTTGGAGCGGTTAGCAAAACATTCTTTCTTCTCTTCCTTTGACGGGTATTCCGGCTACCACCAGATCCCGATCCACCCCGATGACCGAGCAAGACCACGTTCACATGCCCATACGGAACCTATGCCTACCATAGAATGTCATTTGGGGCTGTGTAATGCACCTACGCTTCTTTTGGCCGTGCATGATGTCTATCTTCTCGACATGATCGAAGAAATCATGGAGGTCTTCATGGACGACTTCTCCGTCTGGTAAGACTTTCGAAAGTTGTCTTGAACCTAGACCGGGTCTTGCAAATGCCAAGAAAAAGGACCTGGTACTTGAATTGGGAAAAGTGCCACTTTATGGTCCGAAGGCATCGTTCTCGGGCACCTCGTGTCCGAGAGGGGGATAGAGGTAGACCAAGCCAAAATAGGCGTTATCGAAAAGCTACCACCCCCAAAGGAATGTCAAAGGTAGAAATGCTTGTTGACATTTCTTAGCGCAATCAAAGGAAATGATTATAAAACCCATCCCCAATAACGGCAGAAATGCGCCGACATTCCCAAGTAAAATCACCATGTCGGTGATCCGAAAGGGATTGTCAACGGCAAGCACTGCCCCGGGGTCTCGGAGTCGATCCTTCAACACTCCACACCGGCCGATAATGATGATATCCCCGGTGTGTTGTTGTTTGTACCCGACACGGGGCACTTTACCGCCTTACTCTCGACGTGGAAGACTATGAAGCCTTTCCCCATGCAGATGCTCGGCCTTGGCCGATAGAGAAACGGCCTCCCGGGAGGAGAGACGTATCCTCCGATGGGCCCATATCCAGATCACAAAATCTCTCAAGGGGATGTACTCGCTCCCGTATTTTGACTAGCACGCGTCTTCGAGTATTCCCTCCGCCGCCTTGTTGATTGATCTCGCCATTTAGAGGACGAAGTTGGCGGGAGTAAGTGTTCCTCCATGGATTTTGTTGAAGGTGGCCTTGGACATCACATTGATATCACCCCCGTGTCACGAATGCATTGATTGAGGTGTAGGGGCCAACAAATAAGCAGCTGATAAGTGGACGTCCGGGGTCGCCCTTCTTAGCAATGAATGGCGAGCTCCACGGGGATCTTCTTTAGCTCACCGGGTTGACTAAGCCTCGGAGATATCATGTTAATCGACTCATGCGGGGCCTCAAAGTTGCCCCGGGATCCCGCCTAAGTTGTTAACCCACTTGAGTAGCAATCAACGGGCCAGTTGTGTTTCTATCATTTTGTTGAAGCTTAGCTGATTCTTCACAAATGATGTCAACCCCTCGAGCTTATTATTCACTCCTTCAAGGATCTTGTCTTGATGGCTCATCTTTTTGGTGAGATTTTCATTAATTTTGGCTTGGCCCAATGCAGTCCCTTCAATGACGGTGACCCGGGTTGTAATTGAGTTGTACCCCGGTTACCTTGGAATGGTGACCTGGGCTGGTTATTCCACCCCTGCTGAGGTTGGCGATACCCGTTCTTTGTTGTTGATGAAGGCGGCTTCTTCACGGGTCTCGGGCGATTATCCCCCTCGAGTGGCCAACTTCACCACACGTTTCACAGGTCATGTGAGCATCTGTGGCATAAACTGGCAGGGCGCTGGCGGGTAGTAGCGTCGTGCTGCGCTCCTCCGGCTTCTTCAGCGGTAAGATCCATTTTGCGGCAAGCATATCCGCCTCCTTCACGGTATGCATGCCTTTTTGTGTTTTGGCTAGGGCTACGTCTTACGCCCGGCTGCGGTTTGCCACCATTTTATCAATCGGGGCTGTTGCCTGATCGATGGTGAGCGATAAATGCGCCACCAAAGGCGGCGTCGAGATGCTTACTTTGATATGGCCGTGAGACCATTGTAGAAGTTACGGAGCACCGGCCAATTCTCCATCCCGTGGTGCGGGCATGCTAGAATTTATTCCTGCGGCCTCTCCCCGCCTTCGGAATGGGTTCCATTGATGTCTGCTAGAAATTGGCGATCCTTCCCCTCGTGGCATTGGTTTTGCCCATGGGGGAAGAACTTAGCCAAGAACGCCCATGAGCACTTGGCCCACGTGACGGCGACTTCCTTGTCCTTGTAGAACCACTTGTTTAGCCTTCCCCACGAGGGAGAAAGGAAACAGCGGAGCCCCCTGATAACGCCGGGTTCGACGTCCTTGATGACGATTGTGTCGCACAGCTCAAGGAAGTGTTGGAGATGAGCGTTGGCATCCTCGCTAGGCAGTCCACGTAATGGACCGCCTGCACTATAGTGATCGCCCAAAGGCGCGCTTCAAAGTTTTTGTCCGCCACATTCACCACCGGCCCGGTGGGCACGTTGGTGACAGCGGGAGTAGAGAAATCGCGCAGCGACTTCTGGGCCATGGCTTGAGTTGCGGTTGGTGCAGGGATGTCGGTCTCGACTGTCGGAGTTCCGGCCGAAGAAGAAGCGGCACGAGACCTGTTCTTCCTTAGGAGTGCCTCCGGATCGGAGATGAAGTTTTCCTCCAGTAGGGAAACCCGACATACACTACCCCTGTTTTCATCCACAACAGGAGAAAACATAAAAAGATTAGCCTGTATGAGCAACTGGTAGCCACGCACACGTTCATATTCATAGCCAGCTATTTATTATTTTTTTTTCACAATGCCTTCCCGGCAACGGCGCGCCGAAAATGCTTGTTGACATTTCTTAGCGCAATCAAAGGAAACATGTATAAAACCCATCCCCAATAACAAATGGAAATGCGCCGCTGACATTCCCAAGTAAAACCACCATGTCGCTGATCCGAAAGGGATTGTCAACGGGATAGATCTTGCCATCTTAGATATTTCATCCGCAAAGCGCACGGATCTATCATTGTAGCATTTCACCCTAAGTATTCAGGTATCGTTATTTATATTTTCCCAAAGGAAGGCATGTGATTATTAGCATGGCATCCGAATAGAGGAACATGTGTTTGCTTAGACCAAATTGTTCATAACAGGGTAAGCAATAATGGTTTATGGATAGTGTGACACACCACTTGGAGTCCAAAGAAACCGAAGAATCTTCCTCTCTCTACCACCTCTACCTCTCTCTCTCTTCTACTTCTTCTTTCTTCTTCTTCTTAGTTCTTGGTTAGCACTTGGAGTAGAAGAGCTACAAGGAGGGGCTTGTCTCCTAGAAGAAAGTGCCTTGGTAATATATCTTCTCAATGGAGCATTCTTCTATTTGCAAGTCTTACATCTATGTTCTTGGCCTAACTTATGAACTAGAGTATAGTCTTGTTTATGTTCTAGTGTTGGTATATGAACTAGCATATAGTTTACATATCATAATCTTAACATGTTCATCTCAGTTCTTCATCGATCATCATATGCCTAACTTGATTAGAGGTGGGATATCGGTTCGTTGTTCCTTCGGGTTTGCTCTTGTTCTAGTCCGTCCATTCGACGAGTGGGGATCCCGGGGGGACAAGAGTAGTGTTTTCGATATCGCGGGCATGGTGCCCTGGTATTACGACACCCGCGGATATGAGTGCATGCCACGGTTGAGGGGGTAGGCGGCTTGGTCGTGACAAGCCCGACCGTCCCTTTGAAATCCCCCCACGTTCGTGTGTCTTTGTAGGAGTTTGTAATCGCTTCCCATCGGGCCGTATGGTATCCTGAGTCTCCCCGGTATCCTAGACCTAACCATGCTTAGATCGCTTTGCATATGATCCTAACTATTCATTTGTATGGCCATGACTAGATACATTAGAATTACTCCATTAGATTATTCATTTATTCTTTATCTATTTTCTTTATCCTTTTTCTTTGGTGGATTCTTAAGTGTGTGTCACACTATCCATAAACCATTATTGCTTACCCCTGTTATGAACAATTTGGTCTAAGCAAACACATGTTCCTCTATTCAGATGCCATGCTAATAATCACATGCCTTCCTTTGGGGAAAATATAAATAACGATACCCGAATACTTCCCGGTGAAATGCTACAATGATAGATCCGTGCGCTTGCGGATGAAATATCTAAGATGGCAAGATCTATCCCGTTGACAATCCCTTTCGGATCACCGACATGGTGGTTTTACTTGGGAATGTCGGCGCATTTCTAGCGCCAAGTTATTGGGGATGGGTTTTATACATGTTTCCTTTGATTGCGCTAAGAAATGTCAACAAGCATTTCTGGCCCGTTGCTCTGGGAAGGCATTGTGAAAAAATAATAAATAAATCTGGCTATGAATATGAACTGTGTGCGTGGCTACCGCCATCATACAGGCTAATCTTTATGTTTTCTCCTGTTGTGGATGAAAACAGGGGTAGTGTATGTCGCGTTTCCTACTTTGCGGAAAACTTCATCTCCGATCCGGAGGCACTCCTAAGGAAGAACAGGTCTCGTGCCGCTTCTTCTTCGGCCGGAACTCCGACAGTCGAGACCGACATCCCCGCATTCAACCGCAACTCAAGCCATGGCCCAGAAGCCGCTGCGCGATTTCTCTCCTCCGCTGCCACCAACGCGTGCCATCGGGCCGGTGGTGAATGTGGCGACAAAAACTTTGAAGCGCGCTGCTGGCCGATCACTATGGTGCAGGCCGCCCATTCTGTGGACTGCCTTAGCGAGGATGCTAACGCCATCTCCAACACTTCCTTGAGCTGCAGCGACAATCGTTATCAAGGACGCCGAACCCCGACAAGAGGGGCCAGTTCCGCCCTTTCTCCCTCGTGGGGAAGGCGAAACAAGGGTTCTACAAGGACAAGGAAGTCGCCAAGATGGCCAAGTGTTCCTACAAGTTTGGCTAAGTTCTTCCCCATGGGCAAAACCAATGCCCCGAGGGGAAGGATCGCCAATTTCTAGCGTACATCAATGGAACCCATTCCGGCGTGGGAGAGGCCAGCAGAATAAATTCTAGCATGCCCGCACCACGGATGGAGAATTGGCTGGTGCTCCAACTTCTACAATGGTCTCACTGGCCATATCAAAGGGGCATCTCGACGCCGGGCCGGCTGTGGCGCATTTCTATCGCCACCATCGACGCAACAGCCCCTCATTGATAAAATGGTGGCAAAACTGTAGGCCGGGCGAAGACAGAGCCCAGCTAAACACAAAAAAGGCATGCATACCGAAGGAGGCGATATGCTTGCCGCAAAATGGATTCACCGCTGAAGAAGCCGGAGGAGCGCAAAGACGACGCTTACTACCCGCCAGCGTTCCGCTTATGCCACGTATGCTCACATGACCTCGCGGTGGAACGTGTGGTGAAGTTGGCCACTGTGGGATAATCGCCTCGGCATCCGTGAAGAAGCTGCCTTCATCAACAAAGAACGGGTATCGCCAACCCGCTAGGAGCGAATAATCCGCCCGTGTCACCATTCCAAGGTAACCAGGGTACAACTCCACCACAACCCCGGGTCACCGTCATTGAAGGACCCGCATCGGGCCAAGCCAAAATTAATGAAAATCTCACCAAAAAGATGAGCCATCAAGACAAGATCCTTGAAGGAATAATAAGCTCGAGGGGTTGACATCACCGAAGAATCGTAAGCTTCAACAAAATGATAGAAACACAAATTGCCCAGATTGCTACTCAAGCACGGCATCAACTTAGGCAGATCCTGTGGCAACCCGAGGCCCCGCATGAGTCGATTAACATGATATCTCAGGCTTAGTCAACCCGGTGAGCTAAAGAAGATCCCCTGTGAGCTCGCCATTCATTGCTAAGAAGGGCGACCCTCGACGCCCACTTATCGGTAAGGGGCCGTTGGCCCCCCCACACCTTCGCCAATGCATTCTCGTGACTGGGGGCGGTATCAATGTGATGTCCAAGGCCACCTTCAACAAAAATCCATGGAGGAACACTTACTCCCGCCAACTTCGTCCTCTAAATGGCAGATCAATCAACAAGGCGCCGGAGGGAATACTCAAGACGTGCTAGTCAAAATCTGACCAGTACATCCCCCTCGATTTTGTGATCCCGGATATGGGCCCATCGGAGATAATGTCTCTCCTCCTGGGAGGCGTTTCTTATACGGCCAAGGCCGATATCTGCATGGGGAAAGGCTTCATAGTCTTCCACGTCGAGAGTAAGGCGGTAAAGTGCCCATTAATCGGGTACAAAACAACAACACACCGGGATATCATCATTATCGAAGCCTGTGTGGAGTGTTGAAGGATCGACTCCGAGACCCCCTGAGCAAAAAGCTTACCGCCGATGCTTGGAGAGTCGACAGGCTGACTATAAAATAACCTCGCTCCTCAAAGAAAAAAAAAAATTTGTATTTTATTATCAACAAAAATATTTATTACATAAAATCTATAAGAAAATACTTTCAAAAAACTAAAATAAAAGTCTTTATAAATAAAATGAATTCTTTTCATGAAAAAAAAAAAAATGTAAAAAAAATATTTCCTACATAAAAAGTATATATAAAAATATTTTTTAAAATAATTTTTCTATTTAAAAATAAGTTTATATTTGAAAATTTTTAGAGAAATTCAAAAAGGGGAGAAAACGGTCGAACCCCAGTAGCGAGCAAACAACGGCCACGAACTTTTAGTGACCCGTTGAGCACGCCCCCGACAAAAGCATGACGGCAGAGGCCTTGGGCGGGTGCGCTACAAGACCCCAAGGTGCCCAAGCACCCCTGCTTTGGCGCCTTCTGGTCCGCCTTCGCCAACGGCTCCTAGCCGTTGTGTGGACCGACCCTCGGCCGTTGGCTCGGCTATAAATAGCCCGAGCACCGGTGTGAGAGCACCCACCTCTCATTTTCACTCTCTCTCACTCTCACACTCTCTCCCACTTGTTCTACACTCCATTTTCTCCACCAAAAAACATTGTGCCGAGCAAGAACACGGGTGTGAAAGTTCATACTTTCATCTAACCCTTGCACACCCGAGGTCTTGCTCAATCGTTTTTTTGCGGAAGCCATGAAGAAAGCCGGGAAGATCTTCGACGGGTTGAGGCGGTCGTCAAGACATAGCTCACAACAAACAAGCACAAGCTCCGCCCTCAACTTCGCGATCTTGAAGACTCCCCATGCAAGAAGACGCCGCACCCGTTGGGGATGGGTTTTATACCTGTTTCCTTTGATTGCGCTAAGAAATGTCAACAAGCATTTCTGGCGCCGTTGCCGGGGAGGTATGGACGATGAATTTCCTATCCTTTGGAGAGCAGTCGGGTGGCAGGATATTCCCCTCTCGAGGAGGAAGGTTCTCGCCTCGACAATTCAATTCTTGTGCACACTAGTAGAGGACCCGACTAGGAATTTCTTTCCGCCTTTTTGGTACACTTTATCATGTCACGTGGGCGGACCTAGCTCGTCACAGGGGTTTCGACTATAGATGTGCACTAAACATAGATCTTTGCTCTCCCGGCTTTGTCGAAAATCACTTTTGGGAGGAAATATCCGGTGCTCATGAGGCCGGTACTTTCAAACCTCGCCACTCACGAGATCCAAAGACCCATCACTTAGATATATCCATCGCTGGATCTCGTTGACTTTGTTTCCTAGACACGGGGTTAGATGGGTGAATGAGGTTGAATTAAAATTACTCTATGCTATTGTCCACAAGGAGAAAGTAGCTCGATGGTAGAGATGTGCGGAACTTTTTACATATTATCATAAAAGTTGTTGTTCCTGCCACCGCACATCTATTATCACACGCCTCGCTTACGCGATTGGAGCTTTGGATAATCGCCAGATAGAGTACATTTCCACACCGGGGATTTTTTTTTGATCAAGTTAAGCGCGGCTTTGTGCGAGGGCACTTAGTTAAGATTTTACCATCCGGGCGAGCTTGGTCATCTTTTCCCCGGCTATGCAACTATAGTTTGGTTACCTAACCCGGACTTACAGTTGTATAAAAGCCGAGCACCAATATTTGAGCTCGAGGCTAGCTGAAGCTTGTGCGGGAAAGACACCCCCATCGGTTCTTCACGCAGTTAATCGGGAGACCCGGAGGTCGGATCCCCTCCCATGGGCCCTACTTCACGCCCACAGGCCACACCACGGCCTACACCGATGTTTCAGGCAAAGATGGCCTCATCCTATGGGGGACCCCAGGGGTAATACCGGGTATGATCCTAGGTGGGAGCCGCCGCCTCGGTTCACCGGCACCATCGAGTTGCCCGAAGGAGATACAGCATGGAGGGCCAACAGATTTGACTTTGACGGCTCTCCGATGATATGCCCCCACCAGTCCAAAGAGGGCCACCACAAGGGGTGGAGGCTATTTGTATCCAAACCGCACACCTCGACGTCCGCACTAGGAACATTGAGCACACGCCAATACCCATGTGCAAAGTACCGCATGGTGGCGGCGAACTGGGAGCAGCAGAGTCACAGAGATGGACCCAATTGGAGGCCAACATGGCTACTCGCAACGCACGCGAGGAAGCATTCTGAGGTACCAAGGCTTCGATCCTCGATCGGTAGGCCTCCAGATAGCTTGGGGAGGACCCCCACGGTATCATTGCATTGCATATTTACTTCCATCAAATTTTTATTTTATTTTAGCATGTTTAAACTCCAGCAATCTTGCATCGAAAAAAAAACTAAAACTAAAAAAAAAAATCCAAAAATAGAATAAGTAGCTCTTCTATGTGCCTTAATGCTTATATATATGAGATATGAAAATGTTTAGTCTTAGTCCCATGTTGATCGGGAGTTGCTACTATGCCGATTACGTTTTACAAGTGCCGGGGTTATAATAAGATTTTCTACTAGAGTTTGAATAAAATGGCACATCTTTTCCCCACCCTTTTATTACCTTTCATCGTAGCGGGGGCTTTTTAGCTTTTCTCAAAGTCTTGGGCGGTTGCCGATAGAACGGTTATAACAGAGATGCTTATCATTCATCCTTTTGATCAACTTTTTATCCCGGGTTTATTTTTTTTTTTTAGATAATATTTATTTTTTCGAAAAGCATGGGCTTTTATTGCTATATATATATTTTTTTTTTGGAGAGGTGGGCTCTACTCGCCTAGACTTTTGTCTTTTATTTCCTCTCTTTTCTTTTCTCTTCTTCTTCTTTTTTTTTTTTTTTTTTGGAGATGTGGGCTCTACTCGCCCTCGGACACTTGTCCATTTTTCATCTCATTTTTCTTTTTTTTTTTTTTTTTTTTTAGCATAGCCCATATCATTTCTCTTTTCTTTCAAAGTAGATTCCCGGATGTCAAGTTTCTGATTTTGGACGAAATCATAGCAAATCCATTTGTACCATATCATACTTGGCAACAACTTAGACTAGATAGAGCCTATGCAACCCACATGAATCAGGTTTTTTCAGGATGAGTTTTTAAACTTAGCCACTAAATCCAAACTTTAGAGAAATTCGAATTATAAACTAGGCACAGGCAAAGCATAAGACAGGCAACTATTCATCATTTCGGCGAGTGGGGATCCCGGGGGACAAGAGTAGTGCTTTCGATATGCGGGCATGGTGCCGTATTCGACACCTGCGGATATGAGTGCATGCCACGGTTGAGGGGTAGGCGGCTTGGTCGTGACAAGCCTTGACCGTCCCTTGAAATCCCCCACGTTCGTGTGTCTTTGTAGGAGTTCGTAAATGCTTCCCCATCGGGCCGTATGGTATCAGGGGAGTCTCCCCACAGTATCCTAGACCTAACCATGCTTAGATCGGTTTGCATATGATCCTAACTATTCATTTGTATGGCCATGACTAGATACATTAGAATTACTCCATTAGAGGAGCGGACAGGATTTGTAGGGTAGGTTGCTCCATGAGTAACAGGGGACTCTTTTTGGTATTTTTTGTTTAAAAGGATTCTACCAGTCCACAGTCGACTAGGCTCGAGATATAACTACGACAACCGTCCCAAGAACGGCGCCCGAAAATGCTTGTTGGTGTTTCTTAACGCGAGAGAAATCCGCAAGCGCACGGAAATACCGTTGTATTCTTAACGCCACGTAGAAATCCGCAAAGCGCTGCGAAATACCGTTGTAGCACTTCACCCGATTGGTAGCGGTATCGTATTTTACACAAGGGCGATTCGCTGGCCGGCACTTCGGTCTATGTCAACCTAAGGCAAGGGTTTGTTTTCTAAGAGTAGCGAGGTATCTATAGGCTAAGTTTTCCAGGCAAGATTCCTAAAATCTGTTGTCTACTCACTTTCGGCACCGGCCCACGCCCAAGGGACGTTGTCCGGCAATTAGCTCACGACACCAAACGTGGGTGGATTTCAAGGGACGAAACAAGGCTTGTCACGACCAAGCCGCCTACCCCCCCTCAACCGTGGGATGCACCGCAAAAGGTAGGTGAACGCTAGTCCAAACACCACGTTTGCACTATTGGTCACAGATTCTTGATGTTGGCCATGGTTCCCCTGGCCAAAGAGTTCCTTCACCAAGAACTAACGCTCTTAACGAGACACCCAATCAATCCCGCAAGTCTACACAGCTAAGAAATATAATAAGAAAATTAAGTAGTCGCCAGATAATCACA
>JADLZK010011942.1:0-401302 GCA_015847255.1 Hyparrhenia diplandra | reverse complement strand
TCAGTAGACCAGATAGGAAAGACCAATCTGTGACGGACCGCAAATTATAAGAGCACAAGTCTAAAAATTGATCGGAAATGCGACCAACTTTTCCAAACTTGAGGTCATATAATAAGCGCGACCATCGAAAATCTCGGATTTCAAAGCAACATCGCAACATACGTGATCGTAATCATCAGTGTATCACATCGTTTGCCATCCACGAGATAACAATATAAAATTCACTTACCATACATGAGGTTTATTTATTATTACAAACCAAGTTTGAAGAAAAATAAGAAGCAAGTTTACCTTTAAACAAAGTATGAAACAAATATATTACAATTACCCAGTCTTTATCATATCCATCAAAAAGCATGAGAAGAGTGATATGGAGACCATGCCCAATGGTCTAGTCACCGTCTCAGCAAGGGAGAAACGTACGCGGCAACCGATAATAGCGGTCATGCACCTTGATTGGGAATAAACCACGAGAATGCGAGGATGTACTCACCTAGACTTACCGACATATAACTCAATAAAAAGACACCAAGGATCATGCAAGGCTTTATGGTGGAGCTGAAAACTGACTCAATTGCATAAAGGCATAATTACTACCTCAATTTAACTTGCATCATTTTTAAACTCCAAAGCATAAGGATTTAATTTGCAACTATTTCTAAAACAAGTAATAAGATGAAACAATCAGCCTTATACTAGTGGAACAAATCCAACCATCACGTCGAGGTGATCAACACCATCATCATCATAATCATCACCACTTATCCATCATCATTAGTTATTTATTTGTGTGCTAAGTGGAACCGTTCCGTCAAGTGCTCACTATCCGGGAGCGATGGCGACTTCGAATCGATTACTACCGGGTAGGAAAATATTCCTAACACTCACCCTAGCATACCCGGCCAAAGGTAGCTATAGGTCACCTTTACGCTCATTCAGAATCGCGGTCCCGCCAGCGCCCCGTACTCGGGGGATATCACCTCGCCCCGAACGACGAAGGACTTTTTAAACACCTTGCCCATCGACTAACCGATGACTCCCCTACGAGGCGCACTTTATACTCCTGGGTTTTAGGCTTGAATAGAGTTCGCGGGCTTCCGTGGTCGGCAACCTGGTCGGCCAACTAGAGTGATAGAGCTGTTCAACATGATTAGGAAGTGCTCCAAGCTCAAGTCATTAATGTCGACACGGGCGGGACTACCAACTCCCAGAACCTCCATGTCCTGTAGCCTCCATTTTTCCCGCCCGGTCTCCTAATTTTGTTTTACAAAAATGGCGGATACATCCATGATACACCATAGTTCATTTTAACATGTTTCCACCTATCTCTCGCGGTGAAAACATCACACTCTACCGTTTAGTTTTCGGAACCAACTAAGCAACTATTCGATCCTATACTTAAATAAGGTAACAGGTATGAAGGTGGACAAGGAAGGTAAAGTGCAACAAAGGTTTTCATCCAACTCCTATTACTTAATGCAACACACATAAAACAATAACATTTATAGATGACATTTATCAAATAATAGGAAGTGAAAATGCAGGGGGCTTGCCTTTCACAAAGTTTGCCGGCTCAGTGCACGGGCACTCAACTACAAGCTCCTCCTCGACTTCTGGTTCGACTTGCTGGACCTCAACTCTGAAGAACTCCTTGGATCTCTAAATTTACTTCCTTGGTTTTCAACAAGCGTAATCCACGTCAGGAACACCTGTGCATGCATATGCAATATGATCAATAATATGAATGCATAAAGATACCCATAGGGATGATATGAATGCTTAAAAGATAAACATGTGAATGTTATGATGATCAAACATACTTAATTTCAGCTCTATTCTAATCACTATAAAACATTTTATCAATTAAGTTACATAAAACAACCCTACTCACTCACACTTCATATCACATCCTTCACCAAGCCATTCACAAGAAAAATCATAATTGGAGTTCGGATATCCTAAAATAACAAACTTATACTCTAAAGCATGAAATTATCTAAAAAAACACTTTTCAGATATCACGGCAAGATTCCAACCCACAAAATGGTCGAAATGGCCCCTAAGCGGCGCTGTTTTGGCAAAGCGAAAAAATTACAGATTTCATGTTCTAACTTCTATCCACCACAACTCTCAAACTACTCATGCAAAATTCATCAAATTTTTTAACGAGGAGCTAGATATGCAAATTATCTAACTTTCATGTATACCACTTTTCTCCAAAAAATATCATTTTGACCATGCAAAAATATCAAACTTCAAATCTATACATGCATGTCAAAATCTTCTCGAAACAAGAGAAGCATACACATGCACAAACTTTTACCCACTCATCTAGGACCAACTCCACTCACTTGAACACATCCAAAGAAACATTTTCAAGCCTAGAAAATATAAAGTTCATGCATGCCATGATAAACTTCATGACTTTATTTAAAAGCATTTTCAAGCCTAAAAGAGACTATATAACAAAAGTCATCCTAAAACTCTAAGAAAATTAGAGTGGCCATATTTCAACATATCTTGTACCATAAAAAAATTTCAGCAAAATACCAAGTATAACTTCCTACACAAAAATTACCAAATCTATGCATGAAACATGAGGGAAAACTACTTTGTACTACAAAAAGTGTGAACCATCAAAGCTGGTACTTTCCCCCTCACTCTACCATTCAAGAAACACTCACAAAAATTATCAACCACACTCCTATATTTTCTCATATGAAAATAACAAAAACATCATAAAAGCACCTAAAACTAGAAAAAACCATTTTCCATCCACCAAAACCTATACCATCAATCATGATGCATGTGTAGATCTACTCAAAGAAGACCAACAAAAGTGGTTTTCACAATTTTCTGAGTTTCAATAATTTATTATGTATTTTCAAAGTTTCTTTTTGAAAAACAAATGCAGAAAAAGTTGTATATAAAAGTATCTCAAAACTGATGTTTCATACTTTTAACTTATAGATCTCATCACAAGGATCACAGAAAACTTTGTTTCCTCGATTTGGACCAAAATGAGGAGATATGATTTTTACAAGATTTAGAAATAGGAAACCTGAAATCAGTTTCAAGAAATAAAACTAAAATAGCAAACACATTTACATCAGGACCCCTAAATTTCTTAGAAAACAACAAAGCCCGAACCTAAATTCTTCCTCTCTAGTACATAAGCATCAGGAACCCTAAAAACTTGCTAACAAACTGGGTCCTATTCTCACCTTAACTACAGACAGAGGATGGTGCGGGCGGTGCTGGCTCGCCGGCGTTCTCGCCGTAAGCGCGGTCCCGACCGGAGCTGAGGGGCACCGACGGATTCGTTGCGTCCTCGCGGAGCCCGGGGTGACCGCGAATCGGATGGGGACGCGACGCAACGTGGCCGGCCGCGGCACGGCGGCGAACTGCGCCGGTGACGACGACGTGAGGGCGACAGGGCGAGCTCGCCGAGGCCGAGCAGGTGGTCTAGATGGTGTGGTGAGTGTGTGAGGGGAAGTGGAGACAGGATTGGTGTCGGAGGGACCGTGGGCGCGCTCGCCGGCAACCGGCGGCTGCCAGTCGGCGGCGGGCGGAATGACGGAATGGCGGACGGAAAAGCCGAGGCGGAGGCGTCGTGGCGGCAAATCGAGCGTCGAAGGTGATGGGAGCGACGAGACGCGTGACGGGGCTGGACACGCGCTCGCGTGCATGCGTCCCGTACGCCCACGGCGGCGACACGCTGGCTGTCGGCCACGCGAAAAGAAGCCGACGGACGGCAGTTGCGTCGTGGAAGGAGCCCCGGCGCTGGGCCAAGTGGGCCGGTCTGGTTCGTTTGCCCAGTTTCTTCTTCTTCTTTTTTATTTAAAACTGAAATCGATCAAACTATGGCTATAATTCGAAAACAGTTGGGAATTTGGTCAGTCAAAACAGATGAAATATTCCTCATAAAATTCTTGACATTTCATATATAGGAAGTTTTGTCAAAATCGGCCTAGAAGTTCAATTACAAAATTCGAAATCAAAACAAGATAATTTGAAATTATTTATTTTCAAACTGTTTTGACCAATAATTCAAAAACCATGATGAATCAGATTTGGGTTTCTAAAGATGAAAGCGTAGCTCATGAAATTTAGAACATTTCATTCAACATGATGGCAGTCAGGAAATCAACTTAAAATGCACTTTTGAAAAGTTTTCTAAAGTGTCCTTATGTCAGCGGAAACTATAATTTATTAGAAACATAACTAGAGCTAAAGTCCTTCATGAACAAAGTTCTAAATCCCAAAATAAGCGTAACAAAAAAGTTACTTTAGAGCACAACCATGACTCTAGAAAACATCTACCCCTATGACCATGAGCATATCACCTCAAACATAAAATAAATATGAAATTCAAACACAAATAAGATGCATTATGAATATGCATGTAATATGATTAAAATGCTCATGCAAGTGCGATGCAAATGTGAGCGAGCACCGAGGGTGTTACAGCCCTCCCCCTTATAAAATCTCGTCCTCGAGATTTGAAAGGCATACCAATCTTTGAGGAAAGTTGGATAGTCGTTTGTAAATAATCTTCGGTCTCCCAAGTGGCATCCGATCATCGTGATGACTCCACCTAAACATCTTCGTCACCTTATTCTGAGTTACCCTCTCTTTTATGTCCAACACCTTCCTTTGGTTTCTCCTTGTAGGACAAGTCTGATTTCAGCTTTACACTGTCGGCGTTAGAAAAGGGGGTGCCTCGGGTCCAAGCAATAAGGATTTATAGGCCGTGTGCCCCCTCCTCCTATGGCGTAGCGCAAGATGGAACCTGAACACGGCGGGGTTATCTGGTTTCGAACCAACGGGGCCCTCGTCCAGCGGGTGGTGGTGTTTTCTTTCTCGTGTTACCTCGCTCAAAGATGAGCTTGTAGTAGGGGTTACAAGCGGTGTGGGGGAGACCTTGGTCTCAAGCCCCACGATCGTGGTGGTGGTGGTGGTTATGCTAGCCCCAAGTGCGGGGGATCCCCCTAATGGGGGCATTACTCCCCCTTTATAGAGGAAGGGGAGTAATGTTTACATATGTGGATGCCTAGGTGGCTAATTCGAGGCTATGCTCGTTGCATGCGCGTAGAGCTGGGCGCAGGCGTTGTTTGATGAACACGCGTCTAATTAATCCGGGTGGCGGACTTGCCATTTCGGTGCGGCCAGGGATGTGGCGTCCCTCCACGGTCCGCATGGCGGCGGTCCCGGGGAAGGCGGCCGTGGCGTGTCATAAGCGAAGTGCGGCCGTCGTGGCGTCTGGCGATGCTGCGGGGAATGTCTGATCCGTGGAGTCACGGTTTCCCGTCTTTGGGCGGCGTAATGCATCAGAGGTTCAGACCTTGTGTCCCATCGGTCGGTTGGGAAGTGATCACGGTCGATTTGGTAGGCGTGTCGATGGCCACTGGCGCCTCCGTCTGGCAAGTGTAGCGCATAAATCTGTTGTTTCCCTTCCTTGAGGCGGAACCTCCACCGCCGGGTCTGTGACCGGGTGAGTGGGATGGCTCCACCTCGCTCGAGGATGGAGGCGGGTCTCCCTCGGGCGAGCGGAGTTTTGCGCCGGGTGATGAGCTGGGCCGCTCTCGGGGCGGCGGGTCTCTCATCGGCGATGGCTAAACCATCCTCGGGCGAGACGGGAGATTTGGGGTTGAATCCGGAGCCTTAGGTTGGCCGATGATGGCGTGGGGCGCCATGGTTAAATGCGTCTTGTAGGTCCACGACCTTGTCCTCGTGGCGTAGCGAGCTCTTTCGTCAGCGGTGACTCGGTGGGCGATGCGTGGGCCGAAACTCCGTCTTCATGTAGGCATCGTGGCTCTTTCGGCTGGTCCCCGCGTCTGGCCCGGGCCGTCCTTCTAAAGCGGGATGATAGCGGGCCCGGGTTTCTTGCGGGCCACGACGGACGGCGATTTCTAGTTATATGAGAATGTCACGGGGTCCAATATTTGGGTCCCAGACGGTAGCCAGAGCCCAGGCGAATGTGGATCGCGGGGGGTTTGTCTGTTCCGTCGCCTTATTTCTTCTCGGGGTGGTTCGTCTACAATGGGTGCTTGCGGCGCACCAGTTGGGTTAATTAACCCCGGGCCTCGAATGGAATGGCGGATTCCTTCGAGGTCTTTTTACCTCGCCTTGGCAAGAGTGAAGCGACTCTTAAGTGCGCTTATTTGATCGGGTGCGTTGGTTTTTCGTGGGCGACCCGGGAGGGTGCGCATGTGTGCAAGGTGGAGTCCCGGGCTTCCTCGACTTTAATTGTGCGCTCTGTCAGCCCTCACGAAAGGGAGGAGGGGAGGGAGACATGCCACAATGCCACAGTAAGCCGAATGTGACATGCTCGGTGGCGTTGTAAGCGGGTCGATTTAAAGCGGGGGCCGTGCCTTGCCGGGACAAGGGTCGGCTATGTGATCCGAGATTCACCCCATGAGAACCTACGGACCGGCAGCGGATCCGGGGTTTGGGCGGACCAACCCCAGGGCTGTAGGCCTCACACGGATGGGACATCTCTATAAGCGACACCGCGGATATTAAACACGTTAAATCAGGCCGGGGGGCCGGGTATAACCGGTTGTGCATTTCCATCTTTATCCACGGCTCGGGTCATCTGAGGGCGCAGAAACCCATGCGGGCCCGGCTGGTAACCTGCGGAGCGTAAGGTGCGTTGGCGTCGCGTTAGCGAGAGCTCGTTTGGTTCCGCCGAGGGGCGAGAGGCCGTCATCGGAGCGACTTTTTGCCTTAGGGTGGGCTGCTTTGGATATGGATGGCGGGCGGTTTTACCCCCTGGGCCCCGGAAGACGGGCGTCTCCTCACCAGTGCCGGAGCGGCGTGCCTGTTCGATCCGTGGGAGGTGGGAGCCTGGCTTCTTGTCGGGGTGGTAATCGAGGCACCGTCGAGGTGCATTAATGCTCTTGGCCGGCTCCGTGGCGGCGAGCCGTTGGATGGCGATTTCCGTTCCATCGTGGCGACCGTCCACTCGAGGAGTCGGTTCGTGCGCCCGGCGGCGGTTTGCCTTCCCTTCCTATAAATATGGGGGTCGGCCCGGCGGATGATTTAACTCCTTTGTTCTTGCCATCGCCTTCTTGCCTTCTTTGCGGCAATTGGGAGATAGAAGAAAGGCAGGGGAGAGGTTAAGGGGAGAAATCCACTTGCCTTGTGCTCGTGTGAGCGGTGTTGCCCGTGGTTCTTGTTCCTCGTCCTCCGTTCGTCCATGGCGCAATCGGTGGCGGCGACAACCGCGAGGAGGTGCTCGATGCGAGCCGTGGCCGAACGACGGCGGAGGAGGAAAGCCAGCGCCTTGTCAAGGAAGGGCTTCTTCGCCCTCGTACCAATGCCCGGCGGCCGGAGTGGATTGCGCCGCGTGGACCCGGAGGAGCCTAGCCCTCGATGGCTATGTGGTGAGGCGGTGGATCTTCACCGCCGGCGCGGGTTCGGGATCTTGCGGCGGGCTGGTTTATTCGGCGATTCTTCATCATTATGACGTCGAGCTCCACCATGCGCCCCGAGGACTTCGATCTCTCGGGCGGCTATCTTTGTTACCCTGCGTGAGGATTCACGAGGATCGGCGCGGCATTGGGACCTTTGGTTGTGGTTTTTAAGGCGGACCTTACCCGCTTTGCCCGGTGGCGAAGGGTGCGCCGCGCGGGCGGCTAGCGCGTTGGTGGTTCGCGCTCAAGTCTGTCGAAGCGGGGGGCCGGTCGGCGATGGGTACATCCTTTCCAAGCTCACCTCCTCCAGCAAGGGGTGGCGGGACCGGTCGTTCTACCTCGCCTAGCCGAGCGAACGCGCTTCCGTACAGCGGCGTTCTCAAGCGGCGTCGAATAAGTGGGCGGGGTCCCCCACGGCGGATCATCCCGGTTGGAGGGCTGGCGAGGCGATCTGCGGCTCGAGATGGGGGTGTGAAGCGGCCGGCCGTGGTAGCTGCTTTTCATCGGCGTCGAGGTGTTGCCATTGATGGCTCGCCCTTTGCTCATGTATCGGATGACCTCCTCGGCTCTTTGGTCTTGAAGAGTCTCGGATGTCCTCCCATACGCTCCCAGATGGCACCGGCCAAGAGGGTGAAGGAGGCATTGGGGTCAATACCCGTCGAGATCGGAGGAGATCCCTATGCCCCGCCCGTGGGTACATCTCATTGGTAAGTGCCTTTTGGCCGACATTCTTGCATTGTCTTATTGTCACCTTCTTTGCGCGCGGTGGTTCTTACTCCGTCTTCTTGCGGGGTCGTTTGAATTATCCGACTCTCCTCCGCGTGCCCGAGTCCGGATGCTGCGGCGGGCGGCCGGGCTGTCTCGAAGCGGCGGGGGAGAGGCTGCGGGCGTTGAAGAAGGAGGAGGAGAAGAAGAAGAAGCGTGGCCCGCCAACCGCCGGGCCGAAACAACGAGCGGGGCCAATGCGCGATACCTCGACGGCCAGGGAGGGCGGGGATGAGGAGAACGGTTCGTCGTGAACTCGTCGGATGGCGATGTGGCGCTCGTATGGGGCGAGGCCTTGGGGGTTGCCGACCCACTCGGCGGGAGGCCGCTCACGTGCCCAGGGCTGAGGCGTCGGAGGCCGCCGGGGACTCGTGCGCCGGAGCTTCCTCCGGCCGGGCCCGGGGCTGGTGGCGGCACAGGGGGTCTCTCCCAGGCGTGGGCGCCTGACGGCCTGCAAGGTGAGGGGCTCGGCGTGAAGGGCCGCGACTCCCTGGGCGTCGCGGGCGCCGCTCGGGTGAAAAACGGTGGCGCCGCCCCACGCCCGACTCCGCGCGTCGCGGAAGGTGGGGGGGAGCGGCCCGTGCGTCAAGTGCGATGCCAGTCGCATGATCTTCCAGCGCCTCGGCCACACCCGGGCGATCCCTCGGGCCTTGTGAGTCCCGCCGTGTTTCGCGATTAGCGCTCCTTTACGGTATTTTTGGCTTCTTTTGGCGCGTTCTTGACCGAGGAGCGGGGCCCCACTACGTCCTTGCATCCCAAAGAGGCCCACGAAGGCCGGTCACGCAAGCCTCGGCCCGGGCCAGAGAGCCGGGTTGTCTCACCAAGGCGTTGTCCCACTGCGTTGGGCTCCCCCATGGTGTTAGCCTTTGAGCCTCGGGGAGAGGTCGGGCCCGGGCCGGCGGCCGAGATTTTTCAGTGGTTCAAGCCCACGGTGGTGACGGTGGTCGTCCACCCGAGCCCTATGGTGATCAACTCGAGAGCTGTGGGCTGCGTGACGCCCGGCCAGTAGCCGGGCCGATTAGCGCCGTTTAGGGGTCCCCACGGCCTTGTTGCCCTCCCCAGAGCCAAGCCCCTTAAAATCGGCGTTCTCTCGGGAGGAGCTCTTCGAGGGGCGGCGGAGACACGGAGGTCTTCACGTGTCGGCTCCCAGCGATCAGGGGCTCATGGGGCGTACAATCTGACTTCCGTTGCTCCATGTGCCGGGTTGGGCCGCCCTTGACAGCGTCGTCTTCGGCCCGGTGAGGTCGTGCACGTGGTCGGCCGGACCTCACGGACTGCTGTGCGGGTTTCAGTACAACGGGGGCTGCCGGTGGATGAAATGCTTCCTCGGCCGAGCTCGTTGGGGTGGTCCCCATTGACCTTGGGTGATGTGCGGGTCCGCGCCGTGGTGATCGATGACCGTCCAGGAGTCTGGCGTGGAGGACTCATGAGGCGGATCCTTGGTGGGTGCGCCGACGGCTGCGAAGATGGGTGACACCATAACCGGTCGTCTCGCCCCGAGGTTGATGCGGTGAGTGTCTTGGCTGCCATTTTCCGCTGCATTTTCATTATGTGCCATAATTGGTGGTGTCTTTGCCGAATCTCCGGTCGCCGGGAGAGTCGAGCTCCTTCGCGAGAATGTCTGACTGGACCGCCCTCGGAAAGGCGACGAGGTGGTGTCCGAGGCCTGGCCGAGATGTCCGACACTACTCTTCTTGGGAGATGGAGTCTCGGCGACGGGCTGCGGAGGCCGAGGCTCGTGAGGCGGGTCCGAGGCTGCCAGGTGGCGGCGCAAGGCTGGAGATGAGCCGGGACTTTGAGATGCCGGAGGCGGTCCTCCGGGGCCTGGGGGAGGCCAATGGCGGCCGGGACGAGATCCGGGAAGGCGAGGGAAGCGGGGCGGAGATGTGCGGCCGCCTTTGAACACCGTATCGGGGGTTGGTGTCGAGGGGAGACCCTCGGAAAGGAGAAGGAGTAGCTCCATAAGTCGCTCGCGGATGAGTACGGCGTGATCTTTGGTTTGGCGGTTGAAGATGCCCAGGATGCGTTCTTTCCTTCGGTAGGTCTTTTGTCTTTGATCCTTTGTTTTCTTGGCGTTGCTGGTGCACTTTTGTCGCCCCGGCGCGGAAAGATGGGGACCGGGCCGTGGGACCTCGGCTACGGCTGCTAGGAAGTGGGAACAAGGCGGGTGATCGCCGGGGAGTGGAGGCCACTGTGTCGACTTCATCCGTCGCTTTGGGGCGGACAACCTTGAAGGTTGGACCCTCGGCTCGAAGGCCTTGGAGTGGGTGGCTTCAGGGTGAGCTCCGGAATGCCTTCCGGTGCAGGCGTCTTGGGCGTGCATGGCGGTGTTACGCTCGCACTTCCGTGCAGCCCGTGGTTGAGCAGCGTCGCGGGGGCTTCTTCTCGGCTCGGGGATGATGGGGCGTGGCGGCCCAGCGGGAAGGATGCGCCGTGCCGCCAAGACCCGGGAGTTGTATAACCGTGGGCGATCTTTGCTGACAACGTTGGCCTCACCTTTGAAGATGAGGTATGCCCTACGTATTCCCCATAGAATCAAGCTATGAGGGCGGACAGGAGATGCGGGATGCCGTCTCCGAGGATGCGTGAAGCGGGCGGCGATGCCTTTCAGGGGATGCGGCTGGGGGATGTTGCCTCGCGGATGTTGCCGGCCGATCGTGAAGCCTTGGTGGACGAGCTCGTGGCGCCCCACGATCTCCCCTTGTATGAAAAGTTAAATGGGTAAGGAATATGTACATAAACAATGGTCTTGCCTGAGGCCTTGTGTCTTGAAAGCGGTGCGTTTACTGATTGTGTTGCGTCTCTCAAATTTCTCGTTTATTGTGTGGCGGGTCGCTTGCTTTCTCATCGCGAGATAGTGAGCATGGATGCTGGGGGGCGGTCGTCGCGGTCTTGCCCCGGGGGTGATCCGTTTAGCCGGCTGCCTCACTTTCGGGATTGTGCGTGTGCGACCGCCGCGAAACAACGTCGTCAAGTGTGCGTAGGAGAACTTTTTCTTTGAAAAGTTTGAAAAAAAAAGGAGGGTCCCCGTGTAGCCCCGAGGGTTTTAGTCTTGTCTTTGGACGAGGCTAAGACTCCCTTAAGGTAAACACAAAAGCTTCTCTTCGTAAAAAGATGTAAATCTTTTATTGAGCGAAAGAGCATAAGTGTTTGACTTCTAGTGCGAGGTTAAGGGTAAGCGGCGTAGGCGTTCTATGTTCGGGCGTTGGAGTAGACTTCACCCTTCTCGTTTTTCGGCTTGTGGGTTCGGACCTTAGTATTTCGGCGATGAAGCTATGGCCTTTCCCAATGGCGTGAGCTTGTGGCGCCCTTTGTTATCTTGCTTCAGCTGATGCGGGGTCATTGACTTGGAACTCCGGGGCCCCGATCGGCAGGCGTGATACTTCGAAGCTTGTTGGTATCTCGCGTCGATTCGGAAAGTCTACATCTCGGGGCCTCATCGACTTGGTCGATGGAATCTTACCTTACTGCTAGTTGCCACCTTTCGGTGTAGGCTCGCGACCTTGGGGACCCATATTCAATGTCGTGGGCAAGATCGCCTCGGCTCCATAGACTAGAAAGAATGGGGTGAAACCGTGGCTCGGCTTTTTTGTTCGAAGGCTCCATAGAGACAGACGGTAGCTCTTGGTACCACCTCTTCCCATCTTGGTTCAGCCGATTGAAGATCCTTGGTTTGAGGCCTTGCAAGATCATGCCATTGGCACGCTCCCTTGACCATTGGTCTTTGGGTGAAGGCTATGGCCGAGGGTGTCGACCGGATGCTTAGTCGTCACAAAAAGTCGAGAATTTCTTCCCACAGTTGGTTCCGTTATACGTGATGATGGAGTTCGGGACTCCAAAGCGGGAAATGATGTTCGTAAAGAACTTCACCGTTTCCTCGTGCGAGGATTCACCACGGCTCGGGCTTGATCCATTTGGAGGGAATTTGTCGATGGCGACTAGGACATGAGTGTGTCCTCCGGGGGCGCCCTTTCGAGGGGGCCGTCATGTCGAGCCCCCATACTGCAAATGGCCATGTCGGAGGTATGGTTTGCGGGGGCTTGTCTTTGGCGGGTGAGTCCTGCTGCGCGTGGGGTGGCACCTTGCGGGTGCGCACGACTTTATTTGCGTCCGTATCGCCCAGGGCCGGTAAAAGCCACGTACGAGACTTTGGGAGACTAGAGTCTCGGGCGGCATGATGGCCACACTCCCTTGGTGGGTGTCTTCAAGCAAATCTTTGCCCTCACGCCCAGGGTATGCATCGCATGTATATTCGAGCTCGCTTTCTTGTAAGAGTTCTTTTTGTCTCAATTAGCGCAAAAGGATTTTGCCCTTCGGCCCAGGCGAACCTCGGTCTTATCCTCGGGTAGTTCTCCTTTGAGGTGGAGGTACTTCAATAGGGTTCTCTCAGTCGGGGGGCTTAGTCGGCGCCATGGCCTCGGGCACAGTGCATTAGAGATTGTCTCATGCCAGGGTACTTCAGGGGAGTGTGTAGCAGGGCTCGTTGAGATCTCACCGGTGAGTACGTTCGTCGGGGAGCGGTTCCTCGTGTCGCGGCGACCTTAGCAGGATTCATCCGCGGCCGTTGTGGCGTCTTGGGGTGTGCGTGCTCAAGCCCATGGAACTTTTCCTCCGGTTTGCGCACTTCTCGGCGGTATGCTTCCATCTTGGGGTCGTGGCGGGCCGAGGCCTTCATGACTTGGTCAGTAACCGGTTGAGAATCCCCCGGTTTCCAGCAGGTCGGATCCCCCGGCTAACGCGATCCGAGACCGTTGATCCGGCGCCTCGTGACCGCTGCGGCGTTGTTGGAGGCGGGGAAATACAGCGGGATGGCATACCTTGTGTGAACCCCAAAGGGGTGAGATGAAAAGCAAACCAGCACCCCACTTTGTCTTCATCATGGACCCATCGAAGTACATGGTCCAACACTTTCGGTTTGGATGGGCGCGGGGGTAATTGTGTATCGATCCATTCGGCCACAAAATCGGCCAAGACTTGAGACTTTATTGCCCTTCTGCGGCGGGGAGCGATATCGTCTCACCCATGAGCTCCGCAGCCCGCCGCCACTCTTCACTGTGGAAGCTTCTCGGTTACGGATGATCTCCCAGGAATGAGGATACCATGGCAGCGGGTCTTGTGAGGTAGTGGCGAAGTTTTCTTTAGCGTCGATGCGATAGCGTACAGCGGTTTTGCATCTGCGTCTACGGAGTCTTGGTGTGGAAAGGTACTTCAGCGATGAAGTAAGCGGGGCGTTGAGCGGCAGCGTGTGCCCTCTTCGGCTCTACTATGATACCGGCGACTACGGGTAGTGGGCGTGACGTGAGGACAAGGTCTCTCTGGGTTTGGTGGCACCAGGATTGGTGGACTAGTCGGGAGCTTCTTGAGGGTTGCCGGGGGCTTCTTCGGCCTCGGGGTCGGCAAAGTGCGATCTTGCGAAGGAGCGATGGGGAAGGCCTTTCCCAGGGGGGGAGATGAACTGCTTTCAGTGAAACCGGGCGGCCCATGACCTTCGAACTCCTTTGAGGGTCTCCGGTTGGCCCCATCTTAGTGATCAGCGTCAACCTTGGTTGGGTTTGTGATGCCTCGTTGAGGAGGAATGAAACCGGCGACATCCTCCCTGGACCCCAAATACGCATTTTTAGGTTGAGCTTGACTCCTTTCTTGTTTAGACACTTTCGAATGTTTCCCAGGGTCTCCCAGGTCGCGGTTTTCTTGGATTTGACCACTATGTCATCGACATAGGCTTCGATCCTCCCCGATGAGTTCTCGAGATGATTTGCATGCACGATACGTTGCCCAGTTCGTTCCTCGGCCGAAGGGCATTGTGAGGGTAACAATACATCCGAGAAGGGTGTTATGAGTAGTGTATTTGGTCGGACTCTTTCATTTTGATCGATGGTAGCCGGGTATGCATCGAGAAAGGACAAAGTCTCGCACCAAGGTGGAGTCGACAATACGAAGGTCGGTCGAGGCAAAGGAAGGAACTTTCGGACATGCTTTGTTGAGACTAGTGTAGTCCACGCACATCCGCCATTTCCATTCTCTTTCTCTACTAATACGAGGATTAGCTAACCACTCGGGGTGGAATACTTCTTTTATAAATCCGACCTCACGTAGCTTGTGGACCTCCTCGCCGATGATCTTCCGGCGGCGTCATCAAAGCGGCGCAGCGGCATGGGCGGCCTCGGCCCGGTCGGATGTCACAGGGAGTGCTGGCGACATCCCACGGGTATGCTGGCATGTCAGGGTCCCCCATAACGTCTTGGCGTTCGCGCGGAGAAGTCGGCGAACGCGCTTCCTATTTGGATCGACTCCGGCGATGGTGGCGACTTCTCGCCGGTTGCCCAGGATCGAGGGGATCTTCTTGGTGCCGGAGGGCTCAGCTCCCGGCCCGCGGCGCTTGGCCTCGTGCTCGATTGTGATCTCGTCAAAGCTTCTCTTCGCGTCGGCAATGAGTGCCTTGGCAATGGCGAGTGCCTCGGCGTACTCCACGCTCTCCCGTCGCACTCATATGCGTGAGGGTGCGAAGAACACATTGTGATGACACCCTTCGGCCACGGCATCTTGAGCAGGGTAGGTATAGTTCGGGACGACCATGAATTTGGCATAGCAAGGCCGCCCGGGGTGCGTGGTATGTACCTCGGACTCAAGGATCTCAAAGGTGAGAGTCTCTTGCACGAAGTTCGAGGGGTCCGAGAGCGGACCGTGGGTCGATGCACTGAGGGCTTTGGTTGCTTGCGGGGGCGGCGCCGTTGAATGCCGGCCCTCTGGGCGGATCTTGGACTTGTCCACCCAGGAGGTCAAGCGTTTCCTCGTAGATGAGGTTGGTGCTGCTTCCTCCGTCCATGAGGACCTTGGTGGCCGGGTATTGGCGATGATGGGATCCACCACCAATGGATAAGCCGGGTTTGGGATGTGCGAGGTGATCCGGCGGGTCGAAGGTGATGTAAGCGATCCGACCACTTGCGCGACCGGGATCGCCCGGCTCGATCGCATATACCTCCCGTCGCTCCTTCTTGCGTTGCCCGTGCGAGAAACATGTTCTTTGGCGGTGTTGCCGCCGAAGATCATGGGAGTTGTTCACCTTCGGAAACCACGGTCACCAGGGATTGCCCTCGGGCGCCTTCCTCCTCCTCCTCGGGAATGGCCACGAGTTTGGCGAAGTGTTTGCGCACCCGTTTTGCATTCCCAGGGTATGCTTGGCAGAGATAGCCTTGTGTTACGGCATGGCTTCTTGAGCATACTATCGAAGGTTTCTTGTGGCGGAGCCTTGGCCCCACGGTCGGCCCGCGACCACCATGTCTTCGTCATCTGCGTTGAGGGCCTAGCCCTTGCCCTTGCGGCTCTTGTCCTTTTCTTCTTCTTCTTGTTCTCCGTGGGAGCCCTCGGGTTCCTCCTCCCCTTGCGCTTTCCCTTGCCCGGGCCTGATTGAGCAGCTCAGACGGCCTCCTCTCGCTAGCAAACTTAGTGGCGATGTCCATCGGCTCGTTTGCCTCGGTTGGTCGGCGCTGATTCTTCACGAGATCACGGCAAGAGGTGCGAAACCAGAAGGCCCCTATGACATCGGAGTCCGTCACATTAAGGGGGCTCGGTCGTTGGCAGAAAGCACCGGATGTAGTCACGCGAGGACTTCGTCGGGTTCGACAGCGATTTCGGAGGTCCCATGGGTTACACAGGCGTTAGTGCGTGCCACTGGAGTACCTCGGAAGGTTCTCTCAAGTCGCCCGGTTGAAATGAGTGCGGTGGAAGATGTTCGGCCGGGCCACTGGAGTCGGAGATCGGAGGGGGCAAATTCGATGATTACCGGCTTTCATCGTGTGCCCACCATGGCGGGATGCTAGCGATGGTCGGTTAGCCATACCTCGGGGCGGAGTTTCTCTGATACTTCTCGATGTGGTTGGGCGGCTTTGAGCGGGGGAGTGGCGCCCTCCTGATATCCCTTGTGAAGGTCGGTGGCGGGTGGATGCGGGAGTACCCTCGATAGATCGGCGTGCTTGTGCATCTGTTCGCCACTGCGCCCGGGTGAGCCTCGCCGTGGCGGCTCGCCCGTCGGCTCGATCTGCGTCCCCTAAGGTCGGGGGCACCTCGGTTGCGGTCTTGGCGGGGTCTTCTATGCGCTCCCAGACTGGGCGAGTTGCCGCGGTTTGTCGTCGAACATTCCGGACCCGGCCTTGCCGAGGCCGACGGCTACTAGTCGAATGCGGCGAGGCCACGGCGACTCCGCCCGGACTCTTCGTCGTCGTGATGTCGCGGCCCGATCTCGGGAAGCGGGCTCTCGCTGTTATACAGGCGCCCTGTCGAGGAGATGTCATAGGCCCTCACGAATCGCCTTCCCTCGGCGGTGAGGGTTCGGGCATTTCGGCGTACCGGCATGGCGACGCCGCCGCGTTGGGCTCTCATTGAGCGGGGGCGCTATGTCGAGGAAGTGGTGGTACCCCGTGAATCGCGCGCATCCGCGCGTTGCGATCGCTGCGCCGGAGGGCTAAAGTGCGTCGCTGGGCTTGCTCCCGTTGGATATTACTCCGATCGTCGAAGTCGTCGCGGTTCTACTGCTCGGATGCGGTCTGCGAATCCCGCGGCTGCGCGTGGCGGCGGCGGCGGCCAGCGGCCTTGCGGGCGAGGCGGAAGGGCTTTGGCGCTGCCCGACGCGGCCGTCGTGGCGATGCGTCCACCTCATCTTCGTCGGAGGCGTCGGTGAAGCGACCATCTTGCTCTGGATCTCTATATTGAAGCATTCAGCGTGGGGTCGCAATAATGGTCCTGTCGTCGGTTAAAGGCGCCCAGCCGCGAGGAAGTCCCACGTTCTCGGGGCGGTAGTGCGATTCCGCCGTTCTCGGGACTGGCTGTCGTGCCGGACGAGGGAGCGGGGATGGGGTCGTCGCGGCATCATCGCCGGCGGATGCGGCTCTTCGTGATTGTCGGGTGGGATGGCGTTCAGTGGGACGACGGAGGAGGTGGGCCGGTGCTCTCTCCTCGCGGCGGCCGGCGGGGTCTCCGTCGGCAAGGAGCGGTACTCCTTCCGGTATCCGAGTGCGGGGACCTTCTCCCAGGATGATTAGGGTTTGGGAATCCGCCCGCGGCCCGGCCTTGGGTAGGATCTTCCGGGACGTCTGGGTTCACGGGCCCTCCTGCTTGTCGGCTGCCGAGGGGTGCGTTAGTGGGATTCGAATCCGTTGCTTGGGTGCGCCTTGCGGTGGTGGGTACGCCTTGCTCGTCTTGGCGGCGGCCGTGGTGATGGGCATGCGGTTGCGGCGGCGCCGCCACCCTCCAGTCGGTCGTCATCGGGCGGGAAGGATCAGCTCGTAGTTGTGGCGGCGCCCACGAACTCTAGCGTCGGCAGCGGTGTTCGGCGCGGGAGGCTTCGTGGTCGGCGGCGGCGAGCGAAGGTGGAAACGCCATGGAGCGGACGGGGATCACGGATTGCACACGGCGCTCCCCTACAGCGCGCCAGCGCCGGCGTTCGAGCCGGGTGCCTCGGGTGCTGAGCAATGAGGTATAGGCGGTGTGCCCCCTCCTCCTATGGCGTAGCGCAAGATGGTTTCTGGTTTCTGGGTGGGGTTATCTGGTTCGAGGCCAACGGGGCCCTCGTCGGCGGGTGGTGTCTGCTCGTGTTACCTCGCGCTCAAAGATGAGCTTGTAGTAGGGGTTACAAGCGGTGTGGGGAGAGGCGGCTGGTCTCAAGCCCCCACGATCGTGGTGGTGGTGGTGGTTATGCTTACATCCGTGCGGGGGATCCCACGCTAATGGGGCATTACTCCCCCCTTTTATAGGGAAGAGGGAGTAATGTTTACATATATGGATGCCTAGGTGGCTAATTCACGAGGCTATGCTCGTTGCATACGCCGCGGCGCGGCGGCTGGGCGTTGTTTGATGAAGACCGCGTCGTCTAATCAGATGGCGGACGTGCGTTTCGGTGCGGCCCCAGGGATGCCCGTGAGGCGTCCCTCCGCGGTCCGCATGGCGGGGGCGGTCGAAGGCGGCGTGGCGTGTCATAAGCCAGTGCGGCCCGTCGTGGCGTCTTGGCGATATTCTTTGGGAATGAATAGTGTCATCACGGTTTCCGTCTTTGAAGGCGGCGTACGTCACCGGTTCGGCCTTGTGTCCCATCGGTCGGATTTGGGAAGTGATGATGGCGGTCGATTTGGTGGCGTGTCGATGTACAGCGCCTCGTGCCCGTGTAACGCATTAAATCTGTTGTTCCCTTCCTTGAGACGGAACCTCCCACGCCCGAGGGTCTATGACCCCGGGTGAGTGGGTTGAGCCACCTCGCTCGAGGATGGAGGCTGGGTCTCCCTCGGGCGGGCGGAGTTTTTGCCGAGGGTGATGAGCTAGGCCACCCTCGGGCGGGCGGAGGTCTCTCATCCGAGGCTTTGGTGAGCTAAACCATCCTCGGGCGGGCGGAATTTGAGGTTGAATCCGAGGGCGCCATGGTTCGTCGTCTTGTAAAGGTCCACGACCTTGTCCCCTCCGTGGCGTAGCGAGCTCTTTTCGTCATCCCTGACTCCGATGGGGCCGTGCGTGGGCCGACTCCGTCTTCATGTAGGCATCGTGGCTCTTTGGCTGGTCCACCGTCTGGCGGGCCGTCCTTCTAAGCGGGATGATAGCGGTAGAGTTTTTGCGGGCCCTCGACGAATTGGCGATTTCTCGTTATATGAGAATGTCACGGGGTCCAATATTTGGGTCCCCGGACAACACCTCTCAACTCAACCTTTTCTTCCTAACCCGAAGACACTTCTTCAATTGAGAGACATGAAACACGGGAAAGATAGTACCCAATTCCGAGGTAATTGGAGTTGATAAGCTACTTTCCCCTTCTTCTCGAGAATTTGGTATGGACCAACATATCGTGGTGATAGCTTTCGCTTGACACCAAAACGTTTCACCCCCGCATAGGTGACACCTTTAAATAGACGTGGTCACCAACCTCGAATTTAATCGGCTTTCTTCTTTTATTAGCATAACTTTTCTGCCTAGCCTGAGCAGCTTCCATGTTTGCCCGTATTTTATGGACTTGCTTCTCCGCTTGCTTCACAAAGTCAATGTCGTAGTATCTCCTCTCACCAGGCTCAACCCAGTTCAAAGGAGTCCTACATTTGCGACCATACAAAACTTCAAACGGAGCCATCTTAATACTCTCTTGGTAGCTATTGTTATAGGAAAATTCTGCTAAAGGCAACCACTTATCCCAAGGACCCTTGCATGAAAGCACACAAGCTCGAAGCATGTCTTCAAGAATTTGGTTGACACGCCACCGTCCCGAGGTTTTACGGATGATATCTTTGAATCGTGAATTAGAATGGTACCCAAATCTTCTGGAAAACGCTCCCAAAATTAAGCCTTAAACCGAGATCCCCTATCTGATACAATTTTCTTTGGAATCCCATGAAGACGGACTACTTATTCAAAATAAATATCAGCATATTGATAGGGGACGATAGTTGGTCTTCACAGAATAAAATGTGCGCACTTGGTAAGCCGATCTACAATAACCCAAATAGAATCATAACCCTTCTCCGAAGGAGGGAGACCAACTATGAAATCCATGCTAATTTCTTCCCACTTCCAACCGGAATAGGCAATGGTTGCAATAGCCCAAAGCTTCATATGGATAGCCTTGACTCGACAACAATTATCACAACGAGCAACAAAAGTCGCTATCTCCTTCTTCATCTTTGTCCACCAAAAATGGGGCTTCAAATCATGATACATTTTACTACCCCCGGGATGAATGGACAATTTAGAGGAATGAGCTTCAGACAAAATTTTATTTCTAAGCTCAGCATCCTTTGGAACCACAAGTCTCTTTTTAAAATAGAGAACTCCATTTTCATCAACTCGAAAATGGCTATGCTTTTCAGGATTTTCTGCCAATTTTTGCTTGATGTGGAACACACCTTTGTCAGATTGTTGCAGCTCAATAATTCGAGTGCGAATAGAGCTTTCAACTACAATATTATTTAGAATCACGGGGTGGAGAAGACGGGACAAATGCTCATCTTCAACCACTAGAGCATTGCAATGAACCTTCCTACTCAAAGCATCAGCTACAACATTAGCTTTGCCAGGGTGATAATGCACTTGAATTTCATAATCTTTAATCAACTCTAACCATCTTCGCTGGCGCATATTCAAGTCAGGCTGAGTGAAAATATACTTGAGGCTTTTATGGTCTCAGATAGAGATTACATAAATTACCCATCAAGTAATGTCGCCATGTCTTCAAAGCGTGCACAAACTGCAGGCTAACTCCGGATCATGGGTTGGATAATTCGCCTCATGTTTCCTGAGTCGGGCGGCGTAAGCAATGGCTCGACCTTCTTGCATTAAAAACAAACCAAAACCCGGTGCCGGAAGCATCATAATAAACATCAAACGGCTTGTCGATATCCGGCGAAGCTAGAACAGGAGCAGTAGTCAAGAGATTTCGCAGAGTATGAAAAGATGCTTCACACTCTGGAGTCCAGACAAACTTCTCCTCTTTCTGCAGCAATCGAGTCATTGGCTTGGCTATTTTTGAGAAATCCGGAATAAAGCGACGATAATAGCCAGCTAAACCCAAAAAGCTACGGATCTCGTGCACCGATGTGGGTGCTTTCCAATCCAACACCTCCTTCACCTTTGATGGGTCGACGGAGATACCTTCGTCGGACAAAACATGACCAAGAAAAGGCACCTTCTTCAACCAAAACTCGCACTTACTAAACTTAGCATAAAGCTTATGTTCTCGCAATCGAGCAAGCACAATCCGCAAATGTTCAAAGATGCTCTTCTTCTTCGTTTGAGAATAGATAAGGATGTCATCGATGAAAACCACCACAAATTTATCTAGCTCCCAAGGCATGAACACCGAATTCATCAAATAC
Source organism: Hyparrhenia diplandra (assembly GCA_015847255.1). Classification (NCBI taxonomy): domain Eukaryota; kingdom Viridiplantae; phylum Streptophyta; class Magnoliopsida; order Poales; family Poaceae; genus Hyparrhenia; species Hyparrhenia diplandra. The sequence goes on along the minus strand of JADLZK010011942.1, from coordinate 380,277 downwards.
ATGAAATGAGCGGAGCATTGGTTAACCCGAAGGACATCACCAAATACTCATACAGTCCATAACGAGTAGAGAAGGCTGTCTTGGGCACATCTTCGGGACGAATCTTGATTTGATGATACCCGGATCTCAAATCAATTTTTTGAGAATACCTTCGCCTTGGCCAACTGATCAAATAAAATATCTATGCGGGGAAGAGGATACTTGTTTTTGATAGTGACAGCATTGAGTGGACGATAATCGACACACATGCGCAATGTCTGATCCTTCTTCTTCACAAAAATTGCAGGACAACCCCAAGGAGAAGAGCTAGGGCGAATAAGACCTTTGTTCAACAACTCATCCAATTGCGTCTTCATTTCTCTTAGTTCATTCGGTGGCATCCTATAGGGCCTCCTAGAAATAGGAGCGATCCGGTAAGCAACTTCGATTTTAAATTCAACATCCCTGCCTCGTGGCAATCCGGGCAAGTCATCGGGAAAAGACATCCGGAAAGTCACACACCACGTAAATTTTTGCAATGGACTTAGCATCAATGGCATTCACCGATTTACCAATACTAATGTCACGAGGAAGTTCAACAAGAAAAGCCTCATTATTAGGGGATCCCTCAACATAACAACATGAGTCGAAGTATCAATGAGAACCCCATTCTCCTTCATCCAATGCATGCCTAAAATTACATCAAGTCCAAGTCCAGGCAAAATGATAAGGTCGACCGTATATTGACGGCCTCCTATTTCCACTTGCACCCCATAGACTACTTGATTAGTAGAGAGTTGACTCCCAGCGCATTAATATTATAACTAGCCTTGGTAATAGTAGTAACCTTCAACCCATGCTTTGATGCAAAATTGAGCTTACAAATGAATGTGATGCTCCTGAATCAAATAGTACCACTTTGCAGGATTTTGATTGACAGAAACATACCCGCGGTCACCACTTCTCCAAATTTGGAAGATCCTCAACTTCGTGTAGTGAACATGTCCAGGACGGATATTTCCATCTTTGGTTCTTCTTAGGGTGAGGACAGCGGTTAGAGAAATGCCCCTGGCTTGTTACAATTCCAAAGCCGCAGGGCTGTTGGAGCGAAGGCTTAAACGAGTATTAACACCCTTGGGAAGTGCAACCGAAAAGCCCTTGCGCACACCCGTCTTGCCACGAACTTTCTTACGTGGAGGGAGATACTTGATAGAAGGTCTTGAAACGGCTACCTAGCCATAGTAGGAGCTCGGGTGAGAAGAACCACCCTCAAAAGGCCTCTTGCGATTCTTAGAAGCAGTGTAAATATTGTTATTATTTTCCTGGGAGAGAGCATCACTGACAAACTCATTAAAAGTGGCACACTTGCTGTTGCCAAGAGTCTTCATCAGTTTAGGACTAAGCCCTCTCTTGAATGCCCCAATTCTCTTCTTCTCAGAATCAACCTAATCCTCAGCATACCTAGCAAGATTATTGAATTCACAAAGATATTCCTCTAGAGTTTTACCACCTTGCTTCAAATTCATGAATTCAGTATATTTCATCTCCATAAGGCCAGGAGGAATAAACTTCCCACGAAAAGTTTCACAGAATTTCTCCCAAGTGAGAGACTCATTTGCAAGAATACCCCGGCGGTGAGTAGTCCACCAAATACCTGCGGGACCTTGGAGCTGGGAAGAAGCAAACTCCACCTTCATCTCATCAGTGAGCTGGACAAGACGAAATTTCTGCTCAATAGTATTAAGCCATTCGTCAGCCTGAAGTGGTTCTTCTGCCACACGAAAGATAGGTGGCTTTGTGTCCATGAAGTCCTTGAATTTGCCATTCTTGGACTGTTCTTGATTTTGAGGAACATTATGACCACCACGCTGCGCCATCTGCTGCATAGTATCAGCCATAACCCTCTGGTTTTCAGCCATCAATCGCTGATTCTCCACAATAGTGTGCATGATTGCCTCAGGAGTAGGCGCTGGAGGAGGTGGTAATTCCTCACGACTCCCACTAGAGTTGTTCAGATCCGCCATCTGAAATCATGCACAACCATTATTGTTGATGTGATCATAAGTTGTAGATGAATTTCATTATGCCAAATTGACTCATTGTATAAATATCTTCATACAAGGAACAAGTGCATAATAAATCATTGCTACAAATAGAACATCATCAATCTCACATATGGCGCAAAATAGCAACACATATGGACGCCTCAATTAAATCGATAAATTTTTCCAAAGATCCTTCTCACAAGAATACAATGGCTTAAAATTTTTAGAAGAGTGATTTATTTCTTCTGGTGTTAGATTCAAACCATTGTTGTGCGAAGAAAATCACACAAGCAATACTTGACAAAGCTTGCCACAAGGATCAACCATACTATATCGTACATGATTATGCAATATATTTATACATTCATGGTTCCAAGTTCACATCTTACAACCAACTCCCCATGGTGCGATAACTATATTACATGATCAAAAGGACTAGCTTTTCTAAGCTACATCTCCATCAAGGTCATCTCCATAACCATCATAAGTCACAAGGACTACAAAGAGGTACCATAAATATGTTAGATAACCATGAAGCGAGCTTTCTAAGCTACTCCTATCCATGGGTACATCCAAAAGTCACACCCACTCTACTTTAAGTGTTGACTTGCCATTAGAACATCACTCTTCATTGGCACCAAACCCCTACGAGTCATGGCACGCTCATGGGTGACTTGAAGCAAGCGTGTGTTGAGATAATCACGCTCACGAGCACGCTTGGCCAACCGAGCATGTAGTGCATTCCGTTCTTGAGTCATCTCCTCTAGGCTGCCGCGATTGTGCGCCTCATTAGCCATGGCTATGGTCAGGATCATCCTATTGCGACGGTGGACCTTGTCCTTCAAAACACGTGCAGCGTTGAGGGCAGAAGCCAACTCATCCATCAAGGCACCAATTGTCGACTGTGTCACGCCGAAGGGACAACATAGTTACCATGGCCCGCATAGCAGCTATACTTGCTGGATCCATAACCTCCTCTGGGGACATATTTCGAGGAAAAGATGCAGCAGGACTACCAGCGAGCGCATTGCCGTGCGTCGCGGCAACGTCCATAAGAACCTCCAAAGCAAAGAAGGCAAAAGTTTGCGGCCTCCCACGGGTCCGTCCCGTCGACTCTCCTGCGAAAACCTCCCCACTGAGGGTCGGTAGGGTGTGGCTCCACTGTCAGCACTAGGAACCCCCAAGGCGACTCCCCCAAAGGGTGGTCCTGTCGCCAGACGTAGCGGGGCTGCTCGACGTAGCCCACAGCACTCAGTACCTCCCACAACAGAGCGGGGGTACCCCACTGCCCGGGAAACTCAACAGGCTGAAGTGGTGCTGCCATCTGTAGCCAAAAGAAATAAATTTCGAGATGAGAGACCTTTCATTATAAGTTGATAGCATTTACAAATTTTAAGGACCAATATTTATAAGGGAGGAATGCATATGAGATGAGATGCATGACAATCACAATGTATGCACGGACCTTACGTCCTCACCATCCTTAACCTAGATTTCTAAAATTTCTAGCGAGATAGACGGTGGCATACATACGTTCTCTCATATATACGCAACTAGTCGAACTACACGATAAGCGTATGTACTGCAGAAAATTCATTTCAGCCCAACCCCAAGTATGAATGCATTAGAGGGTGGGCAAGAAGCAATTTCTATCGACATATATGGCTAATTCATATATGAAGGTCACCTCCAACCTAACCCACGGGGTGACATAGTGCGCGCAATTATACATACCTTGGCAATTAGAATCATCCATGAAACACATTTTATACACCTTTGCATACGCATACCCCATATGCATATCTACGATTGCACAACTACCCGACATGGAGCTCTCAAAGCAAAATCCCCCACCCGGGTGTTATCCGAGCATGCTCTCACATCTCACCTTACCTTGGCGTAGAGGCAATTGATCCATACATAACTACTCAAGTGAGTAGCCCCCATACATTCGACCGTATGAGCGATCCAAACACAAACAACAAAATATGATGCAATCCCAAAAGTTAACCACTAACACTTGCCACCTAAAGATCCTTAATCGGGCAATAAGGGACATGACCACGGCACTTTAGTAAATATAGATTTTCGCAAATAGATTTTCACAATTAATTTTGTTTTAAGATGGACAATCGATGTGATTAACACCGATTATTCTCCGATACCAGCTGTGACGGACCGCAAATTATAAGAGCACAAGTCTAAAAATTGATCGGAAATACGACCAACTTTCCAAACTTGAGGTCATATAATAAGCGCGACCATCCGAAATCTCGAAGGATTTCAAAGCAATATCGCAACATACAGGATCGTAATCATCGATTGTATCACATCGTTTGCCATCACGAATAACAATATAAGAGATTCACTTACCATACATCGGAGTTTTATTTATTATTACAAACCAAGTTTGAAAAGTAGTGGAAGCAAGTTTACTTTTAAACAAAGTATGAAACAAATATATTACAAATTGCCACGGTCTTTATCATATCCCACAAAAGCATGAGAAGAGTGATATGGAGACCATGCCCAATGGTCTAGTCCTCGTCTCTCCGCCTGGGAGGAAGCAAGACACGCAAAGCAACCCCGATAATAGTGGTCATCTGCAACAATTGGGAATAAACCCTGAGTACGAGGATGTACTCAGCTAGACTTACCCGACATATAACTCAATAAAAAGACACCAAGGATCATGCAAGGCTTTATGGTGGAGCTAGCTTGACTCAATTGCATAAAGGCATAATTACTACCTCAATTTAACTTGCATCATTTTAAACTCCAAAGCATAAGGATTTAATTTGCAACTATTTCTAAAACAAGTAATAAGATGAAACAATCAGCCTTATACTAATGGAACAAGTCCAACCAACACCGTCAGGGTGATCAACACCATCATCATCATAATCATCACCACTTATCCATCATCATTAGTTATTTATTTGTGTGCTAAATTGGAACCGTTCCGTCAAGTGCTCACTATCCAGGAGCGATGGCGACTCGAATCGATTACTACCCAGCTGGGAAAATATTCCTAACACTCACCCTAGCATACCCGGCCAAAGGTAGCTATAGGTCACCTTTACGCTCATTCAAGAATCGCATTCCCCGCCAAAGCGCCATACTCTCGGGGATATCACCTCGCCGAACAGCGAAGGACTTTTAAACACCTTGCCCATCGACTAACTTCGATGATGACTCCCCTCCGAGACGCACTTTATACTCCTCGGGTTTCCGGCTTGAATAGAGTTACTTGGGCTTTGGTTACGACAACCTCGGGTTGGCCAACTAAGTGATAGGCTGCATTCAACATGATTAGGAAGTGCTCCAAGCTCAAGTCCTTAATCGACACAGACGGGACTACCGACTCCCAGGACCTCCATGTCCTGTAGCCTCCATTTTCCCGCCCGGTCTCCCTAATTTTGTTTTACAAAAATAGCGGATACATCCATGATACATCATAGTTCATTTTAACATGTTTCCACCTATCTCTCGCGGTGAAAACATCACCGACTTCTACCGTTTAGTTTTCGGCAACTAAGCAACTATTCGATCCTATACTTAAATAAGGTAACAGGTAAGAAAGGTGGACAAGGAAGGTAAAGTGCAACAAAGGTTTTCATCCAACTCCTATTACTTAATGCAACACACATAAAACAATAACATTTATAGATGACATTTATCAAATAATAGGAAGTGAAAATGCACCGGGGCTTGCCTTTCACAAAGTTTGCTTGGCTCGTGCACCGGGCACTCAACTACAAGCTCCTCCTCGACTTACGGTTTGACTTGCTTGGACCTCCAACTCCCGAAGAACTCCTTGGATCTCCGAGGTACTTCCTTGGTTCCCAACAACGTAATCCCGTCCTAACACCTATTGCATGCATATGCAATATGATCAATAATATGAATGCATAAAGATACCCATAGGGATGATATGAATGCTTAAAGATAAACATGTGAATGTTATGATGATCAAACATACTTAATTTCAGCTCTATTCTAATCACTATAAAACATTTTATCAATTAAGTTACATAAAACAACCCTACTCACTCACACTTCATAATCTGTCCTTCACCAAGCCATTCACAAGAAAAATCATAATTGGAGTTCCAGATCTCCTAAAATAACAAACTTATACTCTATGGAAAGTTTATGAAATTCTCTAAAAACACTTTCAGATATCACAGCAAGATTCCAACCACAAAATGGTCGAAATGGCCCCTAAAACGAGAAACTTTTTTGCCAAACAGAAAAATACAGATTTCATGTTCTAACTTCTATCCACCACAACTCTCAAACTACTCATGCAAAATTCATCAAATTTTAACAGGAGCTAGATATGCAAATTATCTAACTTTCATGTATACCACTTTTCTCCAGAAAATATCATTTTGACCATGCAAAAATATCAAACTTCAAATCTATACATGCATGTCCAAAATCTTCTCGAAAACAAGAGAAGCATACACATGCACAAACTTTTACCCACTCATCTAGGACCAACTCCACTCACTTGAACACATCCAAAGAAACATTTCAAGCCTAGAAAATATAAAGTTCATGCATGCCATGATAAACTTCATGACTTTATTTAAAAAGCATTTTCAAGCCTAAAAGAGACTATATAACAAAAGTCATCCTAAAACTCTAAGAAAATTAGAGTGGCCATATTTCAACATATCTTGGCCACCATAAAAATTTCAACCCAAAATACCAAGTATAACTTCCTACACAAAATTACCAAATTTATGCATGAAACATGAGAGAAAACTACTTTGTACTACAAAAATTGTGAACCATCAAAACTGGTACTTTCCCCCACTCACTCTACCATTGAAGAAACACTCACAAAAATTATCAAGACCACACTTCCTATATTTTTCTCATAACAAAAATAACAAAAACCATCATAAAAGCACCCTAAAATAGAAAAACCATTTTCCATCACAAAACCTATACCATCAATCATGATGCGTGTGTAGATCTACTCAAAAGAAGACCAACAGAAGTGGTTTTCACAATTTTCTGAGTTTCCAAGAATTTATTATGTATTTTCAAAGTTTCTTTGAAAAACAAATGCAAAATAAAGTTGTATATAAAAGTATCTCAAAACTGATGTTTCATACTTTTAACTTATAGATCTCATCACAAGGATCACAGAAAACTTTGTTTCACTCGATTTGGACCAAAAATGAGGAAGATATGATTTTTACAAGATTTAAATAGAAACCTGAAATCAGTTTCGAAATAAAACTAAAATAGCAAAACACATTTACATCAGGACCCCTAAATTTCTTAGAAAACAACAAAGCCCGAACCTAGAATTCTTCCTCTCTAGTACATAAGCATCAGGAACCCTAGAAAACTTGCTAACATAAACTGGGTCCTATTCTCACCTTAACTACGAACAGAGGATGGTGCGGGCGGTGCTGGCTCGCCGGCGTTCTCGCCGTAAGCGCGGTCCCGACCGGAGCTGAGGGCACCGACGGATTCGTTGCGTCCTCGCGAACCCGGGGTGACCTTGAATCGGATGGGGACGACGCAACGTGGCCGGCCCGCGGCACAGCGGCGAACTGCGCCGGTGACGACGACGTGAGGCGACGGGGGCGAGCTCGCCGAGGCCGAGCAGGTGGTCTAGATGGTGTGGTGAGGTGTGTGAGGGAGAGTGGAGACGGGATTGGTGTCGGAGAGACCGTGGGCGCGCTCGCCGGCAACCGGCGGCGCTGCCAGTCACGGCGGCGGGCGGAATGACGGAATGGCGGACGGAAAAGCCGAGGCGGAGGCGTCGTAGCGGCTTAAATCGAGCGTCGAAGGTGATGGGAGCGACGAGACCTTGACACGGGGCTGGACACGCGCTCGCGTGCATGCGTCCGTACGCCACGGCGGCGACACGCTGGCTGTCGGCCACAGCGAAGCCGACGGACGGCAGTTGCGTCGTGGAAGAGGCCGGCCGGGCCAAGTGGGCCGGCCTGGTTCGTTTGCCCAGTTTCTTCTTCTTCTTTTTTTTTATTTAAAACTGAAATCCGATCAAACTATGGCTATAATTCGAAAACAGTTGGGAATTTGGTCAAAGTCAAAACAGATGAAATATTCCTCATAAAATTCTTGACATTTCATATATAGGAAGTTTTGTCAAAACCGGCCTAGAAGTTCAATTACAAAATTCGAAATCAAAACAAGATAATTTGAAATTATTTATTTTCAAACTGTTTTGACCAATAATTCAAAACCCATGATGAATCAGATTTGGGTTTCTAAAGATGAAACGTAGCTCATGAAATTTAGAACATTTCATTCAACATGATGGCAGTCCAGAAATCAACTTAAAATGCACTTTTGAAAAGTTTTCCTAAAAATGTCCTTATGTCAAGCGAGGTCGAGCAATTTATTCAAACATAACTAGAGCTAAAGTCCTTCATGAACAAAGTTCTAAATCCCAAAATAAACGTAACAAAAATTACTTTAGAGCACAACCATGACTCTAGAAAACATCTACCCCTATGACCATGAGCATATCACCTCAAACATAAAATAAATATGAAATTCAAACACAAATAAGATGCATTATGAATATGCATGTAATATGATTAAAATGCTCATGCAAGTGCGATGCAAATGTGAGCCAAACACCAGGGGTGTTACACAATCTCAACCATTAAGGCTTCGTTTGGAACAACCCTATCCTTTCCCCGTCGTGCACCCCAGCGGAATTACGGCAACGCCAAATTTGAAACGCCCGCGAGGGGACTAGTCCAGCCTAGGACGTCACTCCTCGGGCATCACACCCCGACCTAGGACATCCAAGCGTCGCTCCCCTGGTCAACTTTGTTGTAGCAACTAGCAAGCGCAGGATTGAAACGAAGGAAACTCACCAGGAAAAGCAAGCCCCATTGTGCTAAGATGCCTCATTGGATCAAATGTGGCGTGGGATGCAGTTCCGCACCTACACTGCCCATTTGAGGTATCGAAGAGAAGATCCCTATGAATACCAGGTAGGAAGGAGATTTGAGGGGCACTCATTATTTAGGCCTGTCGGACCTATGCTTGGACATGAACCTAAGTCTTGGAAACAAATCTGGTATGAACCATCCGCGCATGTCACGTGGGACATAACTAAACGAGAGAGAAATAAAGCATTATAATCTGCACAGGATCTGCCTAGGGATGGTCTGTACGCTATTTTTTCCCCAAATCTTAGTACAGGGCCCTGTTTGAGGACCCCACTATTCCTCCCACTTTAAACCTCCCAAGCGATCAAGAGCACAATCGGGTTAGATCCTGTGGTTTCGAAGATGCAGGTTCTTGTTAGGTGATCTAACTGAACCATGATGTTAGGTCAATAAACTACAGCCAATTCCCGGGTCTGAGTACATGCCTCCCAGTCTACGAGGCAGTTAGCTCCATAATATAAAGCATAAATGATCCGCTCATACATACATGCATCCATCCACTCAATTACATAGGCGATTATGATAATAGACAAAACTGATTACAGTTAACCTATTGGCAGAAGATCTACAGAACATTATGGCCTTGAAATTTGCAGAATTTGCTTCACGATTTCTTCTTTCCGTCAGAATGGGACAGGCGAAGGTCAATTGACTGCAGTTGGTCCCTCAAATCCCTGTTCTCCGCAATGAGGCGATCATACTCAACAAGTAAACCTTCAGATTGTTTTTGTAAAGCAATAGAATTTGTTTCAGCAGTTTTTAGTCGCTCTGTTTTCTTTTGTGATTGGTTCTGGAGCTCTTGCAGTTGTTCCTTCAAACTTGCAACCTCTTTCTGGTATCCTTGAATCTCCTCGGTGCTTCCAAGTTTTGCTTCTTCTAGTGTCCGACTCTGCTTGGTTACAGCCTCCATGTTTTTGTTCATCTTTCTTAACTCTCTAATATAGTAATGTAATCGGTCAATAATTAATCCAAGAAACAGAGAGTATCCTGAAAACAAAAGAGCAAGCATCTGAGAATTCAGTTGAACTGGAAGTGTTTGCTCCATACAAAACAGTAATTCTAAAGCTACATGTTACTCTAGTTACAGAAATATGCATGACTGAAAATGGGGTAAGATGGCTATTATTTAAAGGGCAAGCATTGATCTGCAATGTAACTGCTGACAGAAGCTCTGGGAGTTGTGAGGATTGGATGCCTTTAATGAATTTATAGCGAGGGAATGTTGAGAGAAATGCATGGAAGTGGAGGGAGGTACACTTGGACTAATAAAAGGTTGGACCCGCCATGGTAATGCTAGATAGAGCTCTGGTTTCACCTGCATGGGAGATGACATATCCTTTAGCGACAGCAATCTTTCAGAAGACTGACTAGGTTTGGACCACAACCAAGTGCTCATCACCACAAAACCTGAGTGGGAGTGAGATCAAAGGTTTTCAGAATGGAACCAGCTGGTTCACACAGGAAGGGTTTTGGGACTAGGAGATAAGTATGTGGCCACTGAGAAGCAAAACCTATGGGATAGACCACTGGCATCACATATCAAACACCTTGGGAGGAGTATGAGAGGATGGGGGTGAAACTGGGTCAGTAACACAAGGAAAAAGACACAAGAGTTATTAATAGCAATTGAGAGGAGAGACAAGTTGTGGTGGAGGTCAAAAATTTGAGCCCAGAAGAGTGGAAGGTAATATATGAGTGGGAGGCAGAACTGATAGCAATTTATGAAAAAGAGGAATTGTTCTGGTAGAGAAGAAGGGAAAATTCGTTACTGAAAGGAGATGCAAACACTAGTTACTTCCAGGGAATAGAAGATGGTAGGTGTGTCCTCACATCAAAATTTCTATAAGAAGCTGTTCCGAGGAGAATTGGGACCCAGAATCCATCTAGATCAAAAGTGCTGGAGGGAGAGAGGAAGACTATTCTGAGGACTGTTCCGAGGAGAATTGGGACCCAGAATCCATCTAGATCAAAAGTGCTGGAGGGAGAGAGGAAGACTATTCTGAGGACGACAACGAGAGAATAATAAGGAAGTTCACAATGGAGTTGGAAAAGGAGGTGAGAGAAACGAAGACTAACACTGTTATGTACGGCAAGACGTACAAGCGATGTGGCAAGCAAAGTGGCTGAAGGGCAGCTCGAGGAGGGCGCCAGAGCGCAGTCACCAGGTTCGGTGCCGGCCAGGGCGAAGGGTTGTTCCAGGCTCCGGTCGTTTAGGCATTTGGTTATCAGGATTTGTTAGTCTCGTGAAGTGATTTTGTTATTCCTTAAATCTAGGAGATGGTTGTTAGGATTACAAGTATAAGTATGGAACATTCTTATTAATGAAGGTTAGCCAGAGATTGAGTGCTCCCTGGCATTCAGTTCACGTGACCTCTGTTCGCTCTCTCGTGTCTCACCTAGCTGTGGCGTCGAGCATGGCACCGCCAACCCGCCGCTGGGCGTTCAAGCCTCAACCGGCCATCTCCCATTCATACTCCCTCTGCAGTGCAAGTCGTAACAAACACTGTGTCGTGTCGGGCCCAGATGGTTTCACAGTGAGTTTTTGGCAAAGAATTCTAGGAATGAATTAAGCTAGAAATGTTACACTATCTTCTTGCGGGCAACTTAAATTTGGCAAGGATGAACTATGGGGCAGTAACACTACTCCCAAAAGTGAAAGGGGCAGTCAACATCAGACAATATAGGCCTATTTGCTTATTGAATGTGATGTACAAGATTATAATAAAGAGACTAAAACGTTGAGACGTGATATGCGAGACCCAAACAGCCTTTGTGCCAGGGAGGTATATCCTGGATGGTGTGGTCATTCTACACGAAGCACTTTGCATGAATTAAGGAGTAAGAAGAGGTGATCATTCTAAAACTTGATTTCGAACACGCATAAGATAAAGTCAGTTGGAAATTTTTTTAGTGAGGTGCTGCAGAGGAAAGGTTTTAGCAGCAAATGGATAAACTGGGTGGAGAAAGTAGTCAGTGGAGGAAGAATAGACATCAACTTGAAAGGAGAAAGAGGGGAGTATAACAATATAAAGGCCTAAGGCAAGGTGATCCCACCAGTTCTATTCAACTTAGTGGGGGACATGCTAGCAGCAATTTTACAGAAAATCAAGTAAAGTGGAGTGATAACAGGAATGATTCCAGAATTAAGGGTGGGGGAGTTCTCACACACTTAGTATACAGATGACACAATCCTGTAAGGCGATTAATTTAAATTTAGAATTTTTTCCAATGACCTATATGCGCATTCCCATCAGCAATAGGAAACTGAGAAAAACAAATCTAAGTGGAGCAGAAGGTAAAGTTGAGAGAAGATTGCAGACATGGAAATTTGGTGATGTGGTCATCTGTCATATGGAGGAAAGTCAATTCTGATCAATACAAGCTTAACCAGCATTCTGATATACAAATGGGTTTTTATTGGCTCCCATGTTTTAAAGGCGGCTAGGCGTCTAGGCGAGTGTTGGGTTCGCCTAGACGCCTAGGCCACAAGGCGCCACTGTTTTCCAAGGCGAGCTGTGTACGCCTGGACGCCTACGCGACGCCTTTAAAACAGTATGAAGGAAATCACCAAAAGCAAAAAACTCGACTCTTTAAGAGGAATTTTTTCTGGGAGAGTGTTGGCAAAGAAATATCACATGATAAAGTGGGAGACCTTAGCTCTACCAAGAGATAGTGGAAGTTTGAGCTTCATAGAGACTAGAGCCATGAACACAGCCCTGCTGTCAAAGTGGATTTTTAGGCTGGAGAGTGAGGATGACAGTATGTGCATGAAGCTGCTAAGGGAAAAAAAAAAAAAGCGAGAGGGAAAAGCCTTTTTCTGGTTCAAAACACAAAGGGACCTCCCAGTTTTGGCAGGGCCTGTAAAAGAGTGGTATGAAAGAGGAAAAGGATGATTAGTGGAGACTGGAGAGTGAGCACAAAACCAGATTTTAGGTTGATCAGTGGTTAGGAAACTCCCTACTGAAAATCACTTTCTATTATTTGCACAGGATCTGTCATGATGTAAACATTTTGGCTGCTGAGACAGGAGAAAAAGAGTGGCAACTGATTCGAAGGAGGAATTTTGGACAAGTGGAGAGAGAGGAGTGTGCTGGAGTTTGACCAAACGGGAAGACCAGACAAATTGGAAGTTAGAGAGCTCTGGGGCTTTCTTGGCTAAGTCCATATATAGGCTGATCATGTATGGAGGTGTGACTGATTTAAGGATCACGGATGTCTGGCACACAAATTTGCCTTTGAAAATTCAAATTTGTTTTTGGATGATGTGGCACGGTAGACTCCAAACAGCAACCTAGATAAAAAACGACACTGGGATGGCTCAATAAACTGCAATCTGTGCGGCAAAGTAGATTTGATATCATATCATGTCAGATGCCCAATGGTGATAGTAAACTGGTGTTGGATGAGGGAGCTATAGGTTGGCAAAAATCCTGTTGTCGCTGGCTGATTTCCAGGGCATGTTCCTGGGAGAAGCTAAAGGAATAGACATTTGGTGGAAATTGTTTGTGTTGGCTGGAGTTGTGTTGGAGTTTGTGCAAGGCCAGATATTAATGGTTTTTTGTTAACACACTTGCCAAAACACCTTTACAGGTTGCTTTCAAGATACAGGGCTTCCTACAACACTGGAGACTGGACGATGCTGGCAAGGACGGAGGAGAAGCAGAAACAAGAGATCTTACAAGAACTGCAGGGGGGCTTGTTCTGCTAGTATCACTAGGTGAAAGTGTTTGCCTGAGGAGATAGGTGTAATAGGCCTTCTTGTTGGTGTGAGGGCATTTGTTTCTGTTTTGGAAGTCATACAGTCGCTGTTTTTTTTTTTTTTCAGACAGGGTGCAGAACCTTAGGGGCTCTGGGAGAAGGAGGGATGGGTAAACTTTTCCAGGTTTTTCTTTGTTGCACTTGTGGGCTGACTTTGCCAGCATAAACCTTTGTGCTTTAATATAAGCAGTACCATGAGGTCTTTGGTCTAAAAAACTAATGCAAAGTCGAAACATGATAATAAACATGAAAAAGGCATGAAACATAGACAAGTGTTGCAAAGAGGATGTTTTACTTGTTGATGTGTTACACTTTTCTTTCAAGTTTTGTTGATCTTTGAAACTTTTTGCTGTAATTTCCCATTAGGGGTTTTAAAATTCTTGGAGGCTCGCCATTCTCGGAAGAGATGGTCTCATGTGGGTGTTCCCAAACAAGTGCTGTAAAACTCTGTCTTTTGATATCAATCGAAAGGCTGGGGTGATCCCACCCTTGAACTCTAAAAAAACTGTTGCAAAGAGGATGGTAGGTTGTTATATAACCTGACTCAAAGTTCAGATGGGATAACGAACTCCTCGCACACAAAAAAAAAAAAAAAAAAAGAAAAGAAGAAGAAGAAGAAGAAGATAGGATAACAAACATGCAAGTTTTCTGATGTTTTACGAATTGAAGAAATTCAATTAAATATATTTAGATTGATAACGGTATTAGCAACAAACATTTTCTTCGCGAACACGCAGGAGAGTTGTATATCATTATATTATTAAGAACAAGAGGTTTTTTTTAGAAACCTTTAGAAACCCATACAAAACCTACGTACTAACAGATTTTCTTGTATAATATAGGGACAAGAGACGGCATGCTAAAATGTTGAGGTACATTCTTAAAACTATTTAGCATCCACAGGAAAGCAATACAACTTACCCATGATTTCAACAACTGAACACATGGAGTCTGGCCTGCAGACTTGTATATTCCATGTCAAAAGGTGTTCAGTGTCAATTGACACGTTTCTCATCATTCTTTGTGATATTGGTATGTGGCTGCTAGCCTGCTATTGAATGTGTCTTTGCAAAATGTTCAGTAAAACTTTAACAGATTCTAACTTGGTTTTACATTGAGAATATAAAGATCACAGCTTGCATAGAACAAGTAAAAAACTTGAGATAGTAACACCATCCCACCAAAGTATCTAAATAAAATAATGTAACTGAAATATTGCTTTCATAACGATTTTTTCTCCTGGAAGGAGGGAGCCCGCAATTCTCTATGATGTTATCCAGTGATGAAAAATACAAATATGCTGTAATATGAGGGCATTACATAGGTGATGCTATCTATCCTAAACCTCCTACTTTCGTAGATGCTGAGTTCTCCGTCGCAAGACTCAGATTACTGTATTTGTAACAGTACCACGTTCCCACCGTCCGATCCGACCCTCACAAGATCACAACCATTCAGGTCAGCCTCCTCCTTCGCTGTCTCCCAGACCTCTCCCGAACCTTCTCGCTTCCATCGCACAACCCCTCCCCTCGCTCCCACGACGCACTGCCGGCGCCGCAACCCCCGCCCTGCCCTTCCTCCTTGCACTGCCGTCGCGTCACGGCACATCGGCGTGGCCTCGCAGCTCCCTCGCATCCACATCCATCGTCTCCCCGCTCAGGAACCTGCGCCGCCGCCCTGCAATGCCCTGGACCCTGCTCCACGCCGGCTCTTCGGCATGCCACTGCGACCCGCATCACAGGCTTGCCATCTCCTCTCCT
This sequence comes from Hyparrhenia diplandra, assembly GCA_015847255.1. Classification (NCBI taxonomy): domain Eukaryota; kingdom Viridiplantae; phylum Streptophyta; class Magnoliopsida; order Poales; family Poaceae; genus Hyparrhenia; species Hyparrhenia diplandra. The sequence goes on along the minus strand of JADLZK010011942.1, from coordinate 364,782 downwards.
GATCAAGCGACGAGGAACTTATTGCCGTGAGCACCCTGTCTCTTCTCTCTCTTCGAATTGAATCATTTTCGTTGTTGGGAATCGGATTTCTGACAGCAATCGAATTGATTTTGGCAAGGTGTAGATGCCAACAAATTTGCTGGGGCTGCGTCTATCTTTGAACGTCCGTACGTGCACCCCTCTCCTGGGGACCTAGTCGGTGCCTCACTTGCTTCCTCTCCGAGCTGCTGGACGCACACCTCGCCATGGTCGTGCCCTGCTGGCCGCGCTAGGATTCTACGAATCGTCTTTGCATGCCATTATGTGACCCCCCACATGCTCGGGTGAAATGCCCAAAAGGGCTCTGCTTTCTAATTTTAAGTCAATTGCCTTGCAGTCATCTAAGTATTCCTCTCTGTTACTTATGTATACCTTACCAGGTGTTATCTTTGTATGCTCAATTCGCATGTACATAAACAACCAATTGGTTTTGCTTTGTGGTGCAGGAAACGCTATGTCGCTATCAATCAATAGCTGTAAAATGCTGACTCCTCTGCTGCAGTTTTGCCTCCACGAAGGCCAACTTTAGAAACCATAAGCATGCAAGAGTTAGGTAATCTTTATATTCATATAATTTTCGGATACACATTTTACCTTTCACAAAATGCTTTGTCTATTAGGTTCCTTGATTGGTCCTTCCAGACATTTTGATAGGGCTATAAGAAATTCATACAGCCTTAACTTTACAACGCACAGTTTACATTCGCTTCGATTTACTGCTACCATTTTCGAGTGGACATCTTAATTTTTAGATAACTACAGCCACTTGGGAGTATTCCCCGCTTCAACATCGCTAAGACATTTCTATTCTCTTTTATGGAAAATAATTTTAGGCTCTGCCTACTCAAAATGATAACATGCTAATAGCCAAAGTAAAACCAATCAAGCAGGGTATGCATTATATATCAGATAAATGCAAAGTTCTTAAGGGACATGTGTTCCCTAATACAATGCAGCTGCAGTGAATGGAACCATTTCCTCCCCACTCCCCCCCCCTTTTTTTTTTTGGGTACACATCACTTTAATATTAACCAATGACGTGTCTTTCTATGATCTCCTTTCGATGGCACTTACAAAAAAAAATGGTGATGTGCATATGTAGGTACTTAAACGTTAATGGCAATGGCTGAATGATACTTTCCAAAGTAATCTCCTTCAATCCTTTATTAATTTACTAGAAACACTCTCTCTGAACAACCAGCTGCACAACCATCTAGGCATATACTACATCAAAATCGACAAATCACTGGGTAATGCATCAGCTGCATTTCCTTTAACAGTCCTTGAAAGCAAAAACAAACCAGAAGTTTGGTTTCCAGAAAAGCTGAATAATACTTCACTACAATAAACAAATGCTATACATTGGACGTCATTGAAGTTATCAGTATATTCTGATTTCAATACACCTGTTATTTTTTTTACAGGCGATTGCACACATGGCAGATGATTTAGTGTTCCAATTATTTGGAAAGTACACATGGCTATGAACTACATACGTGATCAAACTGAAGAGATTTGATGAAGCCATTGCACAGTGCAGCATTGTATGTTACTCTACCATGCCCATGAATATATTCAATCTTTAGCTTGAAGCCAAACAAAATACCGATACAAGCCTTACTGTATTGCTTCACTTTTACTTTCTTATAGTTTGTAATGAGTATACAAACAATATATTCATTCCAGAAGGCCACGTTACTTCATATAATTATCTCTGAATTTTGCACAGTGCATCATTGTATGTTACTCTACCATGCCCATGAATATATTCAGTCTTTAGCTTCAAGCCAAAGAAAATACCGATACAAGCCTTACTGTATTGCTTCACTTTTACTTTCTTATAGTTTGTAATGAGTATGGAAACAATATATTCATTCCAGAAGGCCACGCTCCTTCATATAATGATCTCTAAATTTTCTACTGTATTTCCAGCTTCCTGCCCCGTGCTTCGCACGGGGGTATCTGCTAGTATCTTTGTGATAATGGCACTTGGCAGAAATTGTAAGAATCCAGCACCAAAACCACTTGCAATCCAATCATCCACAGAGGATTTGTCAATTCCATTCTATCAAAATAGGAGAACACGCAGGTTTTCCCCTAGCCCAGCCCAAGGGACAAGTGTGCAGCGATCTCAAATTGGTACCGATGAAATAAACAAATAAGGAGGGCAGATAATGAAGGAGCATAAATACCCATGAGCGACGCCTCGAGGAGGTGGCGACTGGCGAGCACCTGATCTGTGGGCGTGAGCTGTCCGAGCTCCTCCGCGCGGCGGCGGATCTTAGCGACGCTGTAGCCGGCAGAGACAAGCACGAGGAGCATGGTGCCCGCGACGGTCTTGGCCATGACGGGCCCGCGGCCCCTCTTGGCACGGTCGATGGCAAGCAGAGCGAGGCGGCGCACGGGCGTGCTGAAGAGCAGCGCCAGCGCCAGCGCCGCCTCTGCGGCCAGCAGCGCGAACAGGAGCTGGATCATGGCGGGTGGAAGGTGGACCCGTTCTCGCTGGCGTGTGTAGATGAGCAGCTCGCGAATGGCGAGCAGTGCGGGGATCCTGAGGAGAATTTTTTTTTATTTTTAACCCTTTTTTTAAAGAAAAACTAATTTTAACCCGGTTTTGAAAGATTTTTCGAGAATAACCTTTTGGACGCGCCTCAGCCCAATACAAGGCTCTTACGCTGCCGCGCCTGCATCTTGCCGGCTTGGCTGCCGACGTGGCCGGCCGCCGCTGACCACCGACGATGGCGGCTCCCACCGCCCACGGACAGCGCTGCGTGGCCGCTACATCATCGGCGCGCGCCGCCAAGGCCTTCGATTCTGCGGCGCGGCAAGGCCGAATTACTCCCGAGCCGAGCCCGACTCTCGGTCCCTCGGTCTTCCTCACTCTACCGCTTTCGAGCGAGTCGTCGAAAAAAAAAAAAAATTCAGCGCGCCGCGCGCCTTCTCCCTCCCGCCCGCCGTCGGCCGCCTCCTCCCGCCGCCGCCGCGCCCCATCTCGGCCAAGGCCGCCGGGTGCTGGAGGCGACGCCCCCCCTTCGTCCAACCCGCGCCGCCGCCGCGCCCGGGGCTCTGCGGCCGCCGCGCGCCGCCCGGGCGCCGGCGCGCCGGCCGCCGTCCGTCGCCGCCCACCGCCGCCGGAGTTCGCCCGCATGGTGGGATCGAGCCGCCCACCGTCACCTCCATCACGCCTGCGGCGGCCCTCCATTCCTCCCTCCGCACGCCCTCCAACGCCATCACGCCGTTGCCGACCTTCATCCCCAATGGTGGACCGAGCCGCCCTCTATTCCCTGGTTAGGGGTGGAGCCCCGATTCCCGCCCGGCAATGTCGCCGCTCATCACCGCTGCCGGCTTCCACTTCGTCGCCGTCAAGGTAATACATTGTCGTCTTGCTAGGATATTTAGTTTTAGCTTAATTTAGTATGGACCGTAGGTTTCACTAATTCCATGAAATGATCAAGTGTGTGTCGAATGTCTTTGTAGATGGATTGTTGTGTCCGAAAGTGTTGTACGGTGGGGGACCATTAGGAAAGAAGATGGTACGGTAGAGAATATGGATGAAGAAGTGGAATGGTTTGATGAGCCCCTAGATTCTCGTGACCTTTGTGACCGTTTGAAGGTGAAGTTTGGCGGTGATTTTACACTCGAAGGGTAGGTTTGACACCGGAAGACTAGGGCTCACTATGTGATTGTGCCATTGTTGAACCCTTCTCAATGGACCCGATACATTAGGGTGGTGCAAAGTTCAAATGTGACCATGGCGAGGTGTTTGTTGAGAATGGTTACGGGATTTTGGATGATGGTCGTGGTGAGCCAAAGATTTGGGGCGAGCATGAAGGAACGGACATGGATTTGGACGGTCGGGTGACACAGAGGAGCGATTGCATGAACATCCCGTAGGTTTGCGGACGGATGACTTTGATGCGGGGGGACTATGAGCGGGAAGAGGCCGAGGCGCGGCGGAGGCGGAGGCGTATGAGGACGATGAGGCGGCAGTAGTGATTCGGATGATTCGATGATGATGAGGGAGTAGCCACGGATGATGCGGTGCCGACATCGGTCTTTCATGCCGCGCCGCCCCATGGGAGATTGGTACATGATTTGCCGGGAGGATGATAGACCATATGACTCTTGGGGTAGGATCGGGGAAGCACAACATCACGTTCCACCACCGAGTACACGGTTGAAGAGCTAAGACAATTCGGTCGGGAGGAACATCCAATATCCAAGTGTTCAACTATAGGGATGTTAGCATGACTCATATGGCGCTTTGTGATAGCGGTCTCCTACCGTGTAGAGGCATGGTGCACAATGAGAAGGACCCAATTCTTAGGAAGGGTATGATCTTCAAGTCAATGTCGAGATGAAACTATTCCTAGAAGACTATGTTTGTGCATCACCATCGGCCCTACCGCGCCACACATTCGGATAAGGAGTTGAGGTATCATATCCAAAGGTGTAGTAGTAGGGATCATACATGCCCTTGGAAGTTGCGTGCACGGAAGAATCGGTATGATGGTACGTGGAAGATTACTAAAGTTGTGCAGCCCCACACATGCGGGGATAATGAGGGTAAGAAGAAGCATCCACGACTTCTTTATGGCGCGGCGTTACCTTGCCCGTCAGATATTGGGGATGGTTGACAAAGACAATGACATCCCTGTTGCTTTGTTAAAAGAGCACATATTTGGAATTACCAACTATGAGGTCAAGTATGGAAAGGTTTGGCGAGCTAAGCAAATAGCCTTGGCTATCGGATGGGGAACCCGGAAGAAGCATACAATCGAGTGCCCAGGATCTTGAATGCAATGGCTCACTATAACCCAGGCATGAGATGGTGGATAGACACTCAAGGGTTGCGGGAAAAAATTGTGTGTCGGCCACCCCCTAGTCATAATTGTAGTTGCCCTGCTCCTTCGAGGCCTGTTTTGTATCGTGTGTTCTGGTATTTCGAGCAATGTCGGCATGCATTTCAAAGATCGTCGGCCGCTTATTTTAGTTGATGGTACATTCTTGACCGGAAAGTATAAGGGCACTTTGATGATGGTCGCCGCAGCTTGATCCGAGAACCGATAGTACCGATTGCATTTTGCTTTGGCGAGCACGAGGGCATTGACTCGTGGTCCTGGTTCATGAGGCTCTTGCGTGTGCAAGTGCTTGGGACATCTCGCACCATTTGCTTGATCTCTGACAGGCACGCGGGGTTACTTGCTGCTGCAAATGAACACATTGAAGGCTGCCCGCCTTTAGTTCACAAATGGTGCGTTAGGCATTTTGCTGCTAATTTTTGGCGGCGTCAAAGGAAGAAGGAGGCGATAGCTCTGCTTAAGAAGGTGGCTTACGAAAAAACACAACATGAGTTCAATGAGACCCTAGCGTAACTACAAAAGATCATGAACCCGCAGGCTAAGGAATGGCTACAAAACCAAATGGCAAAAAAAGCTAAGTGGGCACTAGCATATGACGAGGGGGGTTACAGGTGGGGCATCATGACCACTAACTCTTCAGAGTCTTTCAACCGTGTGTTCAAAGGAGTCCGATCCTTGCCGGTGTCCGGAATTGTGGAGTACACCTTCACTAAGTGCAATGAATATTTTGTGTTGCGGTATGGACTTGCTTGCCGAGGAATCTAGGAGAGACCGGAAGATTTGGAATTGAAGGGGCTAATTTTTTGGAGGAGCATGAGAAATTGTCCAACCTCCATACGGGCGAGGCATATGGACCGCGTATCGTTTTTTTTAGTGTAAGGGGCAAGGGTGGCACAAGTGTGGGTGGAGAGCGTCAAGGTGGGCCGAATGTACCGTGTTGATCTAGCCAAACTAGAGTGCGGATTTAACGTTCCTCGAGATAATGCATGCCCCTTGCTCTCACATGATTACGGCTTGCACAATACGCGGGTTTGATCACACGGTGGAGCCTTATATGCACCCCCCCTTCTCCGATCGAACACACTACGTGTTTGGGAGAAGAGTTATGAGCCTTACCTTGACGAATCGCGGTGGCCGGCTTTACCGGGGCCCGACTACACCGTGTGCTTTCGAGTCTAAGGAAAAAGGAGAAGGGTAGGAGGAAAAAGAAGCGACTCAGGGAGACATGGATGCTATGAGAGGATTCGGTCCCGATTGGGTTGGTGGAGGAGAGTTTGACGAGGAACCGGCCAAGAATCTTTGTTCAATCTGCAAAAACCCGGTCATAACGCAAGGTGGCATAGAAGACAAGGGCAGCGGGTAGTTTAGTATTCTACTTTAGTGTACACTTATTGAACAAACTTAGTTTCAGTTAGTTTCTTTATTTATGTCCATTTGTTTCATAGTTTTATTACTTGCCTTAATACTTAGTTTACCACTTTATATAGTAATATTCTTTATTACCGCTGAAATTGTTTATGTTTTGTTGGCTAACGGTTGTTTCTTTTGGAACACAGGATGGCGCCTCGTCGTCGGTGGTCCAAAGACCACCAAAGACGCGGAGTACCCCCTCCTTGAGGTGGAGTACGACCAGAAGCACAGAGCTAGGGCCCTGAGCGGCAGGGCCTTAGGCGCTGACTTGATACCTCACTTGCGGCCACGTACACACATCGCACAGCTACAGTGGGACGAGCGTTACGCGCCGTACATACGCCGAGCTGGTTTCACGGAGATTGTTCGCGTTGTCAACAAAGGTCTTCCGCCCCGAACCCCGCACTCCTAAGTGTCGCCAAGCTTGACAAAAACTCCAGGCCAGAACACATTGGATATGACAACTCCATTTCTTAGCACCTATTATGTAATTGACAACTCTTCTTTGTACAGATGGAGGCCTGAAACACACACGTTTCACCTACCTTCCGGAGAGATGACCATCACATTGGAGGATGTGAAGGTTATCCTGTGCCTTAGGCTGGGGGGACTAGCAGTTACTGGTAAACTTGACAGTGGTCAATGGAGGGAGAAAGTTGAGCAGTTCTGTGGCTTCTTTCCGGAGGACGACGAGCAATCACAAAGACAGAAGTAAGATGCCTACTGTCCCTTAAAAATTATTTTGCTAACACATGTATTTTTTAGAAAACTGTTCTAACTCATTGTGGCTTAACGTTTCAGGAAGGGGTCGGGTGTGTCCCACCAATGGCTAGCGGACCGCTTCAATGACTTGAACCCAGAGGCTGACTACCCTGATAATGTTTTGGAGAGATATGCTAGGGTGTGGTTGTGGCACTTCCTTGGGTCGTTCCTATTCCCAGACTCGACCGGCAACAACATCAGTTGGGCGTTCCTCGACATACTTAGCCAAGAGTGGGAGAACATAGCGACGTACAGCTGGGGCACCGCAGTGTTGGCATGGACATACAGACAGTTGTGTGAGGCTTGTTGTCGGACTGGAGATACTCCAAACCTAGGTGGTTGTTGTTATTTGCTGCAGATTTGGATATGGGAGAGGTGGCCCATTGGGAGGCCTACAAAGTTGCCAGTTCGCACTGGTAACGACAGTGAGTACATGTTGCCGAGTGGGACGACGAGGAAACATTACCCGATTGGTCTTTACCTGCGGATCGAAGCACCTCGGGTCACGAAAGGCGCACCTGAACGCAAGTACGAGGGAGTACACGGATGAGATAGACCATCTTACGCCGGTTTGCACCTTGCCCATTATGTCGCTCCATTGTCCTAATTTTCGAAAAATGATCTCTAACATTGCTACAAAATGATTAGGTGAGATGGACTCCTTGGAGCGACGAACATATACGGGGGCGTCCTCAATCCTCAATGTTGGGAGGAGTCTCGAAATGTTCGGTGGAATGGCAAACTTATATTCTTCCACATCGTGGAGCTTCACAATCAATCGAGTTTGCGGCGCTTTGGGAAGATATCAGGGCTGCCCACCACCCCTTTACTCCACTAACCCTCTTTTGCATAGGTGCATGTCTAACCCAATACCGGTAGGGATCATACATGCCCTTCACTCCACTAATAATTTCGCTCATGTTGCGGCTACGAGCGTAGAAAGAGGTACAACGAGAAGGACTGGAGTGTGACGCACCACGAGTTCATCGTGGAGTGGGGAAACAAAGCAGCCCATACCGCTCGATCAAGGCGAGCCACATGATCGGGGGGTATTCAATGAGTACCTAAAATGGTGAACAGTCGACGAGGTTATATCTTACGCGTCCCTACACCAACCAAACCGATTGAGCGGCGGGAGAAGACGCCGGTGAGGATGATTACGACCGACAAACGATGGTGGACACACGACCCACAAAAGCCCCCCCCCTTGACCGATACTTGGTAAGATTGGAAAAACGAAAAGCTTTTGAAAGCCCGTTTCAAAACTTAACTTCCATAGGTTTGACATGTCAATACACCGCTTTGTTTGTATAGGCGAACAACCGGCCAAAATGTCCAATGACGCCGCAAGATCACTCCATGAGTCTAGACACCAAGGCCCCGGGGTACTACGTTCATTTGTTAAGGTAAGCAATACCACTAACTTTTTGTAACACCCTTTATGTTGCCGACCAATACATTTGCTACAAATAATTGTTTCATGTACATGCGAAAGTGAAGAGGAATTGCAAGAAGTTAGCACAAAAGTTGGGTTGCATGCACACCGACCGGGTACCTCCCCGAGTACCCCCCCGCGGTCACCGTCTCGCATGCATACACCAGGCGTGGGTTATGGCGCCGACGCCACCGGACTACCGCTCGGGGGAAAGGGCCCCGTGTATGAGTCCTCACCGCACGAGGAAGAGGATGGTTCGACTTCCTCGTCGGCGGAAATCCAATGGGATCGACTTCCTCAATATGGCATTTATCACAACCAAGAGCGGGGTACGTCTCACCGGCCGCAGGCGGGGATGATGTATGATGAGGAGGTGTATGAGGAGGCATACTACGGCGACACCTACCGAGAGGTGCCCCGCCACGATACAAGCTACCATGATAGGTTCTACGGCTCAACATGCCAAAATGTAATGGGATCCGTGGATTCCGAGTATTGAGATTGGGCCTTCTCGGCTAGAGGGTGCCCCTCCGGTACTCAAGAAGAGGAACAGTAAAAGGAAACTCCAACATATGAATTAATACTAATACGTTCCCTCAATATTTTAGATATTAATGTGACTTTGTAAACCGCAGGATCCGTGGAATCCGACGGGTACACTAGAAGTGCCGCCAAGCACCCATTGTTTAAATTCGACCCACCCCGTCGACAAACGTGCACCCCGTCGGCGGCGCCCTCGTAACCACACCGACGTAGGGTACACTCCTAATGTCATGGCTACAGCTCGGGAGACGCGAAGAAAAAGAAGAAACCTTACACTCCACGGCCTTTAGTTTGTTCATGTACTAGATTATGGACTTGTCGTTGCAATGGAACTTCTAATGTAATGGACACCCTCTACTTGTGGAACCTCGATGGATGAATGGATTCTATGTTTATGGACAAGCTCAAATTCTATGTTTAGCCTTCACTATTTTATGGATCAATGGATGGATGTGTATGCGAGAAATACTATGTTTATCCTTCATTATTTTGACAAAATCGCGTATAGGAAAAATGTTGGTTCGTTTGGTACTTTCGGCCGAACAGCCCAATGACGTCAAAATTTATAGTTCTTCATCGACAAGATCTGCGCGCCTTAGCCGGGCGCGCGGTGTTGCCGCGCGCCCGGCTAAGGCGCCGGCGATCCCGGCGTGCGGTCGAGCCCACGCTTTTCCCAAATAAACGGTTTTGGCGGTACACTTGTCGGTTAAATGCCGACATTTTCCGAGCTCGACTAGCCTTTTCGGTGTGTACTCAATAGACTTTTCGATGATCCGTCAATAGGCACATCACTCATCGATGCAAAGATCGGTCAATAGACTTTTCATTACTAGCCTTTTCAAAGTGAAGCATCAAATCCATCGACTAGGCTTTTCGGGCTATTTTTCAAATACGGACGGGTTGCCACTACTCAATGCACCGCTACAAAACCTCCATATATACTTTGCCACCTTCATTGAGTTCATACGAAGAAGCAAACTTGTAGCAATGGCTTCCTGGTTCTTCGGGTGGGAGAGGGAAGGGGTAAAGAAGGGAAATGCAAGCCCGTGGGAAGTGGATCCGGATGTGTGGGGTGGAGGTGTTGGTCCTAAAGAGTTTGATGAACCCGACCCGGATCGTTGGCGTGACCAAACTAGGGAGATTTCAATCGAGAGAACCCTCTCAAGACCTATGACAAACGTAGGGAAGATTGGCCAAAATGTATGCATGGTATGGATTGTTTGGTGCGAGATGATGGCGGATGGGACGGAAGGAGGTCGCCGTTTCTCGAAATGCCCAAACGCTTATGTAAGTGCTATTACTTATCATCATTGCATTCTGCATCCCCACTTAACCAATCAGAACATGCTTATACTTATTTCGTGAGTTCAAGGGCACCCGACCACTGCGGCTTCACTAGGTGGATCGATCCTAGGCCACTTCCACCACATCGGGAATACATCCGGTGGTTGCAAGAAAGAATCATTGATCTCGAAATGGAGGTAGGTACCCGAAGAACGGGCGACCAAGAGGAGGAAGACTACAACGGTGAGAACCCACAAGATGAACCATGCACCGATCCATACCGGCTGTTGCCCTTGTCACAAAAACAATGGGCCACCGCCACCACCACCGCCTCCACCACCACCGTCACATGATGCTTACTATGGAGAAGGCGCAACACGCTTCGCTATGTGGCAACATTACTAGGCACGCTTCTTTCTATGGCCACCTATGGTTGATTGTTGTTTCTTTAAAATCACCTAAGGCGTGTTAGGGTTAGTTTGGAACTGTTGTACCCCTAGTTTGGTACGAGTTCGACACGCCATTTCGTTGCTTGATGTGTTGCTTTAATTACCTAAGGCATGTTAGGTTTAGTGAAGAACCCGTGAACCGTTGTTTGGTTTATGTTCTCACATGCCATTCTATATGTTGTGTACCTCAAACCCTTGTTTCGTCCAAATGCCAATTCATGTGTTGTGTCGCGTGAACTATGTGCTCAATCTTTTAATTTAAAGACACAATTAAAAGACCCAATAGAAGAGGCCGAGAGACAACAAAATAAAATAACACATAAGTTCAATGCCATGAAAACATTGCTCAATACAAGAAGACAACATAGTTCGCCGCATGGTTCATTAAAAATAGAATACAACATTGTTCCATACATATTGGAATCCACGTAACACAAATTAACGCCGCACATCATGAATCAAAACATATCCGGAAGCAAATCATCGCCGGAGTCACAATCTTCCACCAAAGACCTCATTGCTTTGTGACGAGAACCAACTACCACACCATCGACCGGATTACGTGTCATGTGGGCTTGTTCAACGGCATCCGCTAACGTGAAGCCTCAACCCGAAGGCATTGTCATTGTCATCAGCGATGTCTTCCTCGCACGTTAGCCTCGGCGGCGACCGTGTGAGGCTGCACGTCGAGCACAAGAGCGAGGTCGTGCAACATTCGCTTCATTACATCGCCAAAGAGGATTCACATTCCTCTTCGTCCGCCCCTCACTCTGCTTCCGCGAGCGCACACCCGCTTTCGTCTAGGCGCTTCTTGAAACTTTCATGGCATTTCATATATTTGCTCATACGTTGGGCGGAAACACCCAACTTCTTGGCAAGCTTACGCCGCTCCGTTGATGAATGTACAGATACTGCTTCACAAGCTTGGCCCCAACACCCATTTCCCGCCCAAGTTTGTGCTTCGCCCCGATTGCTTCCTTGACCTCATCTTTTCCTTCAAAGGACTCCAAAAAGCATTTCCTAGTGTTCTCATCAAAACAAACAATTGGATTTTAGTTAGATAAAATAATGTCTCATGTGGTTGCCTCAAAAAAAAAAATTCCAACCTCATCATAATCCACCATATGGCCACAAAAATAGCCTACTCCCCACTCAAAGGAACAAGGCCATACTGCGCTGGACACCACATTTGCAAAAGACGGGGCGGGCGCAGGGGTGGGGTGGTGCATGGGCGAGGGGGCCTTGCGAGGGCGCCAGCCAGCCTCCCACTCAGCCTTGCACGGCACGGCGCGCATGCTCTATCTTCCTCTCCCTCTCCTCCCTCTCAACATCAGCTCTCCTCCTTTCCTCTTCCTCCTCCCTGCGCCTTCGATGAGCCGCTTGCTTCTTCAACTCCTCATGCCTCCGTTTGAAACCCAGCCCTAAACTCCTTGTAGCCTTCCAAGAATTTCTTGTTCTCCTCACCGACCTCAAGGTCGATCCACTTTGCTCAAAATCACAGAGTGGTGGTGGGGTCTCATAAAACAAAGAATTGTCACAAACCAAATATATAACCATAGACAAAAAAATAACCAAAATGAATATACACACCATGCTACTACGGCGTTGTATCGGGCCAAAGCATCCATTTGTAATTGGCACACATCCAATACTTCCGCATGTAGATTTCCTCATCCTCGTCATCCCATTCTACTTTGCAAGGATCACCACACCAAAGAATTGGGCACCGGAACACCCGGTGGGAGAGGCTTGTGGACATAGGGATCGAGGCGGCAAATGAGCATAACTATCTCCAAAAAATTAAAATTGTTACAATGCAATATAGTTATTTAAGCTTTCTTATTTGTTGCATAAAAGATCAAAACTATGTCTACTTTCATTTCTACGGAATCAAACATAGAACTACATATAGGAAATCATATAAAATAAAAATGAATCAATCAATGCCAACAAAATATAGGTGCCATGGTTACAAATTTGCCTAGTGCAATCTATTGCTTGCCCACAATTTTAAAAAGAAAAACAAATGACAAGAGATTACCTATAACTCTTTTTACCACGCTCGGCATGTCCACCTTGGAAGGGACCGGTGCGAGGAGAGATGTGGAGGTGGAGGAGAGGATGGAGGTGCAAAGAATAAGGCGTCGTCGGCGTCCGGGCGGCGGCGGCGGCTTCCGGCGCGGGGCGCAGGAGCAGGTCCGGCGGCGGCGGTTTCTTTTTTCAACTCTTCCACTCGAGCGGGTATGAAGACGTAAGAGTTGAGTCGGGCTCGGCTCGGGGAGTAATTCGCCCTACCGCGCCGCGGTCGAGCGCGCGCGCCGCGCCGATGATGAGCGCCGGCAGCCGCCGCGCTTTGATCTGCGGCGGTGGGAGCCGCCACGTCGGCGTGGTCCAGCGCGCGGCCGCCACACGTCGGCAGCCCTACGCGCGCATGCAAAGCGGCGGCGTGCAAACGCAAGAGCGCGCTACTGGGCCGAGGCGCGTCCAAAAGGGTTATTCTCGAAAAATCTTTCAAAACCGGGTTAAAAATAGTTTTTCTTTAAAAAAGGGTTAAAAATAAAAAAAATTCCCCGAGGAGGTCACTCGGTGGTGAGGGGTCGGTCCCATGCCTTTTTTTAAGCAAGTACAATAGGCCATGTCGCCTTAGCTTATAGCCAAGACAACTCAGCCAAGACAACTCAAAGAAAATCTGAGGTGGAAGAGAGAGAAAAGGCAAGTGACAAGCGGCTCGGCGACGCATCCGTCGCCCGGCTCCTCCATGTTCCAAGATGCTCATGGCCCATTCGCTCTTCTCTCTCCTGGCGCTCCACAGTCTCAAATAAGACGCAACACGACCATGATGGAGAGAGGACAAGAAAAGGTGTAGGTCCCACATGAATAGAAAAGAGTATTTCCAAATTCAAGAAGAGCGGCTTATTGTACCTCTTGGCTATTAGACTTGTCTCATGCTTACATGGCTTGGCTTATAGCCAAGATTATTGGCCTTGCTCTTATATAAGAGGGGTCCATGCCTTAGTAAAACATACCCACTCTATTTTAGATTTTTAGAACCAAAGCGAATAAGAGTTTTTTATAATAGAGTTCTACTTTGGAGCAGCTAAAAAAAAAACTCTTGTAACTTTTTTTTATAATAGAGTTGCGTGGAACTGAACTTGTTTGGTTAAAAACATGAGGCAGAGGCGAATTGGCGAATTGGTTTGTAGTCCTGGCATGGTCCAGTGGTACGCTGCCCACTAGTTTCAAATCCCGGTGCTCGCATCTTTTTCTAGGATTTTCTCAGGATTTACCGGCGTTATGCATTCAGTGGTATGCGACGTTCTCGTCGACGACGAGGCGCCAATGGTGACCTCAGGAATCAGATCTGTCGGGTGCTCAGTCCTTCGGAGGTGCTCACAGAGGTAGGGTTTGCGTACGTGTATTCATAGGGATGAGTGTGCGTGCGTGTTGTGAATGTCTGCGTTGTACTTTGTAATTCTAAAAAAAAACATGAAGCAAAGTTTGGAAAAATGTGCAGCGGTAGTCCTAAACAACCCTTATGTATAAGTGAGAGCAATAACTGTTGGGATCTAACTTTGATTTCTGTTTAAACTTTCGTCCTAAACTTTGAAGATTTCAGGATACTCGCAGAACAAAGACAGAGTTATACATCGAAGGTGACTTCGTGAAGCTTTGGCTTCGCGGAAGAAGGACAAGTGCAAAATAAAAAAGATTGGAGTCAAGAATCCTAGCGAAGACGGCCACGGAGACTTTGCTGCGAAGACACTAAAACAGCTCCAAAGGAACAAGAAGCATTGCGAAGATAAGAGCTTGTCCCAGAAGAATCGCGAAGGAGGAAAATGTGTCTTCGCTGAAGAAAGTATTTTGTAGAGAATCATTTCAGGATTCTTAATGTTTTTGTACAACTACGAAGCCAAGGGGAGACTATAAATACCCCCTGACATCTCTTGTAATCGCCATGTTGAATGGCCTCTTTGTAAACCATATCATCATCAATAATACGTTGTGTTGAACAATCACCCAACATCTTGGCGCCCACCGTTTGTGTGAGCAACGATCTACCTCACGACCACGCAAGAATCATGGGAAGACCACCCAAGAACAAGTCGCAAAGTGTCGCAGCGGCGCAACAAAGAATGAAGATGAAGTTCCAAGAACAAGCGAAGACAACATTTCCAAAGAAGTTATCCCACACGAAGATCAAAACGAAGAAGCAAGAAAGTTGCAACAACTAGAAGAAGAATTGATCAAAAAGAAGAAAGAACTTGAAGTTTGCAAAGCCAGAACCAGAGAAAAGACATTGAAGCAAAGGATAGAGGAAGCTGAAGCAGAGCTAAAAAGATTAAATGAAGAACTTAACGACCAAGATCGCGAAGTCATCATAACAAACGAAGTCAAAACAAATCAAAGCAACGAAAAGGCAATAGTCACAGTCGACCCAGAGTCTCCATTATCAGTAGACTTACAAATGGCAAAATGGCCAAAAGGCTTCAAGTTCAACGTCATACCAACTTATGAAGGCTTAACAGATCCAAGACAATTCTTGATGAGCTTCGCATTTGTTGAATCGGGAGGAGGAGATGATAAAACGCTAGCGAAGGCACTTATCATGGCAATGAAAGGACCACCGGGGAACATATGCTTCACTCAAGCCAAGGTCCCTCAAAAGTTGGGAACAACTTTCTAAGGATTTCAACACACGAGGCTTAACAAGCGATGATCTGTTTGATATCAAGCAATACCCAAAAGAGCCAATAATCCAATACTATAAGAGATTCATCCAAATGAAGACCCAAATACCAGAAGTATCAGACGAAGTCGTCATCATTGCTGCAATCAGGGGCCTCAGAGCTAGACAACTGTCTTCGCACCTAAAGAGGGAAAGACCAACAACTGTTGCTCAACTATATGAAGAAATCCAAAAGTATGCAAGATCAGACGATGACTTCAGAAAAAAGACTGAAGAAGAGAATGCGCAAAGAAATCAAGCGAAGACAAACAATCAATTCAAGTTACAGAATTACGAGCGAAGACCATACTACCATCAATATCAACCACCACTTCGCGTAAACCAAATCAACAATGAGCACAGCGAAGACAACATTCAAACACAAAATAACCAAATGAAGCCGATACAACAACAACAGAACTTCAATAACAAATGAGAGGAGGTTTCAATCAAAGATTCGGCGAAAGAAGAATTTTAAAGCCTGAAGAAATGTATTGCATCATTCACGACAAAGGGGCTGGCCACACATCAAAGATGTGCCCAATGGTGAAGAAAAGCATAGAACAATTACAACAAGAGGGCAAATCAAATCAAAGATCAATAAACTTTCTGTCTCAAGAAAGCACTTCACACAATCAGGCATACTTTGATCCTAGCTACAACCAGCAAGCATTACCAGGGCCACCCCCAATATACAATTGTCAACCATTGGCAATGGCTCCGCCACAATGGGGGCAAATACAAAGTTCACAGCCCGAAGCTTCGGTAGCAAATAACAATCCAAACGTCCAAAACAATGGTTCACCAAATTTGTTTCAACAAAGAAGTAGAGGGAGAATAATGACAATTTGTGGAGGAAACAACATAGAGCATACAACCAACAACGAGAGAAGAAACTATTTTCGAAGAGTCAATGCAATAACAATGGAAGGACCATACAAGAAAACAAGATGGTCACACCAACCAATCATCTTCACGGAACAAGACATGAAACTCAAAGACTATCCACACATGGATGCCATGGTCATAGAAGCAAATATTGATGGATGGGATGTCACAAAAATCCTAGTAGATGGAGGAAGCTCCGCTGACATACTCTTCGCATCAACACTAGATGCAATGGAAATCAAAAGACAAAATTTGGGAAGAGCAGAATATCCACTAGTTGGCTTCGGCGGCAAAAGGATAAATTCAATTGGAAGAATCGTATTGCCAGTATCCTTCAAGACACAAAATAAAGCGAGAACAGAGCAAGTAGCATTTGATGTTGTCGAAATGCACAGCCAGTACAATGCAATATTCGGAAGAGGAAGTTTGAACATCTTCGAAGCCATGATTAACTACTCTTACTTATGCATGAAAGTTCCAGCAATCAATGGACCAATATCAATCCACGAAAATCAAACAGAAGCAATAAATATTGAGAAAGATTCAACTCCAGCTCAAAGAAATGTCTTAGCCATAGAAGAAATCGAAGAAGAAGAAGACACGACAGAAAACGCGAAGACATAAAAGAAAGCGAAGACATGTTCCAAAGCAGAAACCAAAGAAGTTTTGCTAGATCCAATGGTAACAAACAAGAAAGTCATCATAGGTGCCAACCTAGCAAAAGAAGAAGAAGAACGACTTATAAGTTTCTTAAGAAGCAATCAAGATGTCTTCGCATGGTCGACAAAAAAACCTGGAAGGAGTCGTGCAGAGACATTATCGAACATCGCCTAAACATCGATCCAAATTATAAGCCGAAGAAACAAAAATTAAGAAAGATTTCCGAAGATAGAACAATAGCCGCGACGGCTGAAGTACAGAGATTGCTTGACGCGAAGGTCATAAGAGAAGTCCAATTTACAACTTGGCTGGCAAACATTGTAATGGTGAAGAAAAGCAATGAAAAATGGAGAATGTGTATAGACTTCACGATTTAAACAAAGCTTGTCCAAAAGACAACTTTCCTCTTCCAAGAATCGACATATTGGTCGACCAAGCTGCAGGAAGTGAAATGCTAAGTTTCTTAGATTGCTTCTCGGGATATCATCAAATCTACATGAAAAAGAAGATGAAGAAAAGACAAGTTTCATCACACCATTTGGAACTTATTGCTTCCAAAGAATGGCAGAGGGGCTTCGTAATGCCGGGTCAAGTTTCATCGAATGACTTCGGTAGCACTTAAAGATCAAATCGGAGACAACCTACTAGCTTATGTTGACGACATAATAGTCAAGAGCAAGAAACGCGAAGATCATTTAAAAGATTTGAAGCAAACATTTGAGAACTTGAGAAAGTCAAATCTCAAACTCAATCCCGAGAAATGTACCTTCGAGGTGCAAAGCAGGGGCAAAATCCTCGGGTGCATAGTTTCAAAGAAAAGGCATCGACCCAAATCCAGAAAAAGATTAGAGCAATAATGGAAACAGAAGTTCCAAAGAACATCAAAGATATTCAAAAGTTAACAGGGAAGATTGGCTTCGCTAAAACGATTCATATCAAAGTCAGCAAAAAAGAGCTTTCCAATATTCCAAGCACTCAAAGGAGCGAAGACAAATTTCACATGGGGAGAAGAACAACAAAAAGCTTTTGAAGAAATAAAGAAGTATCTTTCAAGTCCTTCGACATTAACAACTCCAAATATTGATCAAGAACTACTCCTATATATCTCAAAGATCCGAGAAAGCCATAAGTGCAGGTTCTAGTACAAGAAAGAGAGAAAGACCACGCGAAGAAACAAGAACCTATTTACTTTGTCTCCCAAGCCCTCTCTCGGGTCCAAAATGTTCTACTCGAAAATTGAAAAGATAGCATATGCAAAGACTCATGGCAACAAGAAAACTAAAGCATTACTTCTTGGCACATAAAGTAAGAATCCCAACAAATCAACCACTTAAAGATGTCCTCCAAAGCTGCAAATCTTCAGGAAGACTTGGCAAATGGGCAGCTGAAATCTCACAATACTTCATTGAATTCGAGAAAAGAACAAAGAATAAAATCTCAAGTATTGGCGGATTTCATCTCGATTGGAACACCAAAGAACAAGTCTCGAAGATCAAAAAGATCATCAAGAATGGACTTTGTCCCGCCAGAATGGACCATGAATTGTGATGGAGCATGGGGTTCCGCAGGGGCTGGAGTAGCAGCAATAATCACTTCGCCATCCGGTGTCAAGATGAAATATGCGGCAAGACTTGAGTTTCGATGCACAAACAACATTGCGGAATATGAAGCAAGATATTCTTTGGGGCTTCGCAAGGCAAGATCAATGGGAGTAGAAAAAATCCTAATCAAGACAGATTCTTAGATTGTTGCGAGCCATGTTGAGAAAAATTACAAGGCAAAATATCCCGAGCTAGCAAAGTATCTGCAAAGTGTCGGGGATCAAGAAAAACACTTGAAGGGTTCACGGTCATAAGTATTTCAAGAACAAACAATAAAAAGGCAGATGAAATTGCAAAAGCGGCAGCTCAAAAAGTAAAACTGCCACCGGATGTATTTTATCAAGTACTATCGAATCTTCTATAAAAGCAAAGATTGAAGAACCAAAGTACATCCATATCATTGAGAGCGAAGACTGGAGATCGAAAATAATAGCATTCCTAAGAGGATTTTATGAACCGAAAGCGAAAGGTTTGAAGAAACAAGAATGAAGCACAAAACAAGAAATTACAAGCTCATCAATAATCAACTTTTCAAGCATGGCATTTGTGAACCTTTACTCAAATGCATTTCAAGCGAAGAAGGCAAAGAATTTCTACAAGAAATACATAGTGGAACATGTGGAAACCACGCAGCCCAAGAGCCATTGCGGGGAAAAGCATTTAGACAAGGATTCTATTGGCCAACAAAGACAAAAAAGATAGCAAGGAAATAGTGAAAACTTGTCACAATTGCTAAATTTCAGCAAACAAGTCAAATGCTCCAAATAATCCAATTCAACACATTGAACCAACTTGGCCACTTGCAAGATGGGGAATAGACATAATTGGAAAACTTCCACCAGCCCGAGGCAACCATCAATATGCAATTGTTGCGGTTGAATATTTCACAAAGTGGATAGAAGCGAAGCCAATCACAAATATGTCATCTACAACAATGAAGAAGTTTCTTTGGCAAAATATAATTTGCGGATTCGAAGTCCCAAGACACATAACTTTGGATAATAGAACTCAATTCGATAGCGAAGACTTGAAAGCTATTGTGAAAGCATGGGAATTCAACTTTGCTTCGCATCGGTCGGATATCCTCAATCCAATGGAGCCGTCGAAAGAGCAAATGGCATCATATGTGTGGGAATTTCAAAGAATTTAGTGGGACTTCCAAAAGGAAAATGGGTTGAAGAACTACCAAGGATTGTTTGGAGTCACAATACAACCACAACAAGATCAACGAAGTTTACACCATTCAAGCTATTGTATGGAGATGAAGCAATGACTCCAGAAGAAATACAATTCGAAGGCCCAAGAACAAATGTTGAAATAACAAGCGAAGAAGATCAAAAGACAAGCAAAGATTTGCTCGAAGAAGAGAGAAACCAAGCTGTGATGAATCTCGAAAAAGTACCAAGAAGAAACAAGCAAGTGGTACAACAAGAAAGTAGTGAAAAGAGAACTACAACCCGGAGACTTCGTGCTCAAGAGAAAAAGGAACGAAGACACCGTGGGAAAGTTCCAAAGAAAAGTGGGAAGGACCTTTCGTCATACCAAAATCAAATAGACAAGGATCATATCACTTGGAGAACCTCAAGGGAGAAGAATTAAGTCATACTTGGAACATCAAGGATCTTCGCAAGTATTATCCCTAGATTTTACTTTGTTCAAGTTTTTGTAAATAAGCAAGTTAGATTCTATTCTTTAGAAGCATTTTATCAATTCAATCAAGAGCTGCACTCTTTTTCCACTCAGGGGAAGCCCTTCAAGGGTGAGTGGTTTTTTAACGAGGCGAACTCTATTGTAAATTCTCATATCAAATATAAATGAGAAAGTAGTTTCCCCAATCTATGCATTCTTTATCATTCTTTCATTCATTACGGCCGAAAAAAAGCAAAGTGCTTTCATATCGGCCAAAAGTTTTCACAAAATAATTAGAAAGTAGGTATAATTTAAGTTTAAAACTAAAATTATTACCTATAAAATTCTCTAAGGAGAATGTTTGGCTTCAAATCGAAGTCTTCGCTCTCACTTCGCAAAAAAAGAAGGGGGGGATCGACGTTTTCAAAATTTCTCTAAGGAGAATTTTGACTTCAAATCGAAGTCTTCGCTCTCACTTCGCAAAAAGAAGGGGACGACGTTTTCAAAATTTCTCTAAGGAGAATTTTGACTTCAAAATCGAAGTCTTCGCTCTCACTTCGCAAAAAAAAAGGGGGACGACGTTTTCAAAATTTCTCTAAGGAGAATTTTGACTTCAAATCGAAGTCTTCGCTCTCACTTCGCAAAAAAAGAAGGGGACGACGTTTTCAAAACTTCTCCAAGGAGAATTTTGACTTCAAAATCGAAGTCTTCGCTCTCACTTCGCAAAAAAAGAAGGGGACGACGTTTTCAAAATTTCTCCAAGGAGAATTTTGACTTCAAAATCGAAGTCTTCGCTCTCACTTCGTAAAAAAAGAAGGAGACGACGTTTTCAAAATTTCTCTAAGGAGAATTTTGACTTCAAAATCGAAGTCTTCGCTCACACTTCGCAAGAGAGAAAGGAACAACGTTTTTAGCATCAAAAATATATAACTCATTGCACAAAAACATTTATTTCAAATTATAACATCCCAAAAACGCTTATTCAAAATTTACATTCAACATATACAAAGTTCAAACATTCAAAATTCTTCGAAGCAACACTAGTTGCTGCTTCGCTTAAGATATCCTCAACAACCTCATTGATTATTTTATCCGCCGTATCTTGGAAAATATCCCCAAAAATATAGCTTGGGGACGCACTTGAGCAAGAAGACTGAAACAAAAGAAATCTTTTACAAACCAAGAAAAAACAAACAAAAAAAAAGAAGCCTTAGCCACAAGAATATTACCTGTCCAACATTGCTAAAATCAACAATTCTAGGCATCTTATAGGAATCCTTCGCTTTGGATTTTCCAAGACATCTATCCACAAACTCGCCAATATCGGCTACGAAGCCTCTAAAAATTCCGTAGTCTCAAAAACAAAATTGTCCTTGGCAATCATGAGAGGCATCACGGCTATGATATCTTGCGCAGGCTTCGCTTGAGAAACCTCGCAAGATATTCCAAAATCAAAATTTGGCATAAACATCGCAAACACAATATAATTTCACGATAATAACAACTTCGCAAGCCATAAAAACACGAGATCACACAAACCATTAAGTTAACAAATTTACAACACTTTTAGCCAACATGTTTTTCTCTCTTTCCTCACAAGAACAGACAAAATAAAACTAATCCATGAACTCAAGCTCTTCGCTCACTAACATCGTTTTAACTTTTCTCTTCTTCTTCATGAATCCTCCTTTCTTCTTCCATTTGTTGTTTCCTAAGGGCCTCCTCTTCCTATAAAATATCAAGTTCAAGCTGGTAAGAAGCACAAGTCAGCATGCAAAACAAAATCGAAGGTAATCAAACTCAAAAAAAAAAAATATAGCTAGTAAAAATACCTTCTTCAGTTTCTCTTTAACCTTCTCAAGGCAATGCTCACGACCACACTTGCACCAGTACTCGTTGAAGAATTTCTTGCAAAGAAGATGAGTACGTGGGGAAATTTGGTTGATAGCATCACTAGGGAACTTGAAGGTGGGATCAGCGAAGGCATCATATAATGGATTGTTGGCCTCCTTCATCGGAGATATTAAAAGTCCCCCGGACTTCCTGCCCTCCCAGGAATCGGAGCCTTGGTGGCTGCTTCGTAGCACGACACCTGTCCAGGTCCTTTGCCGTCCACCAGCGAGAGCCCGCACAGCCTTCTTCTTCTAAAAAAAAAAGAGTCGCACAGCCCACAGCCCGGTTCCCAGTCCCCACACACCGGTACCCCTCGCACGTCCCTCTCGCCATCACGCCGCAAACCACGGCGCAGCGCACCCTGTTCTTCTCACTCGCCTCGCACCTCCTCACGCCGCCGCCGCCCCCTTCACCGCGCTCCCTGTCTCCCTCGACGTCCATGACTGATGGCCCCCCTACTACGTTGGGCCGGTTGGCAGGGACGGGGTGGCCTGGGAGTAGGTGCGTCGTCGAAGCTCGGTCGACCGGTCGCCCATCGCCGCGCCGCCCGCCTGGCTTCGCAACGTCTGCTCGGGGGAGCAGTTTGGGAGAGTGGTGAGCCTCGCAACCCCCATCCTCATTCCGTGCTCTCCATCTCTCTTCCCGAACCCTAACCCCCATCGCTTCCTCCCCCAAATCTTGTAAAAGATGGAAAAACTTGTGGGAGCTCATGCACAGTAACATCTTTCACTGATATCCTGTTTTTTTTTTTCCATGATTCTTTAGTTGAAATCTTGTTTTCTTTTATTCCTTTCTCTGTAGGGAGAGCGGGTGGATAGGGCCGGGAGCTGATTTCGGCATGGCAGTTATCCAATTACATGGTAGGATGTGTTCTAGATATTTTTTTCAATTTATGCACTTTAACATATTAATCTGAGTATATTCAGTTTCTTGATTTGATTTTTATTTTATTTTGTATATATTCATTCAACCTCACTATTATTGGTTTACTCATACGATTAAGCTTCTATTGTCTTAATTCTAGGAAGATCTTCCTTCTTATTCTCAAAAGAATTAAATTACCATTGAGACGTGTTCCTGGGTCAAACGTTGCTTGCCTTGCATCAAGCGAGGCGAGCCAGCTTTGACTTCTGACGCCCTCCTTGAGATCCGATTATGTGGAGATTGGGATGGATGGTCTACAGCATCACTGAGTAGCATCTTCTCTGTAAGGTAGCATGTTGTGCCCCGTCCCTGTTGTGTCTTGGTCAGGTTCTTCCTCTTTAGTTCATGAGATCAGTCTTCCAATTTTATTCTTGAAGCATGTCTTTCCAATTTTGTTCTTGAAGCATTTGAAACTGAAGCACATCTTGAACAAAAGAAATATCAGGGTGCGCACTCCACTGCACACATACAACCACTGATGGCTTCAGATTATTGCGCAAGGCTGCTCAGTTGAGGCTCTAATTGATAAAGGAATAAAAAAAGTGTTCGAGGCTCCATGTATAGTATTCTGCTTTGTTAGTTTACTTAACCTTGCCTTCTTTTTACATTTAATCTTGTGCTCATAGGAAGATTTTTTTTCTATATAACTCATAAACAGGAGAATATAAGCTCCATAAAATTATTGTGTTCTAAGAAATATAAGTGCCTTACCTATGGAGGTGACAAGAATAAAGAATATACCAATTTATTGCTTGGATATCTCGCTTATGTATTTTCATGTATAGTGTGCATATAAGCAAATGTACAGCTTATAATTCACACAAATTTCTGTTGTACAGGTTCAGAAAAGGTTTGGGGCGCTTATTGTGTTGGGAAAGGGTCCAAAAATCTTTAATGAACAAGGTGAACAAATGAACATTCCTCATATTGTACAGACTTTATTAATTTTCCTAATTCTAGCAATCTCACATGGTTCCTTACAATTAATTGTACATACTCTAATTGTCCTAATTCTAGCAATCTCATATGGTTCCCCACAATTTAGAGTGATAAAAGATGGACATGGCACAATATTATAACAAATACTCCTATTAAATATGCTAAAACAAGGTGGTCTTACTGGCAAAATGTGTAGTTCGCATTGCATGGGACTTGAATTTTTAAATCTTCGAATAGGCAGAGTGATCTATGGGCCTATAGCTTAGTATACCAACAGTGACAAGTAAAGATTTCGGAAACACAAAAGGAACGAAAATTGACACCAAGTAATTGAATAAAGACCATCGATATCATTATAGTGTGCAGTGCATATCCCTTTCGTTTATGAAAGCATCATAGATTGTCAGATTCATCATTATAGTGTGTAATGCAGACTGATCTATGCTTGCTAATGTAGTATGCAAGTGAAGTAATATAAGCCAATAGCATACCTTTTATTCTACCTGAGTTTCTGAACTACATGTTTTGAGTTTCTGAACTACATGTTTTGCTTATGCGTACAGTTTCTACAACCTTTCTAGGGATTATAAATATCTATGCTAATCTGTCACCAATTTCTATATCAGGGAAAGAAGTGTGTCTTTGATGCTCTTTGCTGCGAACTCGAAAGACAACTTGGGTTCTATACGATGCAATACTACATGGAGTTTTCTTAACAGAAATTCTTAACCATTTGATCAACAAGGTCTGCAACATTGGTTTGTTTGTGGAACCTCGCTACGAGGTTGGATCAGCAATGCCTTGCCCAGCAGCCAGATCTTATGGCTTGGATGGCATTGTATAGCTTCATGGTTTAAAGATGTTATCTGTGGAGATTGATGTAATATATTTCGTTGGTTTGTCACCAGGCGTGTAGCCATTCTTTCTTGCTGTCCCATTGATGGAATACATTACTGTGGCTACTGATGTTTGATCCCAGCTGCTGCTAGGGACAGTTTTGATAGCAAGAGGTAGACTAATGCCATGGGGACCGGTGATGTCGACATCTCCTTCATATTAGTAGAGATTTACGCTATGTATCTGTTTGTGTGATATGCGTGATCTTAGGTGCTGACACCATAGTAATGGTGAGAATGATTATTTTTATCAATGCATGCTTAGATCTTAAAGCATCGTATGTTCTTTGAATCATTGTAGGGCGCCCGAAGGGCGCCTGATGTTCTTCGGGCGCCTGATGTTCTAGTTAGATGCAAAAGGGCACGAGTCGAATACATGACACTGGTATCAGCAGCTGCCTGTATAACAACACCAAGATCTTCATACTGCCTACAAAGCCAGCTGAAGAATGGGTCGTATTCCCCAAGGTCCCAACAAGGATCTTCAGGCATAGCCCCCCATCTCTCATAAGCCTTCTGGCACAGCTCCCAAGTCCTGTCAAACCTTCGCTTCAAAAGTTCATCAGTTTCAACCTTCTTCTTCTCTAGAGATGCCTTCTCTTTTCTAAGAGTATTAATGGTAGACTTCGCGACAGAAAGTTCATTCTCCTTTTCCTTATTAGTGTCCGAAGCTCCATGATACAATCTATCAAGAACATGCCAATCATCAACAGCTTTGCCCCTTTCCAACTCCTTTTCAGCAAGTTGAGCCTTCAGAGACTCAATCTCACCCAAGAGTGACTTTTCGGGGACAGCAAAAGCAGCTGCACTATCCTCAAGTGACTTCCTCAAGGCCACGATTGACAAGAGCACCCTATCCATATAAAAAAATCAGTCAGAAATAAATCACGAGCAAATAAAAAAAAGGATACACTCGCAAACAAGCGAAGTTTACCTTATACATCAAGTTTATACCGGCATCAGCCAACTCAAGCGGATTCATCTTCGCTAGCTCAGCCTTAGCGTCAGGAACTGAAAAAGCATCGTCAATACATTTAGACAATTGCTTTTCCGGCTTCTTCGGAAGAACGCGAAGTTTGTCTATTCCCACACCAACAAACTTGTAAGAATCAAGATTCACTCCGCTATCAAGACAGAACTTCAAAGTATTATCCAGAGATTTTGAAATTTCTTCGGCAGAAAGATCTTGAGTACCAACAACCGCTTGCGGAGTAGGTTGGTCTCCAATAACACCTTTCATGGACCCAACATCAATGATTTTTTCTCTAGATGAGGTCGAAGCATCAGGGAAAAATTGAGCTGAAATGAACAAAATAAGAATTTCTTCTCATTCAGTCAAAAACTTCACCTTAAAAATCTCTTTAATACAAAAATAAAAAAAAAGTCAAGGAAACTTACAAACTTTTTCACCCTCCTTCAAAGGGCAGGGGAATCTTCTTTTGAGTTTCAACATTAACCAACGACTCCGATAATCGGCTTTGCTTTGGTCCGCCTCGCCTTCATCGTCAACCACATCATCAAAATCGTCAAAAGAAAAATTTGCAGTTCTCGTCCCTTTCTTTTGAAGTTTTTCTTTAACAACTTTCACAACCTTGTCAGCCCTCTCTTTCAAAGATTGTTCTACAAAAAGAAGGGAAGCAAAACAGAGTCAAAACCCAAGAGAACAACATAGCACGAAAGTTACATAAAAAATATATATCTTCGCCATGCATACCAATTGTTTTATCAACAATAGTTTCAGAAACCTTAATAGGCTCTGAAATAGACTCCGCGAATGACTTCTCGGCAGAAAGATCGACACCTTCATTTCTCTCAGAAACTTCGGCATTAGGAACCGAAGAAGGAATTTCTGGATTCACTAGCAAGTGACTCATATGAATATCTTTGGCTAACTTAGCTAAGTTAAGACAATCACGCTCATCACATAAAGCAGAAGTGGAATTAGCCAACTTCGTAGAAAAATCTGGAGTTGGATCCCTAAGTCTAGGGGAAGAGGGAGATGCAAGACTAGTGGGCGAAGCTTCCATCACGTAAGCATCACCGCATCATCTTCGCCAAAGAAGGTGCTCGAGGCACCCAATTTCGCGAAGACCCAAAATTTTGTAAGTATTCGGCTAGCGGAGTAAGCAAATCCGGAGTCAGTCCGGTAGGAGCAAAAGCTTTGATAATCTCTCTCACCTCCAAATCTTGAAGAGAAGATCCAAAAAGCGGAGCCTCAAGCTCTGGAGCATCAATCTCACTATCAGTCAAGTCTAAATTATCAACTAAAGAAGCCACCGTCTTCTTTGCCTTCTTCTTCTGAGGCTTCGGAGTAGCAGCAGTTTTCTTCGGGACAACAGAAACCTTCGCTGCAACTCTGGTAGAAGAAGAAGCCTTCGCAGCATCATTTCTCTTCCTCTTCAATTTTTTCTCAGCCCCCTTATCATCATCTTGATCCTTCTTTCCGCGAGAATAGGCAGGAGGTGGACGAATCTTATAAGTTATGTTAGCCAAATCGAAGATACGATTTAGCCTAACATAATCAGTGCCAATGATCTCATCCATCAGCTTCCTCTCCGTATGAAGATATTTGCCAAGCAAATCAACGGCTTTTTCTCAACATCGGCAACAAATTCTTCTTCGGTTCTAAAACGCGAAGGCATAACAGTATCTCTATCCGGAAAAATATAATCCTTTTCTCTAATTTTCTTCGTATGAAAGCGAAGAAAATCCCAACCAAGCCTAAGTGGCCAAACTCCAACAGCTAAGTACTCTTCAACAAGGTCTCGAGTCGATTGTTGAGAAACAACCCTCTTGAAAGCCTTTAGACATTCAGAGCACGACTGGGACTTCGAAGGTTCTGGCTTGCATTCAAATTTCTCCCTATGCATACGCGAAGCCAAAGGATAACTTTTCTTCACACCTTTTCTACCAAGATTTTCTTCCACCATGGGAACCTTATGGTAGAACCAATGGTTATACCAACCATCTGCCCATTTGTTTTTTGAGGCGGGGGATATCTGTTTCTGTCCACGAGCAGTCTTAAAACTACAACATCCAAAGTATAATTTCACTGTACGCTGCTCAATTTTCTTTGACCGAAATTGAGTGTGAAGCTCGTACAAGGAACAAAAAGCATCAATATCTGGTTTCACATTCTGACTCCGCACGGCCCACAGGAAAACAGACAACTTGACAATAGCATTCGGAGTCAAGTGATGCATTTCAATGTTAAATTTCTTGAAAACCTCTTCGAGAAAGTTTTGAGGAGGCATGCGGAGACCTGCAGTGAACAGATCCTTGAACACGATGCATTCATCAGGCCTAGGCTTAGGGACTTTTTCATTAGGCTCCGCTGGCCTATATTGTCCTTCCCTGAGAATTCCATCTCTCACCATTTCCTTAAAATCTTCATCAGTCATTTTGCTAAGTCCAAATGTCAGTGAAATCCTGTCATCCGGTAGCAATTCAGATTCTGAAGCGGAAACATCCGAAAGCCCTGCATCTGAATTATCCTGCTGAGAGTTCGCTTCTTCATCTACTTCTTGTTCTTGTGAACCAGTTGGAATATCATCAACAAGAGCCATTCTAAACCAAAGGAAAAGCAACACTCAGAATTTTAACAAATAGAAACAAAAAAGAACTTCGTAAAGAAAATATACCTGACTAAGAAACACTAAAGATCTTCGCGTCAAAGCTCTAAAACTTCGCGAGAAGAGTTGGCTTCACGAAAGAAATTCTCACTTCGCAAGAAAAATTGACTTCGGCGTCGCGGTGAGAAAATTCAAAAAGGTGGCCCCTCTTCGAAAAAAAGATGAAGAAAATATAGGGGGTCCTTCGCTATTTATAGACCCCTTCGGTCAAACGGTCAAACTAGCCGTTTAAAAAAAAAACCTCTAGCGAAGACGTTCGAAAAGTCACAACCAAAATTCAAAGTCCAACTTCAAAGTCTGGGACGACGTTTTTAGATCGAAACAAAGTTTTGAGAAAACTTGTGATTCGTGGGTTTCACGCCTTTGAAGTCGGCCTTCGCCCACGAGGGGCTGCTGTTGGGATCTAACTTTGATTTCTGTTTAAACTTTCGTCCCAAACTTTGAAGATTTCAGGATATACTCGCAGTAACAAAGACAGAGTTCTACATCGAAGGTGACTTCGCGAAGGTTTGGCTTCGCGGAAGAAGGACAAGTGCAAAATAAGAAAGACTGGAGTCAAGAATCCTAGCGAAGACGGCCACGGAGACTTTGCTGCGAAGACACTAAAACAGCTCCAAAGGAACAAGAAGCATTGCGAAGATAAGAGCTTGTCCCAGAAGAATCGCGAAGGAGGAAAATGTGTCTTCGCTGAAGAAAGTATTTTGTAGAGAATCATTTCAGGATTCTTAATGTTTTTGTATAACTATGAAGCCAGGGGGGACTATAAATACCCCCTGACATCTCTTGTAATCGCCATGTTGAATGGCCTCTTTGTAAACCATATCATCATCAATAATATGTTGTGTTGAACAATCACCCAACAATAACCAATATCCGAAGAAATACAAAAAAAAAATAATCTCTCTATCTCTTATGTTTATGTGTTTTTACTTTTATCTATTATATCAATCATGGCAGATAAAAAAAGGAAAGTTCCTAACTGCATCGTTTCTGTATTTTCAAAGTTAGTTGAACAGTTCACTGTACTGACCTTAATTATGAGCTACGAAAGAGTTTCTTGTATAGTTGCATCGTTTCTGTATTTTCAAAGTTAGTTGAACTTTTTTTTAGATCAAAGGCATTCATCCGGCTTTATTGAAAGCGTAACGAATACATTTGACCCAAACCTGGTCGAAACCAGAAAACATGTTTACGCACTCTAAAGTGCTGCCCAGAAACATCTAACCAACCTCTAATCATAACTCTAACAGAACTAGAGCTACTTAAAAACGATAACAATTACCATCCAAAGCGGCTCGAAGGCACGCAACAGTATAGTAAACATCCAGAGTGCATACGGACATCAACACCAAAAGAATTATCTAAAACCATCTTCTTTAACGGGCATATTCTAGATTTTCTCTCCTCCACATATTAAGGAGCATTCATCATCAGTGCTTGCAGCATCTCATCCGCCACTGGCTCCATCTTCTTCTTCAGTAGTGGCTTCCACACCTTGATCATAATCAGCGTCTTGTAAATTATCCCTTTGGGTGAAGCCATGACTTTTTTGTTGATTGCCATGTCGTTGCGAGTCTTCCATAGCGTCCACAAAGCACCAAAGCAAATGAACATTGTCACCTCTTGCCTAACTCTATGGCAGTCCTCCAGGAACTCTTGTAAGAAATCAGTAGAGTTAGTTGGTGATTGCTGCCAGCCAAGTGTCACTCTGAGGAAAGTCCACAAGTATATGGCAATGGGGCATTAGAAGAGAAAGTTAGCTGAACTTCCTGGCCTATCTACAATTTTTAAGTTCTGCATTTTAAGTATAGTTTAAAAAGGAGGTCTCCCTGTCTTTATATGGTTGAGAGTTTTCTGGGTTCACATAGTTCAAAGTTTACCAGCAAGGAGTAAAAAGGAGGTCTCCCTGTGTTTATAGACACATTCTGTGGCACGTGCATACCTGTTAGTGTACGTTAATAGATTATTACTAGTATAATTTGATAGGCATAAGTTGACAAAGAAATAAAAATCTAGTTATTGTCGTTTTAAAACGGACACAGGTTTGGCATGGGCCTAGGATTTGGACGCGGCGCGAGCGCACTGCCCATCGATTTGCCACGAGGAGAGGAGATAAAGGGCGACCCAGCTGGCCACTTGTGATAGGCTCCTCCGCCACATCATCGGGTTTCCCTCAATCCAAAGATGCCGTCCACCCATCGGCAACCTTTCCTCATCCCACGGCGCCCATGCCACCCACCTGTTCGACCACCTGACGCTGCACCCCGATGGCTCCCGCGCTCACCTCCAACCCGCCCTCCTTCCGTCCTCTCTCTTCCCCAATCCGCCGTCGTGCCGCCACCGTCCTCTGCCGCGTCGGTAAGCCCGGCAAGGACTCTGCGGCGGATGATGCTGCCCCCAAGAAGAGGCCCAACTTCTTCGTGGACTTCGGGAAGCTGACGGAAGCCAGCAACTCCCTCGTACCGGCGTTCCCGTCGTCCGCGGCGGGGTCGCTGTTCACGGGCGGTGGCAGGGGCAGGAAGGACCCGCAGATGGTGTTCGTCGCCGGCGCCACAGGGCAGGCCGGGGTCCGCATCGCGCAGACCCTGCTGCGGCAGGGGTTTGCCGTGCGCGCTGGCGTCCCGGACTTGGCGGCAGCGCAGGAGCTAGCGCGGCTTGCGGCAGCATACCGGCTCATCTCGCCAGCGGAAGCGCGGCGGCTAAACGCGGTAGCGGCGGACTTCGGTGACCCCGAGGCGATTGCCAAGTCGATCGGGCCCGCTGCCAAGGTGGTGGTCACCGTTGGTCCGGCCGAGAAGGGGCCAGAAGGCGGAGGCGTCACCACCGACGACGCGCTTCGGGTGGTGCAGGCCGCAGACCTTGCCAGCGTGGCGCACGTGGTTGTCGTGTATGACGAGCTGGGGCCAGCGGCCTCGGTGGCGGTGGGTCCACTTACAATGTGCTCGACGGCTTCACGTCCTTCTTCTCCAACCTCTTCTCGCGAGTGCAGACACTGACGCTGAGCCAGTTCTTGGCCAAGGTGGTGGAGACCGATGTAAGGTATACACTACTCAAGGCTTCACTCACCGACGACTACACCCCTGAGAACTCCTACGCCCTGGTACTGGCCAAGGAGGGAGAGGGAGTATCGCCTAGCAGCACCGCCAAAGTATATATAGCTGATGACTTTCCCAGTGCTCACTGTTTCCCTAATGGTTTTCATTGTTGCTTACCTGCATAAATGCTCTCTTCATTTTTGTGTTTCGTTAGGTATCAAGGTCACAGATTGCAGCCCTTGTAGCTGATGTCTTCTCCAATGTGGCAGTCGCTGAGAACAAAGTACGGAAACTATACCAATATGTCCCTAAATAACTATAGTGTTGCAGGTTGAAGTTTGATAATATTATGATATCTCATTTGAAATCGGTAGTAGCATCATGCTTGATATTGAAAACACATGAAAAGTATTCATATTACAATTTGTACGTGTAGTAGGAATGTAATTTTTTATTTATTCTCCATTAGCAATTTAGCACACATCACCCCAATATAATAGGACTTGCTTTTGCTCTTTGTATAATAGTCGACTTGCTATTTCAGAGAAAAGTCAAACTATCATTCGTAAATCTTTCTAGCTTCACGATGACAGATATGCTTCTCTTTTATCACTTATTGTTTTCTTTTTTTGTTTACGTCCTTGGTGCTTCTTACTCAATTTGCTCTTAAATTGGTGGTAATTTTCTTATTTTCTAGGTCGTTGAAGTTTCAACTAGCTCATCAGCAACAACGAAGCCCATAGCGGAGGCTTTCATGTCAGTACTATCACTTTTCCTAATTCACTGATTTGTTACTTGACTTGATTCCTTTGTTATGGTGTCATGGGCCCATTGTTTTCAAATCATCTAATCAATCCTAATCTCCACGGCACCGATAAGATGGTTGGTTATGGTTAGTCATCAATAAGCTCACTTCTTTGCTTGCTTTATCTTTGTCCTGGAACATGGCATTGATTCTGGTTCTTACACAACGACTTGTTCTCGGTCGCCGTCTTTATAGGCATATAGCCTGTATTTCATTAAGAGGGCAGGAATGGTCGTAAGACCTACACGAAATAAGTTTTGCCGCGCCGGCGAGGAGTCGTCACGAACTCAAGCAAGCCCTAACTACTGGATAAAAAACATGCATATATTACATAAATGTGGTACTTTGCGACCAAGAAGCAACAAACCCTCACAAAGTGGAGTAGCCTGCCAAGGACCATAGTTCTCCCTCTGCAATCACTGCCCGTCGAATTGCCGGCAGCGAAGAAGCCACTCTGTTGAATACCCTGCTGTTTCGCTCCTTCCATAACATCCAAGAGATGAGCATAAGCAGCGTATCAAAGGAAGGCCGCCCTGCACTGTCCAGACGCCGCCGCTGTCGAAGCCACCATTGACCCAAACCCTCATCTTCAGTCGGCGTGAGTTCCTGCAGTCCCAATGGTAGTAGCAGGTGGAACCATAGTTGCCTTGTGGTGACGCAACCTACAAACAAATGGTCACAAGTCTCTGGAGTTTGACCACAAAGGTTGCAATCATCTGAATTCTGCAATCCATGTCTCATGCGTCTATTTGCTGTCCACACCCTCCCGTGCAACACCAACCAAATGAAGAACTTCACCTTAGGAGGCGCTTTGGTCTTCCACAACTCTTTCGCTCCCCATTTCCAGACAAAACGATCGGCGGCGAACGGATCAAGCACGACCTCATAAGATCCTCCAGACACGCAGATACTGGAGTAGCACCTGGACTGTCTGGGTGCCAACAATATCCCTGGCCCAACGATTCTGGAGTAGCCCCTCCTTCAACGACCGACGTCTACCAGCAACCAAGATAGCCGCGAACAATTGTGGTGCAAAGGCGTAGAGAGGTCCAACGGTAGCCCAATTGTCAGTCCACAGTTTGGTTGCGGCACCATCGCCGATGACCACGGACATGCTAGCGGCGGCCATGGCAACAACCTCCTTCTCCCTTCTTGCCGGGAGAGGCACCCAGCATTGATCTAGCTCTGTTCTTCTCAGCCACTCCCACCGTAATCTGAGCGCGAATCCAAAGAAACGAAGATCAGTGATCCCTTGGCCTCCCAGTACCGTCGGCCGACAAACCACCGGCCAGGCGACCTTACATTTCCCTCCCGAGATCTCCGCGGTGCCATCCCACAGGAACGCTCTACGTCTTTTGTCAATCTGTCTGATCCCCCAGGCGGACAAGCAACACGCTATGGAGATGTGCACCGGAATTGCTGAAAGAGTGACCTTAGTTAGGAGAACGCGACCAGCGTGTCTTCACCACCTTTATCAGGTACTTGCACAAATGCAAGCACTATCCTTGAATTCTTCTTCAACAACACATGCATCTCTTTCACTGTGCTTTTGGGTATTTCTCTGCATCCGCATAGCCCCCTGCAATGCGCTGCTAAACCTCTTATCTCCTAAAGGTACTATATTCTTACAGAATATGCATTGCACAAACTGCTTTGCAGGATCTAGCCACCATCCATATTTGTCTACCGGTTTGAGCCTTCCTCTTGGTTTCTTGAGTTTGCTCTGCCTGTCTGCCAGGTCTAGCGGCAGTTCACCAATCAGCCCTTTTCTACTAGGGATTAAGCATATTTAGTGAAAGCCAATTCAGTGCCATCAACAAGATATTGAAACTGTACAATCATCAATTCAGTGCAAGGTCCAGGAATTTCCTTGCAAATACCTCGGGCTCCCATTGTCAATCAAAAAGCTCCCCAAATCTGAATTCTATGTGATAATTGACAAGATTGTGGTCGACTATGGCTGTGGCCACCTCATTGAATGATGTCCCTGGAAACAACTACAATGTGACCCCTTTTGAGAAACCATCATGTCCTAATCGTGTACACCAACAACTACAATGACCTCTGGATTGCCCTCCACGGCTAAACCAGAGAACATGCCTTGGGCAAGAGGCACTAAAATGACGACTGATTCCACTACCACATCATCATCCCCATGTAGTTCGCTTCTAGGCATGCAGCCTTCAAGAGCGATATCAATATCTCCTATATCATCCTTGATGTGAGGACCAGTT
This sequence comes from Hyparrhenia diplandra, assembly GCA_015847255.1. Classification (NCBI taxonomy): domain Eukaryota; kingdom Viridiplantae; phylum Streptophyta; class Magnoliopsida; order Poales; family Poaceae; genus Hyparrhenia; species Hyparrhenia diplandra. The sequence goes on along the minus strand of JADLZK010011942.1, from coordinate 330,136 downwards.
GGAAGATTTATCTCCTCCAACACAAGTGGACTGATTCATTCTCTGTCCACGTCGTGCGCTTGCTCGATAGGAACCATTGGTCCCCAACCATCCCCTTCAACAATCAGATGTACTAGACTTGCCCCTGCTTGAATCACAGATCTATTCACCCTTCAACACTTTCCCCTAGACAACCTCAATGTAAATGTCAACTGAAGCCTCCATGGCTGCAATCATCCCCGTGTGCCATGGCATTGCTCTCTCTGTGTCGCCAAGAGCAGCATGTCAACGTACTACCTCAACAGCTTTAGATGTTACGACATTATCCGACTGGCCTCTTCACCCACAGTCACCGACAAACACGGATCATAAGCAATCAGGTGTCATCCGCATTGGGGTCATCATAACCAGCCTGGTGTCTTCAAGCACAATGGTCCAATCATTGGCATCGGTAAGCATATTAAACTAGGAAATTTTCTGAAACCAATCTGATCGACCCTATTGAGCCATAATCCAAGTCTGTTGTCTACATCGCCCCCATCATAGCAATGTTGACCAATACTGCGATTTGGGAGACCTCATCCCCAACATTGACAAATCAACTAAATAAATATGTGATGTGGTACCATTCACATGTGTTATGAACAGTACCCACGGAACTATAGCATTACTGCCAAGAGTGCATCTAGGTTAGGGTTAGCAAACAGTTTAGAATCAGGTTTGCTTGTAAGTGAAGTCTGGTCCTCCCTATAAAATAAGGGAAGATGTAATTGTTTGGAACTAAGAAATACTCCCTGTGTCCAAAAGTCCAAGTGGTTTATGAAGAATATTGTTTTCTAGACGTTTCCTTCAAGGAAAAAGTGACTCCTCCGTTAACATCATATATTACTCCATTAGCTCTGTTTTTCCGGCTAACATGGCACAAGTCCACCGCTCCGTAGTACCACGACTCCACAACACCACCGCACTGCAGCACCGCCATGCCGTTGTGCCACCTGCCATTGCGATGGATGCCTGGGGAACACAGTTGAGGTGGAGCTTTTGTGAGGTTTGAATTGGGATCTGGGGCATGTTTGGATCTCATGTGCTAATTTGTAGCCCCTTCTTTTAACCCATTTTAGCCCTAAAGGAGCCAAACTAGTGGTGCTAATTGGGGCTAAAGTGAATTAGCACCTTAAAAAAATTAGCCCCTCCAAGAGGTGCCTATTGAGGCTAATTTGGGATATATGCATGAAAGGTGGAGCTAATGACTGGGATACATGCATTAAAGGCAAATTAGTCCATTGATCCAAACCAAACAACTCAAATGCTAATTCTTTAGAGGTCTAATTCAAGGACTAAACTTTAGCCTAAAAATTAGCACAAGTGCTAATTCTCCAAATAGGCCCCTGGACTCTTGCAATAAAGATGACGAGCACATGGCCAATGCCATCTGCTGCCGCATCAAATTTCACTCCATCTGCTCCTTGATCTTCATCACCTAAGACATCAAACAAAAAAACAGATAAATGAGATCATAAACAGAATGAAGCCCATTGGAAAGTTGGGAATGTCTAAAGTTAAGATACAATTTCTAATCTTATAAAGAATTCAACCTTCACAAATGTTCTTTTGTATTTACTTAAGATACAATCCCTTATTGTGGCACAAAATTTGAATTATTCTCATTAAGTGTTTAATGATTGTTAGCTTGTCACTTTCATAATTGCAGTGTTGTATTCATGAATTGTCAATTTGATTGACCAGTTGACAATCTGTTCTTAGGTGTTTGCATGATTATGCGAAACTTCAACATCATCTTATGATTCCTTACTTACTCAGTGTACAAACACATGTACGTTCTCTGTACAGAGCTATCCCTGAAGACAGTAGAAGAACAGAGTACCAAGAAGCTGCTGCGAAAGCACAAGCCAAAGAGGAGGAAACCTTGGCCTCAAAACGAGCTAACGAAGCTGAAGCGGCTGTCAGTAAATCTGAAGCCGACATGAAGAAGGCACCCATAGAAGATGCAGCTGCTACTGCTAGCCCGGTGAACGGTGCCCAAGCCTCTCTAGAGAACCTCTTGAGTATACCCAAAGTGATCAGTACGGATTTCTTTTGGGAGAAGTTCAGCACACAGCTGGCCCAAGTGACCACTCCTCGAACCTCGCTAGAGAAGGAGCCAAAGGCACAGATAGCCACTGTGCGAGGCCAGGAAAAGGCAAAGAAGCTGGCACCGCAGATTGCCATTGTGAAGCCAGCAGCGCAGAAAGTGAAGCCACAATTGAAGCAGCCGGATCCCAAACCAGAAGTGAGGCTAGTGTTTGGTGGCCTCTTCAAGCAAGAAACAATGTATATCGATGATGACTAAAACAAGGAGAGTCAATTTATCCTCTACGTGATTTTTGTCCAATGCCGTACTTTTGGAATAGCAACGCTTAAAGCTGTACAAAATTTGGCTATAAGAACCCATCTGTCTGTGGATGAAAAATGATCATGTGTTACAGTCTTACAGACCCAAATGCTGGTACAACCGAACTGATGTACACCATCCGTCCACGAATAAGTGCACCTTTTGACTTCTACGCTTTTTATTTGACCGTTCGTTTTATTTAAAAAAATTAATGAATATTATTTGTTTTGTTATGACTTATTCAATCATTTATGATATTTTCATAATAATTTATTTTTTTTATTTACATAAAAATTAAATAAGGCGAATGGTCAAATTGAAATTACAAAAGTCAAAAGTTGCACTTATTTGTGGATGGAGGGTGTATACAGGAGCAAATTGGTTTTCTAGAAGAGTTAAATGCACCAATGGCCGCACTTAAATTTAGAAAGATGTGCCATCACTAATCGCTCATCACTACCGCCGGTATCACTGCCGAAATTTAGTCCACCGGCAGCGATGAACCGCGCCCGACAGTGATGAACCGCGCCCGGCAAAAACTATGGTGTGACCGATCCGGCAGTGCTGTGCCGGTTCACTCTCGGCTCTAAAATAATACCGGCAGTGTGTAAGGTCCTAGATGGCTAGAGGGGGGGTGAATAGCCTATAAAATTTTTCTACAAACTCAACTAAACAAACCGATTAGTATAAAACACGGCGTAAAGCGGTTTGCACTAGCTCTAGTGGTCTTGCAAGCCTTCTAGTGACAAGACTAAATAATTTTATGATCTCTAATCCACACAAAGACTATGTCACTACTCTAGCTAATGAGCAATCCTAATATGGTCCTTATGCTAGCAAGAACAACTACACAAGGCAAGAGCTAACTCTCTACTCAAAGTAAACTAGAAAGGTAAAAACAAGAGTAAGAGTGATATACCAACACGTAGAGGCTATGAACCAATCACCGGGGAAGAGGATGAACCAATCAACACAATGAGACGATGAACCAATCACCAAGACAAGAGACACGTCGATGTGTTGACCCGGAGTTCGCTTGTACACCGACAAGTTACTCTCCTCCTACAGTGCCGACCAACACAAGGATGGTGTTTGAGCTAGGCGGTGCCCTTGCTAGCCTCAACACACCACTCAACAAGTGTGGTACCCAAGACACGAGCAATGTATTCCTTGCACTTTGTCTTCCCGACGAGGAGTGCGTAATCCTCTCACAAATCAACCGGAGGTGGCCAAGAAACAATCACCTCTTCTTGCCAACAACTCCAAAGAATCCACCAAGCCGGCTAGGAGCGGTGTCTCCAAGAGAAACGGAAACCCACCGGCTCACAACGATCCCCAAGTGCCTCTAGATGCAAGAACTCGATGCAAATGCACTTGGATCACTCTTCTCTCAAGAATGAAGCTCAAATCAAGAATGAGAGAGGAGGGAGGCTTGCTTGCTTGCTCAAAGATGTTAGGAATGATTCAAATGACCAAGAGAGAGAGCAAGAGGCAGCCAAGGGGGTATAAATACCCCACACCATGAAATGTGGCCGTTGGGAGGAAACCCACGGTTTTACGCGGCCGACCGGACGCCCGGACCTCACCGGTGAGTCCGGCGGTGGGTCCGTCACAACCGACAACCCACGAACAAAGATCGAAACCCCGGCCGCACCGGGTCCGGCCGTCGGCGTCCGGCCGTGCTTCCGTCGACCGGAAGCATCCGGCCGATCGCGTCCGGCCGACCCTCGGGAAAACCCCGGTTACACCCTTTACCGGAATTCTGACCAGACTCACCGACCGGGTGCGTCCGGTCGGTTTCCTCGTGCTTCCGGTCAAAAGTCGTCCGGCCACGCTGAGCTGCGAATTTTCGTCGTTTCGTCGTCGTTCCTTCGCCTTTGCTCCAAACCGACTTTCGCCACTTGATTCTTGTTGCCGACACGTCGAAGAACACCTCGACACCATGTGTTAGCATTTTGAAAACATTTTCACCAAGTGCAGAGTTAGCTCTTTAGGTTAGAATGCATGCATATGAGACTTGAACCTAAAGGCACATGAGGATCGATATGTACGAAAGTTTTCCCCTCTTTATAGTATGGCTTATCGATCCTATAATCACTCACACCCTCTATGGTGTCTTGGGTGTAAAAATAAAAGCCCTATGGTTATACCTTTGCCTTGGGACCTTTGATCTCCAAACCACACCGAATTGGATGCTTGATCAATCTTTTGGATCACCTCGATCCATCCTCCATGATCACCATGCACCAACTCCGGCACGACCAATCTCCAATCTAGTCAAACACTTAGCATCGAGAGATTAGTCCTTAGGTGTCATTAATTATCCAAAACCAAACTAGAGATCTTCAATCTCCCCCTTTTTGGTAATTGGTGACAACCCGCATAAAGGTTTTATGATTAATGTTTTTGAACATACAACGGCTGTCCAAGCATTTTGCTTACAATCATAGGATTGGACAATCATCATAGTTCGGTTTTGGTAGCATAAGCTCCCCCTATATGTGTGCCACGAGTTTGGAACGAAGCATTGCATACATGTATTAATATTGAAATTGAGGGTGAGCTATGTTACCAAAATGATGCTTAAGGTGAAAGAAATGGACCTTTGAAGCGTGATACCAATCGGAGTTGCGCCATTTTCACCATACAAGCATCAAGGTAACTAGATTTTCATCAAAACTCAAAGTACCACGTGAGATCACATTATAAGCAAGGTACTTGAATTAAGAGCGGAATTTAGAAAATCTAGCTAGCTCCTATGCATGCTAGTTATCAACCACTTGTAAAGCAACTTGTGAAAACTAGCATACACCACACAAGCATGTAAATAGAATTTAAATACATGTGCAAAGAGCAAGTCATATGTTAGTGCACAATCAAATGCAACAAATTGTCTATGAGCTTGCTCCCCCTACTTGTGTGAACCACATGAGAGGTTTTCAAAAACATGTGGAATTTGTAATTTTTCCAAAACCTTTCATGCACTAATCTCTCCCCCTTTGTCAACAATTTCCACAAAAGGTATGACTATGTTGTGTTATGGAAGAGAGAATAGTGCTCAAAATTGGTCAAATTTGGGTCACTTGTCAAGCATATATTTCGGTTTGAACCAAAGACAAGCTTCTTCACACCTCATGACAAGGGTTATCTTGCCTATGTTGAAGTATATGTGTGAAAAGATAGCCAAATTCAACACTTGAGATTGCAAGCCCATAAACATGTCATATGTCATCACTAGATCAATCAAGCATAAAGAGCAATAGTGATGGCATACATACATCGAAATCCTTTTATTTTCCATGAATGCTTCCTAAGGCACAAGTTATATGTCTATATGTTCTAACAAGTCCTTAGATATTATGAATGCCATGCCAAACAATTTCACCTTTGCTTTGCTTGATGGAGGGGCATTCAACTCATGTTGGAAAAGTCAAGGATGTTCAACTCATTTCTTAGCTTGCAAAACCTCTTCTCATCTAGTGGCTTTGTAAAGATATCGGCTAGTTGATCTTCGGTGCCAATAGGTTGGATAGCAATGTCACCCTTTTGTTGGTGATCTCTTATGAAGTGATGTCTTATGTCAATGTGCTTGGTTCTTGTATGTTGGACCGGGTTTTGAGTCATCTTGCAAGCACTCTCATTGTCACAATACAAAGGCACATGATGGAAATCAAACCCATAATCTTTCAATGTTGATCTCATCCATAGCAATTGTGCACAACAACTACCGGCACTCATGTATTCGGCCTCGGCGGTTGAAAGTGTCACACCGGTTTGCTTCTTTGATGACCATGATACTAGAGATCTTCCAAGGAATTGACAAGTGCCACTTGTGCTTCTTCTATCAACCTTGCATCCCCCATAGTCGGAGTCCGAATATCCAATAAGCTCAAAGTTTGACCCCTTGGGATACCATAGCCCAACATTTTGAGTGTGCTTCAAGTACCTCAATATCCTTTTTGATGCGGTGAGATGACTCTCTCTAGGTGAGGATTGAAATCTTGCACACTTGCCAACACTAAACATCACATCGGGTCTAGAAGCGGTCACATAGAGTAAGCTTCCAATCAATGACCTATAGTACCTTTGATCAACCATATTGCCACTTTCATCATTGTCCAATGATCCATTGGTACCCATTGGTGTGTTAATGCCCTTTGCATCTTGCATGCCAAACTTCTTGATCATGTCTCTAATGTATTTTCCTTGACTAATGAAGGTGCCATTCTTCATTTGCTTGATTTGAAGACCAAGGAAATATGTGAGCTCTCCAAGCATAGACATCTCAAATTCTTTTGCCATCATCTTGGCAAACTCTTCACAATACTCTTGATTTGTTGATCCAAAGATGATATCATCAACATATATTTGCATTACAAACAAATCATTGCCAATCTTCTTGGTGAATAGAGTAGTGTTAACTTTGCCCATCTTGAAGCCTTTCTTGAGTAAGAAGTCTCTCAACCTCTCATACCATGCTCTAGGTGCTTGCTTCAACCCATACAATGCCTTGTTCAACTTGTACACATGGTTGGGATGATGGTAATCTTCAAAACCGGGTGGTTGCTCAACATACACTAGCTCATTGATGAATCCATTGAGGAAAGCACTTTTGACATCCATTTGATAGAGTTTGATGTTGTGTGCACATGCATAGGCCAATAGAATTCTAATTGCCTCTAATCTTGCAACCGGAGCATATATTTCACCAAAGTCAAGACCCTCTACTTGAGTGTAACCTTGTACAACTAGTCTTGCTTTGTTTCTCACAACAATGCCATCTTCATCTTGCTTGTTCTTGAAAACCCATTTGGTTCCAATGACATTGTAGTCCTTTGGTCTCTCTACCAATTCCCAAACCTTGTTTCTATCAAAGTTGTTAAGTTCCTCTTGCATTGCATTGATCCATTCTTCATCCTTCAAGGCATCATCAACCTTTTCGGGCTCTTCTTGTGACACAAAGGCAAAGTGTTCATAAAATGCCGCTAGCCTTCCTCTTGTTTGCACTCCACTTGCAATGTCACCAACAATTTGATCAATTGGGTGTGATCTCTAGCTATGCTTGAGCTTTGGAGTATTGGAACTTGATTGCTTGAGCTTGGTTGATCACTTGTGGTTGCTTGAGATGATGTACTAGCTTGTTGTTGATCTTGAACTTGATCACCACTAGCTTGAGTTATTTGCACTTCATCCTTGTCATCATCCACTTGAGTTGGCCTAATATCACCAATGTCCATGCCCTCATGGCATTTACCAATTGAGTTCCACTAACATCATTGAGGTTCTCATCTTCATCTTGAGACCCATTGGTTTCATCAAATTCAACATCATGGACTTCTTCCAATACACCACTTGAGTTGTTCCATACTCTATATGCTTTGCTTGTGGTGGAATAACCAAGTAGGAACCCTTCATCACACCTCTTGTCAAACTTGCCAAGTCTTGCACCCTTCTTCAATATGTAGCATTTGCATCCAAATACTCTAAAGTATGCAATGGTTGGCTTTCTTCCATTCAATAGCTCATAAGGTGTCTTGTTCATCATGGGATGGTAATACAATCTATTGATGTAGTGGCATGCGGTGTTGATTGCTTCGGCCCAAAATGATTGACTCACATTGTACTCACTAAGCATTGATCTTGCCATCTCAATGAGAGTCCTATTCTTCCTTTCAACTAGGCCATTGGATTGTGGTGTGTACTTGGCCGAAAGTTGATGCATGATTCCATAATCATCACATAGCTCATCAACTCTTGTGTTCTTGAACTCACTACCATTGTCACTTCTCACTTTCTTGACTATGATATCAAATTCATTGTGCACCCTCTTGAGAAATGTCTTGAACAATGAATACACATCACTCTTGTCATTGAGAAAGAACACCCAAGTGAATCTTGTATAGTCATCCACAATCACAAATCCATACTTGTTGCCACCAATGCTTGTATATGCGGTTGGGCCAAACAAGTCAATATGGATCAAGTCAAATGCCTTGCAAGTACTCATGAAGCTCTTCTTTGGATGAGTATTGGCAACTTGCTTGCCGGCTTGACATGCACTACATAGCTTGTCCTTGTCGAAGTGAACATCCTTCAAGCCCCTTACTAGATCATGTGTCACTAACTTGTTGAGTTGCTTCATGCCAACATGACCAAGTCTTCTATGCCATAGCCAACCCATGCTAGATTGAGATATCAAGCATGTACTAATTTGAGTCTCACTAGCACCAAAATCCACAAGGTAGAGGTTGTCAAATCTTATTCCCTTGAAGATCAAGCTTGAATCTTTTGTATTCACTATCTCAACACTATCTTCACCAAAGATGCACTTATAACCAAGATCACAAATTTGTGCCACCGAAAGCAAATTGTACTTCAATATGTCCACAAGTGCCACATTTGATAAGGTCAAATCATTGGTTATTGCTATCTTGCCTATGCCTTGTATCTTGCCACTTTTGCTATCACCAAAAGTAATAGGCTTGCCATTCTCTTGAGTTGAATCAATAATGTTGAACTTCCTTGCATCACCGGTCATATGTTGAGTGCACCCACTATCAAGGATCCAATGATTCCTCCCAATCTTGTAATTCACCTACAAGCAAATAAGTAAGATTTAGGTACCCATTTTCCCTTGGGTCCTTGGAGGTTAGCAACCAAAACCTTTGGTACCCAAATTGCCTTCTTCTTTGGGCCAATAATGGGTGAACCAACAAACTTTGCCTTGACACTCTTCTCACCCTTGGTAAGCATATAATAGGAATCAAAGGTGATGGAATGCACTTTTGTTGCCTTATTGTTGCTAGTGTTCATTTTAGCACATTTTTGCTCTTGATGCCCCACTTGCTTGCATCTATTGCAATAGGACCCATTGCTCTTCACAAAGCTAGGCTTTGGAGTAGCAAAGGCCTTCTTGCCTTTCTTGGGGACATAGCCTAAGCCTTCCTTGTTAAGGGAAAACCTTTGGCTACCCAAACACTTTAGCAAGCGGGCATCCCCACCATATGCCTTCCTCAAGGAGTGGGTGAGCTCATCCACCTCTCTTTTGAGAGTCTCATTCTCAACTTTTAATGATGAGTCTAAAATTACCCCATCACTATTAGTAGAGCTTGAGTGGGTTGATGTGGATGTGGAAGGAATAGATGGTTCTTCAACATCAACCAAGAATGGTTCATCTATGATGTCACATGTTGAACCAACATCCTTCTTGATGATTGAGCAAGCTCTATCATTCTTCTCTAAGAGCAAGGTATGGGCTTTTTGAAGTCTTATATGAGCTAGCTCCAATTCCCCATGGTCTTCCTTTAGACCCTCATGGGTGGCCTCTAGCTCACTAAAGTTTTGCTCAAGAGTTTTTACACTCTTTTGCAAAGCTCTACATTCCTTGTCCTTAGTCTTAAGCATGATATGAGTTTGCTTAAGCATCTCAAGAAGATCATCTTTAGTGGGTTCATATTCATCATCTTCATCATCACTATCATCATATTTTACTTCATTATCACTTAGTTCATCATGCTCATGCAATGATACCTTAGTGGCCTTAGCCATGAAGCATGAAGGTGATGAGCCGAAGAGGGATGACTTCTTGTGTTGGCCAATTGCACTCATGGCCTTGGGCTTCTCTTCCTCTTCATCGGAGGAGCCATCACTATCCCAAGAGCACACAAATGCACCATCATTTGTTTTCTTGAAGGTCATGGTCTTGTTCTTCTTGTGTGTCTTGCCACTCTTGTATGCCTTCATCTTCTTTTTTTCTTTCTTGATTGGGCAATCGGCAAGAATGTGGTATGGGCTATCACACTCAAAGCACTTTTTTGGCTCTTCATTGCTCTTGGATGTGTCATTTCTTCTCCTAGAGCCTTGCCCCATCTTCTTGTTCTTCAAGACCTTTGTGAACTTCCTCACAAACATGGCAAACTCTTGATCAATCTCATCTAGATCAATCTCCTCATCAACTTCTTCTTGAGCCTTGGACTTGCCCTTAGCCTTGGATGAGGTGGTGGCGGCCTTGAATGCCACAACCTTCTTGTTCTTGTCATCTTCCTTCTTTTCTTCCTCATCTTCCATGCCATCAACTTGCTCATCGGTTAGCACTTCACCAAGCAAGTCACTAGGTGTCATAGTATCCAATGCACCTCTAAAGAGAATCTTCCTCAACATGGCAAATCTCTTGGGCAAGCACATTAGGAATTTGTGCCCAAAGTCTCTATCCAATGTCTTCACTCCCAATGATTTGAGATCATTGACAATCACTTGGAGCCTATGGAATGTCTCCGGTATGCTCTCATCTTTCTTCGTCTTGAAATTCTCAAATTCACTTTTGAGAACATACAACTTGGCACTTTTCACAACTTTGGTGCCCTCATAGGTCTCACAAAGCTTCTCCCAAACTTCACTTGCCTTCTCTAGGTCCTTGATCCCCTCAAATACCTTGACATCCATGCCATTATACAATGTGTTTAATGCCATGGTGTTGCATTGCTTGTTGGACTTGTCGGCGGGAGTGAGGTTGGTAGGATCAAGGATGACATAATCCTTCTCGGTCACTTCCCATACTTGGTCATTGATTGATCCCAAGTACATTCTCATGCATCTCTTCCAATAGTCAAAATTCTTGACTCCATCAAAGAAAGGAGGCTTTCCCCCAACATGGTTGAACACAACATTAGCCATACTATCACACCAAGGTTGTTAATCCTTCAAATATGGTGACCACGGCTCCGATACCACTTGTAAGGTCCTAGATGGCTAGAGAGGGGGTGAATAACCTATAAAATTTTTCTACAAACTCAACTAAACAAACCGATTAGTATAAAACACGGCGTAAAGCGGTTTGCACTAGCTCTAGTGGTCTTGCAAGCCTTCTAGTGACAAGACTAAATAATTCTATGATCTCTAATCCACACAAAGGCTATGTCACTACTCTAGCTAATGAGCAATCCTAATATGGTCCTTATGCTAGCAAGAACAACTACACAAGGCAAGAGCTAGCTCTCTACTCAAAGTAAACTAGGAAGGTAAAAACAAGAGTAAGAGTGATATACCAACACGTAGAGGCTATGAACCAATCACCGGGGAAGAGGATGAACCAATCAACACAATGAGACAATGAACCAATCACCAAGACAAGAGACACGTCGATGTGTTGACCCGGAGTTCACTTGTACACCGACAAGTTACTCTCCGGTTGTGCCGACCAACACAAGGATAGTGTTTGAGGTAGGCGGTGCCCTTGCTAGCCTCAACACACCACTCAACAAGTGTGGTACCCAAGACACGAGCAATGTATTCCTTGCACTTTGTCTTCCTGACGAGGAGTGCGTAATCCTCTCACAAATCAACCGGAGGTGGCCAAGAAACAATCACCTCTTCTTGCCAACAACTCCACCAATCCACCAAGCCGGCTTGGAGCGGTGTCTCCAAGAGAAACGGGAAACCCACCGGCTCACAACGATCCCCAAGTGCCTCTAGATGCAAGAACTCGATGCAAATGCACTTGGATCACTCTTCTCTCAAGAATGAAGCTCAAATCAAGAATGAGAGAGGAGGGAGGCTTGCTTGCTTGCTCAAAGATGTTAGGAATGATTCAAATGACCAAGAGAGAGAGCAAGAGGCAGCCAAGGGGGTATAAATACCCCACACAACGAAATGTGGCCGTTGGGAGGAAACCCACGGTTTTCGCGGCTGACCGGACGCGCGACCGGACTCACCAAAGTGAGTCCGGTCGGTGGGTCCGGCCACAACCGACAACCCCGAATGGATCGAAACCCCGGCCAGATCGGGTCCGGGTCCGGTCCGGTCGTGCTTCCGGTCAGCACCGGAAGCATCCGGTCGATGCGTCCGGTCGACCCTCGGACGAAAAAACCCGGTTACACCCTTATCGAATTTTTTGACCGGACTCATTGACCGGTGCGGCCCGGCCGGTTTCCTCGTGCTTCCGGGCCGTGCGTCCGGCCACGCCGAGCTGCGAATTTTTGTCGTTTCGTCGTCGTTCCTTCGCCTTTGCTCCAAACCGACTTCCGCCACTTGATTCTTGTTGCCGACACGTCGAAGAACACCTCGACACCATGTGTTAGCATTTTGAAAACATTTTCACCAAGTGCGAGTTAGCTCTTTAGGTTAGAATGCATGCATATGAGACTTGAACCTAAAGGCACATGAGGATCGATATGTACGAAAGTTTTCCCCTCTTTATAGTACGGCTTATCGATCCTATAATCACCCACACCCTCTATGGTATCTTGGGTGTAAAAACAAAAGCCCTATGGTTATACCTTTGCCTTGGGACCTTTGATCTCCAAACCACACCGAATTGGATGCTTGATCAATCTTTTGGATCACCTCGATCCATCCTCCATGATCACCATGCACCAACTCCGGCACGACCAATCTCCAATCTAGTCAAACACTTAGCATCGAGAGATTAGTCCTTAGGTGTCACTAATTATCCAAAACCAAACTAGAGATCTTCACAGTGATAAACTGCCAACTCAAAAAGGTGACTGGAGTGTTCTCTCCTTCCTACTCTGTACCATCCCAAGAACAGAGGCGCTCGTTTAGACCCTCCCCTCCAGTGTTGTGACCGTTCTAATCCGTGAAGGACTCGCTTGTATTTGAAGAATGGCTTGACGGTTTTTAGGTTTAAGGTTAGTAACAATCATCTGCTCCTTTGATTTTATTCCCTAATTACCTCTGTTATGATGGGTACATCCCTTGATTCTTGTTCTTGTTCTTTCTACATTCTAGAGCCGCGAGCTCCAATTGAACTTAATTTCTGCTAGGCTTCCAAGCAATTTGTGGAGAATCCATCATCTATAAGGTTGGTCGCCTAATTAATTATGCCATTTTCCTGTGGTGCTATAATTATTTCTTGTTAGTATGTGAGTCGAGATTTTACAATTTTGCCCACCAAAATAGTCCATGTGTCACCTACCAGCCACATTTTTTTGAGCTGAATTGATCAAGTCTTCAATTTCACCTTTTTTGTAGAGATGGATCGAGAGTGGATGTATGGGTCCCGTGCAAACCGAGGGTTCATTCATGGAGTCTCCCAGTTTTTGTGTGTTGCCAGAGCTCATGCTGGGGTTGGGAAGTATGTTTTTTGCCCATGCTTGGATTGCAAGAATGAACGGAAATATGCTAACACAGAGTGTATCCGGAACCACTTGTATACACGGGGGTTCATGCCAGGGTATACCACATGGACAGAGCATGGTGAGATTGGTTTGAATGTTCCACAGGAAAACAATGATGATCAGGCCATTCCTGCCATGCACGAGGAAAACAATGATGATCAGGAAAACAACGACGTCGCCATGCACGAGCAGCATGAGGGCACTACTTGGCTTGCTTAGTGATACTCTTGCCGATGACAACGACGAAGAGGATGGCCTTTCTTTGTTGCTACGTAATGCGAGTCCGCATTTCTTAGTCCCAAACAAATTGAAAAAGCTAGAGAAAATGAGGCAAGATGGAAAACCGCCATTGTACAAGGATTGTGAAGTGAGCAAACTGGAGGCCAACATATTGCTATTAGACTACAAATCAGAGAAGGGGTGAGCGACAAAGGCTTTGATTTCTTGTTAAGTGTAATCGTGAAATTGCTCCCAAAAGACAATGAGTTGGCGAGAGAAGACATACCGGGCCATGCGGATGATCTCGCCCCCTCGGCCTCGAGGTCGAAAAAAATCCACGCATGTGTCAATGATTGTATATTGTGTACTGTCGATGTTTTACGACCGAGAGCCTCGCCGCGGGGTGAACCGGCGGTTTGTTCGGGCCTCGGCGAACACGGAGCCCGGCGGTTTGTTGTGTAGCCGACATGGAGAGCGGGGTTTTTATATCTGGTTCGGGCCCTCGATCAAGGATCGAGTAAAGACCTTTACGTCCGGTTGGCGTGAGCCTGTTTTTTTTTGATGGGGTTAGCCGGGAATCGGCTATGAAGCTTACAGCGCTTGATCGTGGCCAAGCTTGTGTTCTGTATGTTCCGTTGCTCTTTCTCTACGAGGTGTTCCTTGGCCGCCTTTTATAGTCCAAGGGGCCAAGGAACTTGCTACGATCCTAGTCGGATCTGAGAGGGGTTGTCCGTAGAGGAACCGAACACCCGAACTCTAAACAAGGTAATCGACTAGTGTTCTATCCTAGTTACAACGAAGTCACCGTAGCTTTGCTTCCATTGCCTTCGGGAGTTGTTTGTGGCCGCAGCTAGGATAGAACCCTGCGAACAACTCGGTAGAGTTCTTTGGTGATCCTGTATCCACAAGCCCCCGAGCATCTCAAGGTCGAGTCATGAGAGTTGTCTTGCTCTTCTCGGGCGAGGCCTTGATATGGTCTTCAAGATCATCTTACGGAGTGCAATTTTGAAAAAAGTGCACCCGTAGGGTGTAGCCCCCGAGCTTCTTGCTTTTTGGCACAAAGAGCTGGAAGGTCTTTGGGTTCTTCTCCTCCTTCTTCGAGTTCTTCCCGTCGTCGGAGCTCTTCTTTCTTTGAAAGGAGAGCCTTGTTCCGCTAGCCCCCGAGCATCTCAAGTTTGAGTCATGAGAGCTGTTTGCTCTTCTCGGGTGCGGCCTTGATGCGGTCCTTGTTGTCTTCATACGGTGTGCACTTTTCTGAAAAAAGTGCACCCGTAGGGTGTAGCCCCCGAGCTTCTTGTTGTTTGGTACAAAGAGCTGGAAGGTCTTCGAGTTCTTCTCCTTCGTCGGAGCCTTTTTGTAAAAAATCGTGCCCCGGGTATCCTGTAGCCCCCGAGCGTCTAAGAGTTCTTTTGTAGATAGAGCTCTTAGAAGTTCTTCTTTTTTCCTGGGATTTTGACCGTTTCTCTTTTTTGGTGTGGGTAATGATTCTGTTGGGCTATTGCGACGTCTGTCAGGGTTCTTCTGTCTTCTTGGCGGGTTCTTCTTTGATGATTTGATCGACTTGGCTTTGTCTTGATCTGTGCTCCGGGATGTTTTCTGCGCTGCTTGCTGGTATTTTTTGAAGAGTTCTTTTCTTCTTCTGAGGTTTCCGACCGTTGTGTCAGACTGTTGCCCTGTTCCGCATAAAAAGGAGTGCCGTTGTCACTTCAAATTAATTTTGAAGTTGTAAAGGCTCCCGTTACAGAGAGTTTTATTCCGTAACGGGTGGGAAAATCCCTCTCCATAAATACTTGGATACGGCCGTTTCTTTTCCTCCGCCTGCCATTTGCATCCGCGATTAGCAATCCTTCTTGCCCTAATCCTCTTGCGCCGCCACTGTTCCCTGCCGTTGCCGTTGCGCCCTTTGCTTTCTGCCGTTCTCGCCGCCGTTCTCCATTATGGTGAAGGGCTCATCTTCCAGGAGCCTTAAGGGGAAGGCGGAGATGGTCCCCGAGGTGGAGGTGGCCATGAAGATTTGGCCGGAGTCCTCCGTCGTCACCGGGGATCTTGAGGATTTGGAGCGGCGCCGGCTTCTCCCTCCTCAGAGTCTCTCTGGTTGGAGGCTCCCCACCGGGCATCGTCTTCCTGCTCCTGGCCCTCTCGACGTTGTCCTCTTTCTCTCTTTTGTTCAGCCGGTCTTTGCTTGCCTCGCCCGGATTTCTTCCATGAGTTTCTCGCAAATCCTATTCGATTGCTCTTTCTCATCTTGCCCCCAATGGGGTTCTTCTTCTTTCTATCTTTGTTCATGCCTGTGAGACCTTCATAGGCATCCCTCCTTCTTTGAAGCTCTTTCGTTATTTCTTCCGCCTTCGTCATGGGGGCGATCTTTCTTCTCTTGGGTGTGTTTCCATCCAGGCTCGCCAGGGCCGAAAGGGTGCTTTCTTTGATTATGAGCTCCCTGACTCTGTTTCTGGCTAGCGCTCCGGATGGTTTTATGTGAACAATCCTCCCCCTGCCTTGATGGATCATGACTCGATGAGTCCTGTTGATCCTGAGAGCCTGAAGGTTGATTCTCCTGATGAGTCCGAGGTTGCCGAATTCGTCAACCGCGTCAAGATCTTGAAGCAGGGTGGCCTCAGTGGTGCTGGAATCGTCGCCAGTTTTCTTCGCCGTCGGGTTCAACCTTTGATGGCGAGGGAGACTCTTGGCTTTGAGTACTCTGGTCCTGAGGATCCTTCTCGTGTTGGTGGCGATGCTTCTGAGTTGCCTGAGGCGGAGCTGATGGTATCCCTTCGCTCTTTGCTGAAGGATGTACTGATGACTCCGATTCGGGTTGTTGAGTACTCTGCTGACAACCCTCCTCCAGCTGTGAGTTCTTTTGTTTTCTTTGTGCTGTACTTGCCTGTTAGGGTTCTTTTCTAATTCTTCTGATCCTTTTCTTTAGCATCTTGGCCGAAACTACTCCGAGGTCTGTCTTGGCACGACCGCTGTCGCGATGCCCGCTGCTGCCTCTGCTGTTCCAGGTGAGTCTGAAATCCTTCCTGGCATGAGTATTGGGGGTGCTTCGTATGTTCCCTTTACTCCAGATCCACGGGTACTTGCCCTTATAGGTCGTAAGCGATGGGAACGTTCTGTTGAAGAGCCCACTGCTTCTACTGCTATCGTGACTCCAAAGAGGACTCGCTCTTCTGCTTCTCAGGCTTCTTTGCAGGAGCCCACAGGTAATATACTTATAGGTGAGGGGGTTGATCTTCTGTCAGTCTTCCTCTTTTCCGTAATGTTGACCTGTTTCTCTGTCTTTCCAGATGGTGCTTTGCGTTTGCTTTTTGAGCATGCTGAGGAGCAGGTGGAGTCTCTTGCCCTGAATCCGTAAGTTCTTCTCTTGACTTTTGAATACCGGGTTCTTTTTGTATCGTAGCCTTATTGGGGCTGTTTGCAGTTTGCCGCTAGTGCAGGTTGAGCCTTCTGAGGCTTCCGTCCAGGTTCCTGTTGTGGCCGTTGACGTGAAGCCTCCTTCTGCTGCTGGCTTGCCCCCTCGTCCTCGTCTTCATTTTCGGTGAGTACTCTTGATGTGAGTTCTTTCTCCCCGCTGATTTTCGAGGATTCTTATACTGTCGGGGTTGTTTTGCAGGCGTCCTTCTGTAAAGTTCTCTGAGATTACTTCTCCGAGTTCTTCTGATCGTCCTGCAGGTGGCCAATCTTCTTCTTCGGCCTCCCCTGTTCGCGGAGTTGCTGCTGATCCTCCTCAGGATCCTTCTCTCTTTGATCTGAGGGCTCTTGCAGACTCCATTGTTTCAGAGTTTGATCTAGCTTCTCGGGTTGCTGCCTTGTCTGCGGCGTTCCGGACTACTTCGGGCGCCTTCTCTGCTTTTGATCAACAGTTCCAGGTATGCACCGAGTTCTTTTTCTTGATTTTTCTTTTTCTTCTTTTTGAGAGGTGTCCTGAGCCCGACTTTTGTCTTTGTTTGTAGTCCTTTGTGCGTGACCTCCCCGTCTTCCTCCCTGCTCAAGAATGTGACTCCTTGCGGGCTGAGGTTGTTCGTCTTCAGGGGATTGGACGGGATCTACGTACTCAGCTCCAGGACTCTTCTGCTACCATTGAAGGGTTGACTGAGTCCTATGCCAAGGTTACTCAGGAGGTTGAAGGTGCGTTTGCTTATCCTCTTGAGTTGTTTTCGCTTTATCTGTCAAGTCTTTTTTTCCGACTTGTCTTTTCTCGTTGTCTCAGTCTTCGGGTAACCAATTACGTCGGGCGGCCACTATTGCTTTGAAAGTGTCGGCCGAGCTTCAATCGGAGAGGGATGCTCTTTACGCTCTTCGCGCGAAGTTCTCCGATCTCTGGCGATTTGTGTATCCCCTGCTAGAGGTTATTCGCCTTCCTGAAGATCAAGGTGTGTCCAGGAGGGACTTTCTTCCCCGGGTTCCCGATCGTTTCTGTTTCTTTGTTGGAGACGTCGCTGGGAGGCTGTTGAAGAGCTCGCTCTTTTACTTCCATCATCTTGTGCCAGAGTTGCCCATTGCTGCCGTTGTGGATGGGTTTGCTTCTGACGAGCATCTTAGGATAATGGATGAGGAGCGCCCTGAGGTTGATGCAGCTGTTGCCACTCTTGCCGGTACCATCGACCTTGATCTTCCTGAAGGTGATGCGCCGGATTTTCATGCGGCCTGAGTGCTTGTGTGACGGCTTCGTCTGTCTTGTAATGAACAATTCTTTTGCTGGTGGCCTGTTGGTTGCGGGCCTTAAATACTCTTGCTCATGTCCGCCTCTGTGCGGGTTTTAAGTATCTCTGATCTGCCTTCGTGCAGACTTGTTGCAGTTCGTTCTCTGCTTGTTTTTGAGATGATCATCCGGGTTGTTTTCCTCAGACGACTTGTTTGCAATTGCGCCTTTAGAATTCTTCCTTAGGCTTCCGGCTCTTATATCCTTCTTGTAGGTTCATGCCGAGTAGTTTGGAGTCGTGCTCCGTGACATCAGTGCTGATGATCCAGCTTGCCTTTCAGTAGACTTGGCTGTTTTATAGTGTTGAAGTTCTGCTTCGAGTTGTCAGTGCTGTTTTCCTGACTTGTCAGCTGGTCTTATAGTAGATCCGCTGAAGGTAGCATCGGATCTTGTCCTTGTGTGCCTTTGGGTTGTTTCTTCCTTGACGTGTCGGCTAGCCTATTCATAGGTCTTGCCGTGGTAGATTGGAGTCTTGCTTCAGTACTTTAGAGTTCTTTTTCCTGAAGGAATCAGCTTGCCTGTTTCTGTAGACTTGGCTGAAGGTAGTTCTGAAGCTCTTCTCGATCTTTGTTTTTCTGGAGAGTCAACCCACCTTTCCTATAGACTTGGTTGGGGATATTTGTAGAGTCTTGCTCTGGTTTGTCAGGATTGTTTTTCTCTGACAAATGTCTTCTGTCTTCTTCCTGAGACTTGTCATGATGAGTGGAGTCTTGCTCTCAAATTCTAGATTCTTCTAGAGTATCAGCTCGTCTTTTCTGTAGATTAGCTGAAAATAGTTGTAGAGGCTTGCTCCTGGTCTTCAGGGTTGTTCTTCTGAAGATTCAGCTTGTCCTTTCTGTAGACTTGCTAGAGGTGATAGAGTCTTGCTCTTGGTCTTCAGGGTTGTTCTTTTGAAGATTCAGCTCGTCCTTTCTGTAGACTTGCTTGAGGTGATAGAGTCTTGTTCTTGGTCTTCAGGGTTGTTCTTCTGAAGATTCAGTTCGTCCTTTCTGTAGACTTGCTGATGATGGTTGGGGCGTCCCCCATTTTGCCAGGGTTGTTTTCCTCTGGCGTGTGACTTGCGTCTTCTTCTGAGACTTGTCACGATTGTTCGAAGGGTTTCTCCAGGCCGTTAGGTTTCTCCTTTTAGGCCCTCTAGCGTTTGCCCTCTTTTGGACATGCTAGTGTATTTTGGTGGAGTCTTGCTCCTGAAAGAGTTGTTCTAACTCAGGGTTGCCTCTTCTGGGCTAGGGCTTTCCCATGCTATCCAGTGGACTATCGCATGACGTCCCTTGAAGGGTTCTCAGTCCGGGCCCATTTAAGTGCATCTATGGATGAAGGTCAAGATGGTTGGGTTCCTATTTCATAACACTACAATCCACCTTGCCTGGTTTGGGCTGCTCTGCTTTCTGAGAGACTTGTGTGAGACGATGGGTTTCTATTTCACAACACTACACCGTTCATGCTCGATTCGAAAGGCTGTCCACCGTCATTGGACATAGTGGCGCTTTCTGGACCCTTGATGGCCTCTGCGACCTAAACGGGTCGATCCCAACGTCCTCTTTTTCTCAAGAGTCGAAGTTCATGATCTTCCGCTAGGATTTAAGGTGTGGACGCTATTCCAGAGCTAGGACTTCACGTGGTTCCACCCTTGGAATTTGACCTCCGTTCTGGTGGTCGGGTTTGCCTTCTTTTGGTCGACTTCTTCTTGTGAAGTGCCAAATCGGGCTGTCTTGTTCTTCTCCCTTAGGAGGCATTGTTCTTCTCCCTTAGGAGGCATGCGGCTTCACTCGGGCAACTTGTTTTTGTTGAAGTGCACGGTGGTCGCGCGTTTGGTGACCTCTTTGGATGGTCCGAGTTCTTCTCGAGGCTTGATCTTCTTCTTCTTGAAGTATCGGAGAGTTGTTTTTGCGTTCTGCTTCTCTTCTCTGCCTTGAGTTTCTCTTGATTATGGATAGAACCTTCTGAGCTGGTTTATGTGCCAAGAGTTTCGACTTCTTCTCCTTGCATGGTCATCGGCTTGTAGGTTCCCCGGTCCCGATACTCCTTTGACGATATATGGTCCTTCCCATGGGCCGAGCAATTTGTGCTTGCCTTCCGTCTTTTGGTTTCTCTTAAGTACTTGATCTCCCGGGTTGAGTTTTCTTGGGCGTGTGCTCTTGTCGTAATGCCTTCTTAGTCCTTGCAGATATCTTGCGTTCTGGAGGATGGCGGTTGATCTGACTTCTTCTGCACAGTCGATTTCTAATCTTCTTGTCTGTTCTCCTTCTCCTTCTTCAAATTGCTCGATTCTTGGAGAGCTCCAAATGAGGTCTGCCGGTAGAACGGCTTCTGATCCGTAGGTCAGGAAGAAGGGTGAATAGCCTGTTGCTCTGCTGATTTGAGTTCTTAGGCCCCAGACGACTTTTGGGAGTTCTTCGATCCACTTGGCTCCGTAGTCTTTGAGTTCTTCGTATAGTCTTGGCTTCAGTCCGGCAAGGATGAGTCTGTTTGCTCTTTCGACTTGTCTGTTAGCCTGAGGGTGTGCTACGGAGGCATAATCTATCCGTATGCCACAATCTTATGCCCAGTCTTCGAATTTTGCCGCCGTGAACGGTGATTCGAGGTCAGTGATGATCCTGTTGGGCATCCCGAATCGTGCATGATCTCTTGGATGAACTCGACGCCTTGGTGGAGGCTGAAGGTGACCAATGGCTTGTATTCTATCCATTTGGTGAATTTGTCGATGGCGGCGTAGATATATTTATATCCTCCTTTTGCTCTCTTGAGTGGTCCGACTTGATCCAGTCCCGGCCGAAAAAGGCCATGATGGTGGTATGCGAGATCAAGTTGTGTCTTTGGCACATGCGCTTGTCTTGCGAACATCCGGCATCCTTTGCATCTTCTAACGAGTTCTTACGCGTCTTTGAGGGCTGTTGGCGGTAGTATCCTGTTACGAACGCTTTTCCCACGAGGGTTCTTGACGCCGCGTGGGTTTCCACAAAGATCCGAGTGGATTTCTTGGAGGATGTCTTTTCCTTCTTTAGAGCTTATGCATTTGAGTAATACTCGATGATCTTTGCTCTCTTTGTAAAGCTTGTCTTTGATGAGCATGTAGTTCTTGCTTCTTCTCAAGATTACGGTTGCTTCACTTTGTCTTCGGGTAGTGTCTTGTTCTTGATGAAGTTTATGATGTCTTCGATCCGGGGAGTTGTTCTTCGACACGGAGAGATTATCATTACTCCATTTAGGGCTGACTTGCTCCATGTTGTCTTCTTACGGGTTCTCCTTGATTGATGGTTTCAAGAGTTCTTCGACGAATATTCCTGGTGGGACTTGTGCTCTGTCGGATCCGAGTTTGGCTAGCACGTCTGGCGCCACGTTCGCATCTCCGAGCACGTGTAGGATCTCTAGGCCCCGGAAATTCTTTTCGGCTTGCGCGCACTTCGTGCAATAGAGGCCCATGTTGTCCTTTGTGCGCCTCGCCTTTATTGACTTGATTGATGACAACCGCGGAGTCGCCGTATACTTGTAGTCTCTTGATTCCCGAGTTCTTGCTATCTTGAGGCCATGGATGAGTGCTTCATATTACGCCTCATTGTTTGTAGCCCGCCACATGATTTGCGACACGTACTTGAGTTGTCTTCCTTCGGAGATATGAATAAAATCCCGGCTCCTGCTCCCCTAGCTTCAACGATCCATCGAAGTACATGTTTCAATGTTTCTTGATGTCGTCGGATATGGGTTGTTGGAGCTCATCCCATTCTCGCTATGAAATCCGGTAGCGCTGGAATTTGATTGCTCTTCTTGGGGTGAACTCTAGATTCAATGCTCCGAGTTCCACTACCCATTTTGATATGCGGCCTGTTGAATCTTTGTTCCTCAGGATGTCGCCTAGTGGTGAGTCAGTTACCACTGTGATCTTGTGACTGTCGAAGTAGTGTCGTAGCTTCCTTGATGTGATCAGTATGGAATACAATAGTTTTTGTACGTGAGGGTATCGAGCCTTGGACTCGGATAGAACTTCGCCCACGTAGTAAACTGGCCTCTGGACCTTGTTGGGTTGCTCGGGCTCTTCTCTTTCCACGATGATTCTTTGAGCTGACCACTTTGTATTTGTTCTTTGCTATATAGAGCGGGGAGTTCTTCTTGATCCTTTGGAGGTGTCGGGGGTTTGAGCTGTTGTAAGGTACTGTTTGAGTTCTTCAAACGCCTTGTCTGCATCGTTTGTCCATTTGAATTCTCCTTTGGTCTTGATGAGTTTGAAGAAGGGTAGCCCTTTCTCTCCGAGCTTGGATATGAATCTGTTGAGTGCCGCCATGCACCCTGTGAGCTTCTGGACATCCTTGATGCTTCGGGGTTGCGTCATCTCGGTGATTGCCTTGATTTGCTTGGTGCTGGCTTCGATGCCTCTGTTGCTGACCAAGAAACCCAGAAGCTGTCCCGAAGGCACTCCAAAGACGCATTTTGTTGGATTGAGCTCCCATTTCCATTTGTTGAGGTTCTTGAAAGTCTCTTCCAGGTCTTGAATCAGAGTTTCTGGTTCTCTGGTCTTCACCACCACGTCGTCTACGTATGCTTCGGTATTTTTGCCAATCTGGTCTCCCAAACAAGTCTGTATCGCTCTTTGATACGTTGCTCCGGCGTTCTTCAATCCGAAGGACATTGTTTTGTAGCAGTAGGCACCGAAGGGGGTGATGAAAGAGGTCTTGCTCTGATCTTCTTTCTTTAGTGCGATCTGGTGATATCCTGAGTAGCAGTCCAAGAACGATAGTAGAGCTGATCCTGCTGTAGAGTCCACTATTTGGTCAATCTTTGGTAGCCCGAAGGGATCTTTTGGGCAATGCTTATTCAGGTCTGTGTAGTCCACACACATTCGCCCGATCCCGAGGTGTTCTTCTTCTCGAACGAGAACCGGGTTGGCTAGCCAGGTCGGGATGTAGGATTTCTCTGATGAATCCCGCTACGAGTAGTTTTGCAATCTCCTTTTTGATGGCCTCCTTCTTTTCTGGTGAGAACCTCCTTAGTCTTTGCTTGATGGGTTTGGATCCCATATTGATGTCAATTCTGTGCTCAGCCAGCTCCCTTGGTACGCCAGGCATGTCCGCTGGTTTCTAGGCAAATATATCTTTGTGTTGCCTTAGGAAGCTGGTGAGCGCGAATTCCTATTTTGGAGATAGGTGGGCGCTGATGATCGCCGTCTTGGATGGATCACCCGTCTGTAGATCAATGTGCTTGACGTCGGCTTCTTCTGGTGGAATCAGAATTGCTTGCTTCTTGGCCGGTATCTCGAGTTCTTCTGGATTCGTCTCCTGTGCCATCTGGTTGAGTTCTTTTTTCTCCAAGAGCTCTCCTGTCTTGTTTGCGATTTCCACGGCTTGTACGTCACACTCGAAGGCTTTCTTGAGGTCTTCTTTGATTGAAAGAACCCCAAAAGGTGCCGGCATCTTTAGCAGAAGATACGGGTAGTGTGGAATAGCCATGAATTTTGCAATAGTGGGTCTTCCCATAATGGCATGGTATGGTGACTCGAGATCTGCCACTTCGAACTTGATGTACTCTGTCCGGTAATTTGATGGAGATCCGAATGTGACTGGCAAGGTGACTTGTCCATCTGGTATGGCTGCTCGTCCGGGTACTATTCCATAGAAAGGAGTGCTTGAAGGAGCGATCAGTCCAGAGAGGTCTAGTCCCATCTTGTCCAGTGTTTCTGAAAATATGATGTTCAATCCTGCTCCTCCATTGATCAATACCTTGGTAACGGTTACTCCGGCTATCGTTGGTTCCAGTACCAAAGGATATAGGCCGGCGTTGCCCACACTTGTCCATTGATCCTCCCTGGTGAACTGAATCGGATATTGGGACCAATTGAGGTAGCGCGGTACTGCGGGTCCTGCTGCCATGATTGATCGGAGTGCTAGTTTGTCTTGTCTCTTGCTCTTTGACCTAGGTACTCCAGAGAATATGACGTTCAAGGATCTCGTTGCTTTCTGGAAATCCCCTGTCTTTGGCTCTTCGATGGCTTCTTCTCTGTTTTCTTGATTGTTTCCCTTCTGAGCAGAGTTGTTTCCTCCCTTGTACTTTTCCTAGAAAGTGGTGCAATTTCCGAGCGTGTGCGGAGCTCCAGGGTGGTAGATGCAGGGTAGGTCTTCTAGCATGATATTGCTTCTGTTCCTATCGCCATTGTTGTTGTTGTTGAACCTCTGTTTGTAAGGTTTCTTTGACTTCTCTGCCATTGCGACAGTATTGTCTGGTCCTCGCTTCTTTTCTTTGTTGAGAGTTGTTCGATCTTTCTTCGGGGCTTCGAGTTCTTTCTTTTCTCGAAAGCGATCTCGAGTTCTTTCTTCAGCTCCTATCATCTTCTCAACAGTAAGCTTGAACTGCTCGTTAGTCCTCGGGTTGTCCTTATAGAAATCTAAGAACTGCCATCTTGAGAAAATTCCATTGCCAAAGGCGTCTATCACTTCTCTTTCAGTGATGTCGTGTACTTGGGATCTCATCTCCCCAAATCTTCGGTAGTAATCTCTCAGGGATTCTCCTGGCTTCTGCTTGAGGCTTTTCAACTCAGCCTGAGTAATAGGATGGGTGATGATTCCTGGGAAGTTGCTACAGAACGCTTTCTGTAAGTCTTTCCAATATCTGATTGAGCCCTCTTTGATCTTGTCGAACCATTGGAGCGGTAGAGCCTCTAGGGCCATGGGAAAGAAGATGGCTTCCGCGTCATCATCTCCTCCAGCCAGCTCAATGGATTGCGAGTAGACTTTGAGCCATTGTCTGGGCTCTGTTTTCCCATCGTATTTTGAGTGGTTTGAAAGCTTGAACTTTGGGGGTAGCTTGACTTCTTGCAATCTTTCTGCGAAGCAGGGAAACCTGTCGTAGCTTCCCGTTGTTCTTTCTTCGAGTCCTCCTGAGGTTCTTTCTCCTCTTGGATGAGTTCCAGTCGGTCGATATGTTGATTCCGCGACTTCTTCTCGTCGGCTTGGTCTTGAAGCGGGGCTTTCCCTCGGGGGTCTCTGGTACTGTCTACCATCCCTCCGGGGTGGCCTGGAATTGTTGGAACCTTGCGGCCTTCCCAATCTTTCGAAGACGTTGGACCGACTTCTTGGTGCCTGAGAGCTGTTCGCCTTTGACTGCGACGTCCTGGGATCTCTTTCCCGGATAGCCTTCTACAATGCCTCCTTGATGAGCCTTTCCTCGTCATTTAGGTCTGTAGCAGTCTTCAGGCGGTCAATCAACCCTTGTAGCCTTTCCCGGGTTGCTCGTGGATCGTCTTCAGCTTCTCTTTCAGACTTTAGCCTTTCATACTCATGTAGATCGGCTTGATATTTGTTTAGGGCTTGCATGCGTGAGTTTGCCCCGATTCGGCGTCCTCCCTTCGACTTGTTCCTTTTCGGCCTTTCTTGGCGTTGGTGTTCTCCTTCGTCTTCAAGGGTTCTTTCGTCCGCCGAGATGTTGGATAGGCCCTCATCAGTGGACCTGATGTCGGGGGCTTCTGGATGGGTCAGTGGGATGCGAGCTGTAGCCACCATAAAGACTTCCTTAGCAGCCGTAGCTTTGGGTCGCCACTCCTTCCGTCTGGGGTAGGTTCTGTGATGTTGACCCTCCCTGGTTGTCCCCGTTGCCTGACGATCGGCTTCGTTGAGGGTTCTTGGCCAGTGGATGATGCACTCCTCTGGGGTTCTTGTCAATATGAGCCCTCTTTGCGCGCCCTCCAAAGGAATTTCCAATCTTCTCTTCAGAGTTGTCTTGGCGCTCCTTGAATACGCGTATGCTGCATTGCGTAGTCCCGTAGGAAACTGAAAAGGTAATCTGGACTGGTGTCCAGGGTTATATCT
The DNA here is from genome assembly GCA_015847255.1 of Hyparrhenia diplandra. Taxonomy (NCBI): domain Eukaryota; kingdom Viridiplantae; phylum Streptophyta; class Magnoliopsida; order Poales; family Poaceae; genus Hyparrhenia; species Hyparrhenia diplandra. The sequence continues at coordinate 303,919 of JADLZK010011942.1, read as the reverse complement.
GAATTCGCCTTCTTTCTCCGTGTTGGAGTAGTGTTGGCTGAAAAAAGTTTCCGAGTTGGAGTTTCTTCCCTTATCCAAACCGGAGTTGGAGTTGTACTTCGAGTTGCCTTCGGAATCCGCACTTGAGTCTTGGTTGTCCACCTTCCCCGAGTTGGTTTCGGGTTTGGTTCCTTCCGTGTTGGTTCCCGAGCAAGCTTCGAGTTCGTCCTCCTGATTCGAGGCGGCTTCGGCAATTGTTAGTTGTTGGAGCTTCTCGGCGAGTTTCTGTTCGTCGGTCTTGGAGTCCTCGATGACGCAACCTCGAGTCTTGCCGTCGTTGCCGATCTCGCAAGCCCATGATCCGAAGATGATCGTCTTCCTCGCCGATGTACTCATGATGTCGTGGTCCGCCGGACTCTCGTGCTGAAATTTGACGAGCCCCTACCGGCGCGCCCGGTATCGATGTTTTACGACCGAGCCTGCCACGGGTGAACCGGGCGGTTTGTTCGGGCCTCGACGAACCCGGAGCCCGGCGGTTTGTTCGCGCGGTGACATGGAGAGCGGGGTTTTATCTTGGTTCGGGCCCTCGATCAAGGATCGAGTAAAGACCTTTACGTCCGGTCGGCGTGAGCCTATTTTCGATTGATGGGGTTAGCCGGGAATCGGCTATGAAGCTTACAGCGCTTGGTTGTGGCCAAGCTTGTGTTCTGTATGTTCCGTTGCTCTTTCTCTATGAGGTGTTCCTTGGCCGCCTTTTATAGTCCAAGGGGCCAAGGAACTCGCTACGATCCTAGTCGGATACAGAGAGGGTTGTCTGTAGAGGAACCGAACTCCCGAACTCTAAACAAGGTAATCTGACTAGTGTTCTATCCTAGTTACAACAGAAGTCACCGTAGCTATGCTTCCATTGCCTTCTGGGAGTTGTTTGTGGCCGCAGGCTAGGATAGAACCCTGCGAACAACTCGATAGAGTTCTTTGGTGATCCTGTATCCACAGTACCGTGGAACAAAATATGGAAAGTTGGATGCATGCCCCAAGTGTAAACAACCACGCTACAAGCATGGGCCATCAAACGAAGGTAGCAAGAGCAGAGGAGGCCCTGTTAAAGTCGTTTGGTATTTCTCAATAGCTCCCCGGGTGCATAGGCTGTTTGCATGTGCAAAGTCAGCCAAGCTGTTGCGCTGGCATGGCGAAGAGCGTTTGAAAGACACCAAGATGAGGCACCCATCCGACGGGCGTGACTGGAGGACTGTCAATACTATGTTCTACAAGGTGCTCGGTGGAGAGGTAAGGCACCTTTGGTTTGGTTTGAGCACAGATGGGATGAATCCTTTCGACCAGGTTAGGAGCAACCATAGCACATGGCCAGTGACACTCTATATATACAATCTTCCGTCACACCTCTGTATGAAGCGTTCGTTCATCCAAATACCACTACTGATCCAAGGGCCAAGACAGCCAGGGAATGACATAGACACGCTTCTAGAACCAGTGATCGATGAACTTGGTAGAGATGTTCAGTAAGGGTGTGAAGGATGTTTGGAACGAGTACAAAAAGGAACATGTCACGGTCAAGGGAATACTAATCGCTACAATCACTGACTTGTCGGGCCGAGGTTGCTTATCTGGAGAAAAGACAAAAGGCTATACTGGATGTGTCGAATGCTTGGATGAAACACATGCGGTACATCTACCGGGCAACAATAAAATGGTTTATATGAGAAACCGTAGGTTCCTACCAGAGGGACACTCGTACCGAAGGAACAAAAGAACGTTCGGGGAATATGAAGAGGGGAGGGCTCCAGATTATCGAGACAGGAAAGCGATGCTTCGAGAACTAGACAAACTGAATTTTGTCCTTGGGAAAGGGGAGGGGGCAGTAGCAGTACCTGAAGGGAGTATCTGGAAGAAAAAGTCGCTTTTTTGGAAACTGCCTTACTGGCCACTATTGAAGGTACGCCACTGTCTTGATCCCATGCACCTTAATAAAATGTGTGCTGTGGCACCCTAAACCATTTGATGAACACCGGGGGGACCTCGAAGGATTCACTAGCCACACGGGAAGACATGGAGCACTTGAGAATCATGAAGGGTCTGCATCCAGTGCGGCAAGAGAATGATCAGGTGTACCTTCCGCCTGCGACATGGACCTTGAACGGGGCAGCAAAGAAAAAAATTTATCTCCTTCTTCAATGAACTCAAACTCCCAACAAAGCTCTTTGTGGTAGCCTGAAGAGGCTAGTGAACATGAAAGAACTCAAGTTCAACTATGGCTGCATGAAGGCCCCATGATTGTCATGTCATTATGACTCAACTGCTCCCTGTTGCTATACGTGGTCTCTAGCTCCCCCCAAAGCTCACTGCCGCAATCGTAAAGTTGTGCTCATTCCTCAATGCGATCTCAAAAAAGGTCATTGCTATGTCCATGCTTGGACCCGGCTGCGATGCTTATATCCGAAGCACTAAGCATGCTTGAGGTGGAATTCCCTCCGACTTTCTTTGATATCTCAGTGCATCTGCTGGTTCATCTTGTTGAACAAATTAGAGGCCTTGGCCCAATGCACCTGCATCAGATGTTCCCTTTCGAAAGGTTGATGAAAGTTTTTAGGAGGTATGTCAGGAACAGGTTCAGACCAGAAGGGAGCATGGTTGAAGGATGGTCAACGGAAGAAGCCATCGAGTTCTGCACATATTATCTAGACATGGAGAGGGTTGGACTTCCAGTATCTCGTCACGCGGGAAGAATATGTGGCAAAGGAACGATCGGGCCTAAATATGTTACAGTAAAAGACGTTGTTGCTTTCAGACAGGCACATTTCGCTGTTTTACAGCAAGCTGAGGACGCGAGGCCATACCTTGTGCGGCACAAGGCAAAGCTTAAAGAGCAAAATCCCAACATGTCACAGAATGGGCTACATAAGAAACATACGGATGAATTTTACGATTGGTTGCGAGTAAGCTTGCTTGGGAAAGAGTTGGGTAATCAACTGGATTTCCTGGGTGGGGACCTAAGAGTACATATGTTATGTACCAAGGGTACGAGATCAATGGATACACATTTTACACAAAAAAGCAAGATGGAAAGAGCCAATACCAAAACAGTGGTGTTCGTTTTGAATCTGTAGACGAAAACGGCAGAGTGGAAGATACCTACTATGGTTTCATAGAGGAGATATGGGAACTAGACTACGGTCAGCTGAAGGCAGCTCTGTTTCGCTGCCAGTGGGTTCGGAAATCAGCCATCAACATCGATACAGAAGGGTTCAATACAGTTGATCTCAGCAAGACCGCACATAGAGAGGACCCATTCATCCTTGCAAAAGATGTTACGCAAGTTTTCTATGCACCGGACAACAAAACAAATGGAAAGCTACACGCATGCGGCTAGAAGGGAAAAGGAAGATTGTCGAGTGGATGGAGTGACGGATGAAGCTGAAAACTTCTACAGGGGTATCACGAAATGCCCGCATTCGCCGTTAACGTAACCCAAGCGATCGTAGATGAGGGTGAAGGTGAACCTGCTTAGTACAAGCTCGATCACTATTGTAATCGATGGAGTTAGATTATATTGTTCACTATATGTAATCGATGGAGTTACATTATTGTTAACTAAATGTAATCACTATGTTTGGACAAATTAACGTTCTTCACCAAGTATGTAATCTATGGAGTTAGTTTATCTATACAATGTGCCTCTGATTTGCAACGGTGCTTTCAGTGAACCAATCAGTAGCCAAAACAGAGGAATTTAGGTTCACTGCCGGTTCAGAACCGAGAGTGATAGCCATTATCACTACCAGGAGGTTTCACTGTCGGTTATTTCATTGTCGGTTAAATAACTAAACCGGCAGTGATCGGAAAAAGCCTAAGATTTGTATGTTTCCTATGTTACCCGTGGTTCATATGCTCTCAGGTGTCCTATCGGTCTCAAACTTTTTCCAAGTCTTTCACAATCAGTGGGTGAGTCATCCAAAAATTTTGAGATTTTTAGGAGTTGGTTTGGTACTTTTTGCGCTTTTATTGATTTTTAGCGATGATGAGGCCGAGTAATTCTAGGTTTAACTGAGGCTACCCCCCAAAAGAATAGGCACCATGCCAAACTTTTCCACATGGTCTCATTTGTCCTAGGAGTCAAATTTATGCACATATACATGCTAAATTCTTGTGTTTGCATGATGTAATTTGCCATTTTCCGCCCCGTTTAGCAGGAACGAAAAACCTAAAAATGAAAATATTGATCGGAAAAACCTAAGATCTTGTGTGGGGGCATATTTTGGGTGTAAATGACTGCAAAAAAAATCAAGCCATTTACACGTTGGTGGATGATACTTGCTTCACAAAGGCACATGCACCTTTCCAACTCACCATAACTATACACTTAGGTTTATGTTACTCGTGGTTCATATGCTCTCAGGTGTCCTATCGGTCTCAAACTTTTTCCAAGTCTTTCACAATCAGTGGGTGAGTCATCCAAAAATTTTGTGATTTTTAGGAGTTGGTTTGGTACTTTTTGCAGTTTTATTGATTTTCTGCGCGACGAGGCCGAGTAATTCTAGGTTTAACTGAGGCTACCCCCCAAAAGAATAGGCACCATGCCAAACTTTTCCACATGGTCTCATTTGGCCTAGGAGTCAAATTTATGCATAGATTGGAATATATATGTGCACACTAATTCTATGCAGATGGAGAGAAGGTCACCGTCAAGAGGAAACAAGACGATCACATACGACGGAACGACTACATTACATCACTCACAATTCAATCATAAATTGTGAGAGGTGAGTTGATCAAGGTAAGAGAACCAACCCAAAAACATTTGTTTTCTTTCACAAATTCATTTTCACCATTGCATATTTGCTTGATTCATCATATCTCTAGTGCTTTCATTGGGTGGCTCCTAGTCTTTGAGCTGTATTCGGGCGCCATGCCTAGTCTAGGTGGATAACAATTTTATTGTTGTCTATCTATTCGATGCTCCTAGTCTAGCTTCGTAGTAGTCGGATGTTAAACGGTACCATCTCGACATCATATGTTGGCTTCGCCAATCTGTATGATGATTTCGCTTGATGGTCAATGCTACGAGCAAAAGCTAAAGCCTAGATTGCATGCATATCGCCCATTTAACATGTTCTTCCAAAACCACAAAGATGTTTGTTTTGCTCATTCATCCACCCCGTTGCATTGCCTTGCATATAAAAAAAGAATGGTTCTCTAATTCATCTTTCAAAGTTCACACATCCGTTTGAATCAACCTCAAGTTTATCATTTCCATGTTACCCTTTTTTTTATGTTAGTATGTTTTTGTTTGGGAGTATTGATATATCATACTTCCATAGGCTTCTTAAATTAAGCATGGTGCTTAGGTTAAAAAGCCTACCTCAATCAAATTAGACATGGAGTCAAGTTTGATTATTGAACCAAAACTGCTAGTATAGACTTTGGGTGTATGCCCTGGACCAACCCCTACAGAATTTCACAATCCATAAAGGGTAAGTCTTTGAGATGGATTCATAATGGGAGCAATCAAGGTTTATTTGTTGAACTTTGAATGAACCTTGATCACACGTGAAAAAAAAATCATGCTCCGCCAAGCCAAAACCATATGAAGATCCGAATGGCGCGGCGACAACAAGAAGTGCAATCATCCTTATCCATCTCCGGGATAAGATGATGCAAATTCAAGCTAAAATTTCATGGAGAAGTCCTGCTCAACGGACTCAAAACGGTGAGCCCTTGCCGAAGGTAAATCGGTATTTATCTCATATTTGATTTCCAAAGAAAAACTTTTTAATTTGAAATCTGCATGTTTAGTTTTCAACCAAAATATCTTTTGCATAAAAACTAAAAAAATATATTTTTGCATAATAATTGTTTCATGCATCAAAATTATTATAAAGAAACATATATAAATACTTTATATAATAAATAATAAAATTTGGTTCACAAAACAAACTTGTTTTAACTTAGATTTTCTCTAGAATAAAGCAATAACCTCCCTATCTCCCACAATAAAAAAAAATCTTGGTGCTAGACAAAGTTCCCTTCGGGTATTCATTGCCACTAACAATTACGAGGGAAGAAGGATGAACGATGTCTAGGGTCATGGGTGCAGACAATAAACGCAATGGAGATGCTTCAACATTCACACTTGATTTTTTGTGTCGACCGACATAAAAAAATCCAAGTGTGGGGGAACCCGACCCTACTTTGCCACCTCTCGGGCACGCTGGTTTGCACTCCTTTTCTCACCCATGTTTTGCTCTGTTAAGTTTGATTACGATTAAAGATGCCTTTCATGTTAATCAAACTTACTTTTTGAAAAAAAAAAATCTTACCAAACTGTGAAGTTGACTTTATAAAGATTGGCCTGTATAAACATTATTCCTAGTTCATATACTTGTTACATGTGGATACATCTTTATTAGGAAAACATGTCAACTAAATTGTTGTGGAGTGAGATATGGTAAGACTAAAGAAATCCTATCTATTCTATGCAATCTCTTGGAGATTTCTGTTTTGACAAACATAAAATCAATAGTCATACTTCTCCTCATTGGTGAAAATTCCTACCAAGGCCAAATATCATGATATAATTTGAAAACCTTCCACATATGTTGCTTGTCTTTGTATTGAGCTTTGTTCAACCTTTGTTGACCCGTGTTGAGAAATTTATCATGCTCCCAAGATCAAGATCACGTACACTCCACCAAATAAATGCACTATTCCTACACTGGGAGTAGGCGCAAAAATAATATTTTCATTAGGTCCGCCCAAAAAAATGTTCTACTACACTTTGGGAGTGAACAAAAATATGTTGGTTAGGTTCTATCGTAATAAATGCTCTAAACCTTGTTGATAAATTTTGCTACAAAAAGAGACATGAGGCTATCGAGAAAAAAAGATAAGAAAAAAAAAGAGGAATAACGGAAGAAAAAAAAAAAAAAAAAAAAAAAAGAAGAAAAGAAAAGGAGGAGAATAACGATAGCCCATGTTCTCACAAATTTTTTCAACTCTCAAGAAAAAGAGAGGTATGTTTTAAAGAGCATTGTAGAATTAGGCTAGCCACCAAATATTTCATTTAGATTCACACATGCACATCTTGATCTAAGAGTATGACAATTTTCTCCGTGGATCCATTGTTTGTCCTAGCAATATATGCATTGCAAGTATGCCTTACTCTTTCCCTACCGTAGCTCCACATAAGCCTGTTAGAAGTAAGGAAAGAAAGGCAAAGCATCCATGCCTTGGTAAGGATACAAACACCACCGAGCGAATTGAGAGTACCATTTGTGGAGAAGTTTGAGCTATGTTTTCCTTTGCAAAAATTATAAAAACTCCAAGTATGCTTCATAGTTGGGTAGTGATGCCCTGGGTGTCTATGCTTGTTCCACTTCTCAACCACTCAAGGCGACATGGTAGACACTTCAACTATCCACAGTATGAGGAATGACAAGGAATAATTTTTATCCTAGCATCATATCTTTTGAAGTCATCCTTCGCATAGTTACATATAACTTTGCTCGAGGACGAGCAAAGAACAAGTGTGGGGGAGCTTGTTGGCGGTCGTTATCGACCATTTTTTACCGCCAACTTGTATCTCTTTTCCAGGGAAAACTAGCACATATACCTTTACTATTGACCAAGTTCTACTTGTATTCCGAGAAATATATTTGCAGGACAAATACATGGAATCAAGTGAGAATACGCCAAAGTACAGCAAAAGCGCACTTCGGAAAACACGCCAACTAATAAGTGCAACACAAGAGGCCCAAGTCAGGAACGAGATGGACCAAAGCACCCCTAAACTACGGATTAGGGCCGGCCCAGGAGCCCACATACGAAAGGAGGTCGCGAGAGGAGCCAGCCCCAGTCCGGCCGGACTGGAAGTGGGTCCCGCCGGACTGGCACTGTGGCGGTTCGCGCCCAATTTTGGCAGGCAGCCTCCCACCGACGTTGCAATGACGGTTCCAGGGGTGCTTTGCCAGGTTCAATGTATCTTGATGTCGGTTTGAGGTCGGTTTTGTACCTTCCAAGTGGGGAGAGGCATTTTCCACATGACCCCCTCCTCTCCACCTATAAAAGGAGGCCTCTCCCCTCTCACAAAAACACCACCAAGGAGCAACACTACCATATTCCAAGATGTAGCAATGTAGTATTAGTTTAGTTGGGAGTTAGGGAGAGATGCTCAAGTTCTGGAGGAGTCCTCGGAGGACCGGCAATTCTTTTCTCGGCCCTTTTGTAAGACTCAAGTATTTCAATTTATTTATCTTCTCTAATTACTTAAATGTCTCTATGGTTATCTAAGTTTACCTTAGTGATTAATTAGAGTATGGTTAAGTGTAGTAGTTATACCTTGGCATGGGATCTCCGTTCGACCGAATGCTCTAGTTATCATATGTGGCTAGAGTAGTAATCGCTAGCATAGACGTGGTGTCTAGGCTAGGGTTTACCTGAGATTGCGCCCAACCTTACGGAGAGTTGTGGTAGCCCCGGAGGTGACAGCTCCGACCAGGCCTTCGTATTCCACCACGTGCTAGGTTGGTGTTTTCGTAGAGCTTTTGGTGGCTTTCCCCGATTACCCTTTCCCAGTCTTTTCGAGAATCGGAAGGGTCGTTGCTCCGAAGTGCCTTGGTGTGATTGTTATGCTTTACCCTCTACTTAGTTAATCCCTTTGGTTTGCTTTAGGAAATAACCATAGTAATGGAGAAGTAAATAGGAGTCTTGAACTCTCCCGTTGTCCTCCCAGCTTAGCTTGTCTACTCTGCTATCTTTTATTATGTTCTTCTGTGTGTGTCATTTATCAAACTCATATCCTATCTTTTACCCCCACTTTAGTTTAGTCGGTTTACTAGTTAACAGGTACATGATTGTTAGCTATCAACTTCTTTAACCATTGCTTCCCTGAGGATAAATACGATACCTAGGAATACTCTTGGGTGAAAGCTACAACGGTATCCGTGCGCTTGCGGTTATACCTATGTTTGCGTTAACAAATGCCAACAAGCTTTCTGGCGCCGTTGCCGGGGAAGTAATCGGCATAAAGATTTTGATGTTTATCTTGATATCTGTTAATCTAGTTTACCACTAGCTTTTGTGGGTATAAAAAAAAGAGTATTATTACGAGCCCAGGGTGCCTGACCATTCCTGCATAACCAAACCATCACCCTGCCATCGCATAGATTGGAATATATATGTGCACACTAACTCTATGCAGATGGAGAGAAGGTCACCGTCAAGAGGAAACAAGACGATCACATACGACGGAACGACTACATTACATCACTCACAATTCAATCATAAATTGTGAGAGGTGAGTTGATCAAGGTAAGAGAACCAATCACATACGACGGAACGACTACATTACGATGGAACGACTACATTACCCCATCACACTTTCGTCCACAATGCCCGTCCGAGGACTTGGAGGAGCGCAAGGAGAGCGGCTTTCTCCCACCCTCCCTAGGTGCTCTCTCTCACTACCCCTTACATGTTCGATAGAATGCCGCTGATGATAACTGCACCCTCCCTCTTCGTGTAGCACAACCTCCATTCTTCGTCATATTCCATCTCCTGCCGGCTGCCCTCGCGCCATCCTCGTCCACGACGCCGGCCGAACGCGTGCCCCTCTACCTCCATGCCTGCATCTCCAGCCCATCTCGTCCAAGGTGAGTGCGACGCCATTTCCCCCAACCTGTTTGCTCAAATGTGTGTTAGATGGGGCAGCAACTTGTTATTTTGTTTTTCTACAACATTTGTACCAACTGTGAACACGGTTCTATCACAGCCATGGTTCGTCCTCGCAAGTTAGTCCGTCGACAAGTTCAAATAGAACCGGCTGATAACCCTGGGACGGGAGAGCCGCATCAGCCGGCAACCGCGGAAGCTGCGAATGAGGAACCGGTTTGGAGCCCTAGCGACGTGCTGCAACTGGATCAATGTGACCTAGGTGACCAGGTAATGTGCCTGGATTCATGTGACTAGCTAGGTTGCCATACACATGCAAGTTAATTGAGAGTGTCTTATCTTGCTTGGTACTGTTTGCATAGCAGGAGCAGGTAGTGCCCCAGCAGCCAGAAGGTTCGGTAAGCAAGAAGCCCAGAAGCAAGCGAGGCAAAACAAGGCTTCCTAAGACGAATACAACCTACCATATCACTAAGGTGGATGAGTATGGGGAACCAGCCGCACCCCCAACAGCTGTGTCCAAATACTCTAGTGTCTTGAGGGTACTTGTAAGGGACAAAATCTCAATTAAGTATAGGAAGTGGACTGTGAAGAAAACATATCAATGGAGGGTTCCTGAGGCTACGAAGAAGCTTGTATGGCTCTTGTTAAAAGATTATTTCTCCTTCCAAGAGGGTTGTAACACGGAATTGGTACAGAAAAAAACTTATGAAACCATGTGTAGATGCTTCGCGACTTTCAAGGGGGAGTTGTATAAAAAGTTTGTGCTCCAAGGTAAAGAGCCAAATTAGGATGGAGGAGAGTACACCTCACAGAGGATCTACTGGGAGGAATTCAAGGAACACAGGCTAAGCGATGAGTTCATACAAGTGAGCATGAAGAACAAGCAGAACTCGCTGAAAAACGAAAATCCTCATCGTCTCGGCTCTCGTGGCTATGCCCAAAAGATGCCGGATTTTCAATCAGAACTGGATGAGATGGAGAGACGCCGCACTCAAGGTTTAAAGGTTGACACTAAAGATTGGGAGACAAGATCGATATTATACTGTATGGCGAGGAATGTACACCACTCTGCAGAAGACAGGAGCTTTAGGACTGAAAATCAACCCATGAAAAACCTCGTCAAGAAGATCTCTGAAGTAACCGAGGAGGTGAAGAAAGGGTCTCGCGCTTCTAGGAGGGAGAATGACGTGCTCACCCAAGCACTTGGAAACAAGGAGCACCCTGATCACACTAGAGGAGCCGGTGTTGTTCCTTGGAAACTAGCATTGTCAGACTACTCTCAAGAGTATCGGCGCCGCTCGGTTAGTGTACAGGAGACTAACGAAGAGTTGAATAGACGTCTGGAAAGGATGGTGGATGTTAGAGTCGAGCAACTTTTGTCTCAAAGACAAGTAGCAGTACAAGACCCTAATGATGCCTTGAGCCTTCATGCCAAGGGCCGCAGCAGCTACGGATCGGCCCCGTTTGAGAAAGATGTGAATGCGCCTCATGCGGTGGACAACATCAAAGAACCTTCAATGTCAAGTTGTATGTCCGTCGGCAATGGACGAAAGACAATGTGGCGGTCGGCGGGCCCGGCCGACCATCGAAGATGGGGTCATCAATGGCCAACCAATTCCACGGGGGTATGCTCGCGTCAGCATTGGTACCATACTAGATAAGAAGTATAACAAGATAGTCATTGAGCACCCCGCAGTGGAAGACAGGCCCAAACTTGGTCGAACATCCACCCGGCAAGTTTTTTTTTTAGGCGCAAAGCGCTACATTAAAATTTGGACGGCGAGTTGTCATCGGATGATGAGGAGGACTGTGAGTCTAATCCCTCCCATGATACTAATCCTGATAGAACCCCTAGTTCCCCTGTCAGACATGTGCCAGCATCCCCAGCAAGATAGATTCATCCTTCCTCTTCATTACCCCCTAAACATCATAACCCTCCTCACTCTTCATCAGCCCCGCCAAAGCAGGATCCTCCTTCTCATGTAGCGCCAATGACAAGATCAAAGGCAAAGGGAAAGGATACCTCCGTGAACCAACCCTGTCATACCAACAAAAGGCCGATGGATTATGCTCAGAAATCTAAAAAACAAAAAATTTCCGACCCCCAGAAGGCAGCATAGAATACATTGGTCAATTTAATTGCCTCATTTGTGGAAAAACACGGCAACCAAATGGATCAGCGCCGAGATCCGACACCAGAAAAAAAAATGGAAGAAGTCCAGAAGAAGATAGAGAAGCTTGCTGATGAGAAAAACATGAGTATTGAACATGCTGTAGAAATGTATTATGCCCAAGAGGATCCCATTCCCCTACCAATGGCAATGCAGTTTGTAAAGGGACGTAATTTGGTTCAGGATGAGCTGGTGATGAACTTGACCCCAGCCATGCGTAAATTGCATGACTATTACCTAGATGAAACAAGGGATCCAATTTTGGATGGAATTCATGTTATCGTCCCTGCAAAGTCTATTTTTCATTATCAAGAAGAACATAAGCTATTTGTTGGATGGGAGACCTTGTTCCAGCTATACCAACAACGCACCCTCGACACACAAATCTTGACGCCAGGGGCGATGTAAGTACGACTTCGCACGGCAATGCAATTAACTACTATCCAAATACAAATTGTTAAGTTTTGAGCATTACCCATGGTTTTATGCGGTATATATCTCACAATATTGTGAAGCCATCAACGTATTCACAAAGTATGGCTTCTTCGAACCCACCAAACTCTCTCAAGTCGTCCCGAGGACTAAACGGAAGACCCAAACAATCGAAGCAAAATTTGAAGGATGTTATTGATGAATTTGTGTTCCTCGGGAAAACAGAAATCTTACTAGCCCACAACTGCGAGTATGTGTTCACCGCTTTTAATTCATATGTACGCATCTTTCTCATTAAGATGATTCGATAATTAGGAATTTGTGATTGCAGCCACCATTTTGTCTTCGTTGTTGTCAATCTTCAACACAATGAAATCTTGGTGTGGGACTCGAAGAATAAACCACTTTCTCTTACGGAACCACTAGTAAAGTTCTTTGAAATGGTAAGTGACCCTAATAACAAATTAATTTTGACATCACGTGTGTGATGCAAGTTAGTTGCTCACTATTTTCTAACCCACAGTATATATTTGATGCTTGTGAGACTGGTACAATTGTATTGTAGCTAGATTCTACTACTACTACTTTTCTAACCCACAATATATATTTGATGCTTGTGAGACTGGTACAATTGAATTCTAACTAGATTCTACTACTACTACTTTTCTAACCCACAGTAGAAGCTCAACTCTCTCTATATAGGCCCTTTTGTTAGATCTTTAGACCACTAATCTGAACTTGATATCATCATAGTGCATTCTAATTTTTTCCCCTTTTCAATCTTTTTAATGTGGCTCAGTGTCCGTGAAGCAAGACTTGGGCCTTCATATGTCCCATTCAAGGTTGAAAAAATGGGGGAAAATATTGTGCCTCGGTTAGATCAGCCACCGGCGAACGATCAGTGCGGTTTCTATGCAATGTGGGCGATGTTTAAATTCCTCCGCGGGCAAACGAAAAAACAAGACGAAACTGTGTGTATACTCCCCAATTCATTGGGTTTTTTTTCAATAACTCAATAAACTGATCTACTGATTCATATATATTTTCTGAATGACAACGCAAGAAACTCAAGTCCAACAATATCCTACCGTCGGAGATTGCAGCACTGCAAGAGGAGCTAGCTAAATTCATCATAGATGAGGTATTGTCAAAATCAGGACGATTTTCCATTGCAAAGGCTAGGTTCTATAAGTCCCAAAATACACCACAACTTATGAAGAGACTACTGTAGTTTGTTGTTGATGTTGTGAGAGATTTGAACATGTAAGCTACTCGATGTCTTGGGTGCTGACCAAGACCCTGTGATGTGGACATGTGATTATGATAATGGTTTGTTGATAAACCTGACATTATACGTTGCTGTAATTACCGGTCATTCTTATTTTCTAACGCTGCCGGCTATTACAAACCGGCACTGTTGCAATAGCAATTTCTGCCGGACGTCCAAAAAAATGGTAGTGCCATTTCTACAACACTGTAGGTTTCGAAACAACCCGGCGGTGTTGGCATAACAAACACTTTCGGTTGAAATGTACAACCGGCGGTGTGTGATCGTAAACATTTCTCGACCTGAGCATCTATGGTACTTGCCGGGTTTATTAAACACTACCGGCTCCGTTGCAAACCTGTCGGGTCGTATTGACACCGGTAGTGTTGTCTCAAATCACCGCCGGTGTTTTGACCCGGTAGTGTTTCGAACCCCACATCACTACCGCTATGGTTCTGCCGGTTCGAAAGAAGGGGTTTGGAGCCCGGCGGTGATGGACAATTTCTGTAGTAGTGCACGTAGATTGAAGAACTTTGAAAATGCATTTTTAGCTCCCTGAACCTGTTAAGTGATGTATTGCAGGTCTATGCTAATGATGTGGGCATTCCTCACTAACGTTGCAAGCCTGTTTGGCATGAATACATTTCTTTACTTTTAACCTCTCGTGTGTATTTTTTTACTAGACTCTCCCTTCTCCTTCCTCTCTTTCCCGCACCTCCTCCCTTCTCTGCTGCTGCATAAGGTCACGTCTCACGTGGCTCGTGGAGTACCATCGTTACTGCCCATGGGGTGCGCCTCCTCACCTGATGGGTTGGGCAAAGCCTCAAGGCTTGTTTGGATCGAAGGAAATCCAAAGGAAAAATAGAGGAATCTGAAACGGAGGAAAGGAATTTGTTTTCTGCGTTTGGAACAAAGGAATCGTCGGATCCTTTCCTATGGAATCCTGTAGCAGGCTAGCCATTTCACAGGAATTGAAACATACACTCCGATCCATTGTTTTTTTTTCCTTCGCGTTTGTCCGAGGCAACACATGCAAATTAAAGAAAGAACGAGAGGTCTAAAACCAACCAGCGCAGTGTATCGATGAACAGGAAAGAAGAAATTCCTTGCAACTAGCGCAGTACTGTATATCAGTACACGCTATGCGGATGGTAGGCAGGTCCATACGCCCTATGTTCTCATTGTACATTATTTCTAAAAAAAAACATGCAAATGTCCCATTAGTCAAAGCAAACTAGGGTTCTAAATAGCTCTTTTAGATTCCTATACTTTTGTTATTCCTGTGTTCCAAACACCTCAAATGATTTATTACTGTATTTTGGAATCATGTAGTTTTTCACTTTCCACTATCATATTTCTGCGTTTATTTCCCAAGCTTTGCCCATATCATCTTTTCAATGTAGGTGCCCTTGTGCATGCAAAACTGACCAACATATAGGATGAGACAAAATTAAAAGGGGAGGGTTAACTTTTCAAGGGAAAAATAAATTTGAAGTGTTAAATATAAAAAATAGATGTCACGCTAGCCCGCCAAGAGCCAAGAAATGCCCCTTGGCTCGCATAGACCTACACTGCACCACTTAAAAAAGTTTAGAGACCATATCATCGCCACATGTTCACATTCTAGGGAGCCTAGGTGGAAGTTGGATATCCATTGATGTCCAAATAGTCTCTAGCTCAAAAAAATGAACTAGCAAGAGGTGGTCCCCTATAAAAATTTAAATTTCTAGCTCATTTGTCAAAATCTATGGATATCCAAATTAGATAAGCCTTCTACCTTGACTAGGGAGGTGTGGTTTGTCGTAAGTTTCGTGAAGCTATATAACACACTCTTACAAGTTTGAGGTGTATTTAACATTATCCTTTTCTTGAAACTGACGAGCATATAGTCTCGTCGGTAGCATCTAGTTCAAACAGCCGCAGCGCAGCCCAAAAGCTGCAGTGAGTAGGCTAAAAAAGAACCCTTCGATCCGAAGAATAACAGAACAAGCCCTTTAGTATGTTCGACAAGTAAAGTCGTGGAGATTACAAGGGGATACACGATTTAAACCAATTTCATTTGCATTTGTGTTATTGTTGAACGAACCAAGGAACACGTACGTGGGAATAATGCGTTGGTTGGTTTCAAGGGGGGGATTACATGACGAATCATGATTGATAGTGTTTCTACTACAAAGAACAACTCCCACCGTATTACCACCCTCCCCTAGAGAATTAATTAGGAGAAGCTGAGCCTCTAAACTCTTATTTCCCTCCCCACCAAAACTCCCACTCCCACAAAAACAAAAAAACAAAATTGAACTCCTTCTCCCTCCATCCCAAATTATAAGTCGGTGAAACTAAAAGTCAAAGCGTCTCAAGTTGGACCAAATTTATTTAATAACATGATACAAAATAAGTATCATTGGATTCTTTACTAATATATTTTCATAGTATTTAAGTCTTCACAATTCTATATATTTTTTACAAAATTTGAGATGATGTCTCTTAGAGAAAGTTTTTTTTTTTCTTTTTGAAGGGGTCTCTTGGGAATAGTTGGAAGAAGGGAGTATCTAAACTCTTGAATCCCTGCTTTCAACGAGAGCCTTTTACGTGTATGCTATTAAAAATGATGTAATACTCGTCCAAGCCACATGAATCTATCACGTATATCCTCGACGCCATTCCATCAACTCGTGTTTCTTTTCTGCCGTTTGGAGGCCTATGTGGACTAGACGCGGCCACAGGAAATGATCCAGTTGCCCTCCTCTTCTTTCTCCTCTCTCTCACCGGCAAACGACCCCACCCATCAGCCTCATCCCCCACCTCCGGCTTCCTCTCCCTCACACCAATGGATCACACGCTCTTAGTGTTGAAAACGGACGGAATTTTTCCCGTTTTTTCCCGTTCCGTTTTCTATATTTTACCGTTCCGTTTCCGTATTTTCGGAAAATCCGGAACCGGGTCGGAATCCGGGACGGAGGTCGTCAGAATGCGGACGGAAGTAGAAACGGCGTTTTTCCGTCCTTATTTCCGGAATCCCGTATTTGGTCGGAATTTTTCCGTATTTTACCGCTTTTTTCCCGTATTACAGCAGTCCATAACTTTCTCATCCAGACTCCGTTTTTCAGCAAACCACACCTTTCTGGAAAGCTAATGACGAGATCTACGCATCTAATATGATGTTGTTGTACGCCTGTACATGTACTGATCATCAATTAATATATGTCTTGTCTTTTTAGATCGTAAATGCATTCCATCCATAGTGGTTGATTTGAAACCGGAAGACACCACAGATGATGTCCACCTAGACGATGATAGTGAAAGTGATCCTGATGAGACAGATGATGCTGGAGAGCTGTGATGGCATGACTGAAGGTAGCCGCTAGCTGGAGGGCTAGAAGAGATGGATGGTTGCGGCACCATGTTATTCCGGCTTAAGTTCCGGCTTCTGACCGTTTCCGCTCAATTTCCGTTCGTATTGGTTCGTTTCCGTGCACCCGCATATTCGATTCCGTTTTCCGAACCGGATCCCGTTTCCGCCAACAAATATAGAAATGGAAATAAAAATGAGGTTTTTCCGTCCGTTTTCGTCACTACACGCTCTGCTCACGCGCCGACGCGTTCGGCCCGACGCCCCTCCTCCCTCCACCACCCCAGCTGGGATTGTTGCGTCTTGAGTCCTTCGAGGGCTTCGTCGCATCCCGAGATAGAGGGATTGTCGCCGCTGCCACTCCCCCGCCACCGGGCAATGACGGCGCCCGGCGTGCCGGGAGCGCGAGCCTAAACGCTAGCCTAGGGCAGCCGGGGGGGACCGGCGCCACCGCCATTGCTTGACGACCGGGGGGTGTGGGTCACCATCGCCGCCGCTCATGTCGCCGAAGCGAGCCCCGACCAGGCCGCGGCTATTCGGGGTCTCCATCGAGCTGGAAGCGGATGCACGATGATGATGACGCCAACGAGGAACAGGCAAAACCATCCCCACCGTCCACAGCAGCGTTGACCCGCCCCAACCTCCCCCAGGCCGAGCCCGCCCCAAGTCCGACGGCTATGCGTCGAGGAAAGGAAGACGAAGGTGGGGGGATGGAGCCCTTCGTCGCCCCTCTTCGTGTGCCTCGATCAGTCGAGAGAAGAGTAGGAAGAACATGTGGGGCCCCATGTGTCAGTGATAGGGAGAGGGCTGCTAGGTGGGGACGGAGCTGACGGGTGAGGCTTGATTGGCGGTGAGAGAGGGGAGGAGAAATAACAAGAAATCTAACAGCCATTGGACAGAATGGCACACACAAAATAAAGTTCTCAGGATGGGCTGTTATAGATTCATCTTTTTAGTGGCTTGGACGAGTAGGCCCCCTTTTTTAATGACGCACGTAAAAGGCTCTTTCAATAGCCGCATCAAAACTAAACGAACCAAGCCTCAGGTTGCACTAAGTAAAATTAGGCATGACGACTGCTTTCGAAGATCCACATACGCACCACCATGCGTCCTGCGGCCAACAAGAGCGCCAGCAGAACATGATACAGCAGCAAAACTGACTTTAGAGAGAAAATGTATAACTAACACGAAATCAGATACTAATTTAGTTAGGCAGCAGATTTGAGAGACCCATCTCAGAAAATATCTACACAGCACAAGCAGTAACTTTTTTACATCGATAACAGTTGCGGTGTCTCAATAGCATAACATGACGCAGTCATACTGCCAGGGCCCACCAAGAACACTTTGTCATCTCCCCGTCCTTGTGTCAAAGACATGTCCATTCAACTGCTTCTAAAATAGCTCATCTCCATCCAAAAAAATCAAAACTCAAACTCACCACTCGCCTGCAAATTCAGTTTATCAAATCCATGTCAGAAATGCAACAAGCGTACCACACTGAAGCAGTCAAGCATCACAACACATTTTTGAGGCCAACATGGCTGAGTTGTCAAGTCCATGATAAATTAACTATAAAGTTTGCACAATAGTTGACTTATGGCCTTTACAGCCGATTTGGAAGTTTTTGAAAGCGATTAAGATGCAGAAAAAACATAACATTTCCCTCCTGGCAATGAATGAATTACATGCTGTAACAGGCCAAGAAAAGCATCAGTATCTTCCAACTACCTATCTAATCTGCATGCCTTCTGTGCCAGAATCACAATTTAACATTATTATGTGATCAATTAGCTTTAAATTAGCTGCCTCTATCCTCTAATATAATACAATATAGTATTTCTTCAAACATGACAAGGGATTAAGATATTATTATTCATGATAAAAACAGTACAATTTGAGACTCAAAAGTTAATATTCACAAACTTGACCAAAAAAGATTATGTTGCCCACCTTGTTAAATAGAACATCCCTGCCATTCAACTGTATGATTCCATCCATCAAAGTGCACTTCCAACGATTCTTGGTCCTTGTCACCTATTAATCATTGAAGAGGATGTAAGACAAAGTGGACTACTAGAGGGAAAAACCTAAGCATGGATAGCAAATATTAACTTAAACATAGTGCACCTACTTTGTCAAATTGTGCAAGTACAAGATGTGTGTTAGATTCATCCTCCCCTTGCTCAAGTTCATCTAACTCGTCGTCGTCGTCGTCATCTTCGTTAAGAGGAGGTTCATCATCATCATCATCTCCAACATCATTTCTTTGTTTTGGTATCCCAACATCAGGTGTAGGAGCTCGATACGACGCTAATAAACATAACAAAATATGTATAAGATAAGTAACATAAAATAATGATTTAGCAATAAACATAAAATTGCACAGTGTGATGGCAATTTACCAGATTCTCCAGGGGTATTATAATCTTCAGTTGGAACTCCTGGAAAGAAATATTGCTGGAAAAAGAAATATCACAGTAAGTTTGTACTGAAATATCTATGTGAACCCATTAGTTTTAGAATAATACATCATTGTATTCATCTTGAATCCCATCACACTGTGGAATAACTGGAGTGATTGTCTTGGTTGGTGTTTCAAGTTTGTTGATCATGGAACTCCAAAGTTGGTTTGCATTTTCCTGAACACAGATTAACAGGACTTAACACACAAGATATTTAACATTCAAAGAATAACAGAGGAATAGTACATAAATCAAATAGATGAAAAAAAATTACGTCATTCTAGTTGGATATACTCAATATATTCCATTATGATAGAAACAAATTCTCAGCTTACAAAATGAATGATTTAGTTACTTCTCCAGAGGATCTGATCGTTAAATATAAAGACGCACACTGCACCAGAAGTAGCTTTAAAACTGTGTTAGTGTCTAAATTGGCTATACATGACAGAAACAGATTTGAGTGAGCGGTCAACTACTTAATGCACAGCAAAAGCACACAAAGTCTAAGCAGACTCAGGAAGCTAGGCAAGCTCAGTTGGTCAAGGGGTGGATGCATACCCACACCACCCAGGTTCAAGTCCTCATCGAGGCTTTGGGTGCCTGTTTTCTTCTTAATAGAATGCCACCTAGTTCCTCCAAGGTCGGTCTAATTTTTTTTAAAAACAATACTAACTCCATAAAACTATACCAGGTATCTCATAGTGTCTTGTTGTACACATACATCACAAATGCCGTGTTAAAGTATGGCATGCCATGGCTTTAATGTGCAAAGGGAAAAAAATGTACAATTGGTGGGTCAGATGCAAAAGAAAGTGTGCAACACCAAAGTTACTTGCATAAAAAAAATACTAGACATATTCCATCCTAATAAAAACAAAAACTAGACATATTCCATCCTAAATAAGGCATAGCTGTGAACTGAAGACTCATTTCTAAACTGGGGGATGACAAATCCTCAAACTGTGCACCTGTCCTAGCATAGCACTAACGCACAAACATATTTGAAGTAAAGTATCAAGGAAATGAATTGAATTTATCACTGATAGTTACCTTTGACACAACAAATTCTACTATCTGATCAGCACTTCCATCTTGCTGTGGTACAAAAGAACCAGACCGAGCTGACCAGGATACTCATCCCTCTTTGCGTTTTCCTGAAGACATCATCAAAAAATCCTACAAAAATGAACAAACCAAAATGAAACCGCAACAATCAGGGCTCAATATATAACAATGCAAATAGATTTCAGAACATAAAACCCAATAATCGAACATGAGAACTTCCAGTTCAACTCTAGATAAAATGCCACAAAATATGCCTACCAAGAAACACCAAGTAAACATTGCTCTAAGTCCAATGATAGACCATGACTACCACCAGAGCATATAGTTCTAACAGAAAAAAAACTGAACTAATTAATCCTGCTGGCATATTTATTCTGCAGTACACACTTTTAATCACTTCCACTAAACACTAGAATAACTTGGAAGGAAGACTTTTCAAGATGACTGTTTTTTCATTCAATCAGAAATTCAAATATGCATAGCATCATCGAAAGAGAAACACTACATGTGATATACACATTATAGATGAAGTATTTTTTTATTGAACATGTAGGATAGCTCTATATCTTTGTACTAAGAATGGTAAAGAACCCTTTTAAGACACCCGAAACACACAATTACACAAACATATACACCCAGGTCCTAACATATCATTCACGTTACATGAAGTAATTGTTTAAACAGAATTTGAGAACAAGATTCTCAGTGTGTTTCCCATCACCAATTGTTATCATAAATAAAAGTTCGTAAAATCATAACAAATATCACAGAAACCTAAAATTAACAAACCCAATAAATACTAAAATTAACTAATAGGCTAATATTATTAGCAAAAGGGACAATAACCAACTTTCAACTCTAGAGACATATCTTATTTATCCACAATCACATTCTGATTGACAATATCATCAGGGAGCAATGTTCTACAGAAATAAATGGGAGCCCAAAACAAATAACAGATGGGATCCCCAATACAACATTAGTCGATTATCCATGCTCTCAAATGATCTACGATCTCATATTTTACCTGAGTCAGTGGCTGAGGCTGCACGCCCCTGTCAGGATCTTCACATCCTTCCACATAAGCTGTACATTATAAGTCACACAAATCGTTTTAGTTATTGTTTTCCCAAATGATATTACCTCCAAATAGAATAAACTAGGAATTCAGTTTGCACATGGAGTCGTGGACAACAAACACAGGACATAAGAATGCACATACCGACATTCACATCAACACCCAGCGGCCTCTGATTCATCCATGGGGAAGGTGGTGGCTGCAAAAAGTTCTAAACATGACAAACATCTTACACTAACAAGAGGGAAAAACTAGTTACACATAAGCACAGTAAAAATTCACAATACCATGTAAGGACTTGGACTGCCAGCTTTCAGGTCTGCCCCATTCATCGCCATCCCGTTCCTGATATTGCTGATCGGTGATGGGTCATAATCAGAAGGGCCAGTGGGTATGTTGTACATCGGTGTATCTGTCGCTGCCAGAGGAGTCTGGATTGGGGTCTGCAATGGTGTCTGAAAACAAATACATGTAACTCATTCAGAACCTCGCGTCCCAATTGCGGAAAATTTTAAGGTGCAGCAGACGAGGGATTCAGTCTCAATGCACCGGCGGGAACAGCATGTCAGCTGTCGGAGTGGCGTACTCCTCGTACGGCACGTTGAGATCGTGCACAGGTGGTGTCGTGCCGATGGTGCCTCCGACGGACGCGGCAGCCGCCTTCGTTCCGTCTATGTTCCCCGAGATCGCGCCACAGTGCAGCATTCTCATCTCCCACTGCTAGGGTTTCCTCGGCCGGATTAGAGAGAAACCGTCAATCAAAATCGCTGAAATCAAAAAAATTATTGAAGGGGGCGAGAGCTGGGGGTCGATAAATCAGAGGTTCTTACAGCCTGGAGCTCGTTTAGGACGGCGTCGCCGACTCCGTTGTTGATGAAAGCCTTGCGGACATTGGAGATGACATCATCAATGACCGAGAGGTAGACGGTGGAGACGTTGCTGCTTGCCATGACGGCGGCGGCGGCAGCAGCCGGAGTTCTAGGCTTCGGCTGAGGAAGGGGTGGGGGATGCGGGAGAGCGGAGGCGAACGAGAAAGATGGGGAATTTATTTTAGGCGAGAAATATAAATAGGTTTGCTTCCGGTGTTGTCACGTGGCCGGGGTATCTGTAGGCCACCGCCGACCTAACTAGGCTACTACCGCCTCCAAGAGTTGCGTGTACTATGTCGGTTAGCACCGCCCATCCCGGATATACTTCCTCCGGGATGGTACTAGACGTCGTTTAGGGACAGCGACATAGTGCCCCAAAACACAACTTTGATCTTTTATTATTATAAAATATTTATAAAGATGTGATATATGTATACTTTTATCAATGTATTTTTAAGACAAATCTACTCATATAATTTTTACATTTACAAACTCAACAACTTAAAAGTTATTGATGATTTATATTCCCGATGTTTGACCCAAACCTTATCCAAAAACGACTTCTAGTACCAGCCCGGAGGAGTATGACCATTGATATTGATAATGTATTATAAGATATATACGGAATACTTCTATTATGTGTTGTTGAAGTTCATTGATATTGATAATATATTAGTATAAGATATATACGGAATACTCCTGTTATGTGTTGTTGAAGTTACAATTATGTGTCTCATAATAAGTGTTGTTCCCTATTAATTTGTACTCCCTCTGTCTCAAAATGTCCGTAAACTTCTTCCCGAAAAACAACTTTAACAAATTATATATTAAAAACTATTAATATTTATTATACATCATTAGTATCATTGAAAAGATCTTTGAATCTAGTTTTTTAACAAATTTATTTAAAAATACAAATATTGCACGCATTTTATACAAATCGAGTCAAAGTTGGGACACGAAAACCGAAAACTACAGACATTTTGGGGACGGAGGGAGTAGGTAGTAGCTATACTGCTACCTGCGCCTGTCACCTAGCTGATTTTTTTTTTTTTTTTTTGCTGTAAAAAACATGTCAAAGCCGTGGAGTGGAGGTAGATGTGGGTGGATTTCGCTCGTTTTTCGCATGTCTTTTCTGTCTAAAACTGCAGTGTGTGCAGGGTCTTTTGCTTCTCGTCTTATTTCTCGTGCCCAGCTCTTGACGACACATATTGTGAGACAGAGGGAGTACTAGTTAACACATTCACATATGTCAGACATGTACGTGTCTAGAAGATACTCTACATGTTAGCTATGCACACGCACGTGTCTAAAAAACATACATGTATCTAATTATGCGATATAAGTAGCTCATATATAACACTATAAACTAAGCCCAAATTATAAGTCATTTTGACCTTATTTATCCGTTTTGCTATGTATCTAGACATATTATTATATCTAGATGCATAGCAAAATGGATGTACCAAAAAATATGTATCCCTTTCCTCTCTTTATGTGCCTTGCTCATTAAGCACCTTGACAAATCTACTATTCCTATAAAGATAAACCCCACTAAGGTACTATTCACATCAACAATCCACTAAAAGTTACAATTATAACCAACTAACATATCTAATTAATAGTTCATCTTTACCTACTAACATGCATTTAATTGTCCATAATGATGTGTCAAACCATTCACTAAAATTAATTTAATATAGTTTTATTCATGTAACTATAGATAAAAATAGTGTATCTTTTAAATTATTTATAATCCCTGCAGCAACGCTACGGGGCATTCATCTAGTTCTATAAACCCACTTGGATTTATTTAATTTGGTCAACTCATTATCTACACAAGTGCCCCTTCTTGCACCTTTTAGAGGCTTTGTTTTGGTGGAAAGTTGTTATTAGCCTTTCTCCTACTCTCTACCAAGGAGTTGCCACCTGCTCTGTTGGCTCCTAATCTTCCATCAGCATTTGGGAAGAGTGTTTTATTGATCAATCCCTCCAAGCAAAATTCCCCAACTTGTATCTTTGCAGCTATGTCAGTTCAACAATTGCTCCAAACCCAAAACTTGCTGGACCTTTTCAGTCTTCCAATGTCAAGATTGGCCTACAATGAATATCAACAGTTTACTCGAATCCTCTAGAGTTTACATCGCACACAAAATTGACCTGATCAATGGACATATATCCGGCGCACTCAAATATACCTCAGCAAGTTCTATGCCAGACATTTATTTCCTCTTATTGTCACCACCTGCTCCAATTAGGTGGATTTGTATATCTAAATGCATGCCAAAGATAAATTGTTTTTTTGGCTACTCCTGAATGACCGTCTTAACACGATGAACATGTTGAGAAGGAGACACAAACACGTCAATGAAGCTACCATTGTGCCCTCTGTCATGAAGCGGTCGAGGAAACTCTACTGCACCTCTTCTCTGAATGCTCATCAAGAACCATTCATCAAAAATAAATAAATAAATAAAAACCCTACCATTCAATGGTTTATTATTGGTTTCCTCTGGACACCGCAGGGCAACATTTTTCAAATGATAGAGCAGCAAAAGACGAGTATGCAACTTCCTTTCTTGGATGTGTTCATGATTGCTGCATGCTGTATTTGAAACTAGCGAATTGGAAGCAACTATTCAAAAATGAAGTTAAACTTCACTTGTCTAGGATCAATCCAGCTTTACATCTTTCAATAATGACGTGGCTAAACAGCTTGTAATTTTTTGCTTTCTTTGTTTTCCTGGTAAGGTAAAGCTGTGGGCTAACTGCATGTAATCTGGTTTACCTTTTTATTTTAACTAGCAAACATGCCCGTGCATTGCAACGGGAGAAAAAAAACTACATAATATTTATGAATAATGATATGATGAATAAGACATCCATAATAAAAAAATTTAATATTAATAATAACATAACAATACACAATTAAATCTTTTTTAGTACAATGCACAAATAAGTCTGTATCAGATATAATACACTATCTTGTTATTTTTTTTTTTCATAACGCAAATCACATAGAATATCTAATCATAGACTTTCTTTGTGGACCTATAAGCATATCTATACCTAATAACAATCTAAGAATGACTCACCTTTAAGCTCCAAGGTGAAATAATGTGCTTCTTGTTTGTTCTTACAAACGTGAAACTGATGCCTCAAGCCTTACTTCTTTCTTATTCACACGTTGCATACCTGCACTTTTCATGTTGTTCCTACTCCTAGCCAATTAATAAATAATATATTATCCAATTGACACCGATTTGTCTTAGCTCGCGTAGCAATTAATAAGCAATATATTGTTATCTCCTAGTAATCGGCAATATATATGGAGACCGATTTGGGGGAGAGCAGCACTAAAATAAATGGAAACCGATTGACTTAGCTCGTGTGGCAATTTGTTTCCGCAACTGCCTAAAATATCTCCGAGTCAGTTTAGGATTAAGCCTGGACGCCTACGGGGAGGGGCAGGCGGACAGACATACGGAGAGGCGGACGATGAACCATAAATTTTTTTGGTGGACCAAATCAAATTTTGGTGGACTGAAATTTCCTCGCTTTACTAGTAGTATATAGATATAGACTAGAAAATATGTCCGTGCGTTCCTACAGATTGTTTCAAACTTAACTAATTATTCGAAGACAACATTATTTTTTAATGGTTGTACTCCACAATGGAATTGAATAATCAATAAAAGCTGAAGAGAGTTGAACGCATATTCTTTTTTCTGAGTTTTTTTTGTCTAAACATAAGAACTATTGCAGGCACTTTAGAGAGATTAGGGATATGGTATGAGTATATCTATATATGTAGAATTATTAGTTTTAGTTTACTATATGTAGATGGATATCGCCCACCTTGCCCCTGACGGCGTCGGCGACTCACCATCTCCTCCCTCGATCTAGCCCCCAACTCCAAATCCATCCCTTCCAGTCCCAGATCCAAGCTCCCCACAGCCTGTCGCTTCATGGGGTCAAGGCGACTGCCTCGGTTCCCCATGTCGAGATCCCAACAGTTCTCTGCGTCCCGAGCCCGCGGTCGTCATCCCGACACCCGCGGGCACCCATGGCAGAGCAGCCTCTGGCTCTTCCCACGCCGAGTCTGGACCGGGTTCCACCGCCCTTCGCCTCCCAACTTGGTGGACGTCTGAAGATCTCTTGTTTGGTTTTGGCTAATTAGTGACACCTAAGGACTAATCTCTCGATGCTAAGTGTTTGACTAGATTGGAGATTGGTCGTGCCGGAGTTGATGCATGGTGATCATGGAGGATGGATCGAGGTGATCCAAAAGATGATCAAGCATGCAACCCGGTGGAGGTTTGGAGATCAAAGGTCCCAAGGCAAAGGTATAACCATAGGGCTTTTGATTTCACACCCAAGACACTATAGAGAGTGTGGGTGGTTATAGGATCGATAAGCCGTACTATAAAGAGGGGAAACTTATCGTACATATCGGTCCTCATGTGCCTCTAGGTTCAAAATTCATATGCATGCATTCTAACCTAGAGAGCTAACTTCGCACTTGGTGAAAATGTTTTGAAAATGCTAACACAGTGGTCGGGGTGCTCTTCGACGTGTTGGTAACATAAGACAAGTGACGGAAGTTGGAACAAAATCGAAACGACGCAAATCGACAACCTCGGCGCAAAGTGACTGCGCTGACGGGCGGCGTGAAGCGCTGGCGGCGTCCGGCCGATGTTATTGTGGGCGGGCGCGCTGCTGCGCCGGCGCGGCCCGAGCTCGAGTCCCAGCGTCCGGCGCCTGGCGAGGTCTCGGTCGGGCGATTACGGCCCCTGGCGGCGTCCGGCAGCGGACGGGCCCGATAAGCATGTCACGCGCCCCGCTGGACGTGGCGCCGACGCCGTACGGCGGCGCTTTGCCAGCGTCCGGCGGCGTTTTTCGGTGCCGGTGCGGTTGGCACGGGGCGCGGAGCGCTGGCGCGTCCGGCGTGTATTTTCGGCGACGACGGGAGCAACGGCTCTATTTCGAATGGGGGCTTATAAATATGTGTTTGGCCGGCCATGGGAAGGCCTCTTGGTCATTCTTACACATTCTAACACCCTTTGAGCTGAGAAAACATCCTCCTCCTCACTCCCTTTGCTTGTGAGCTTCATTCAAGTGAGTTGAGGTGATCCAAGTGCTCTTTGCTTTGATCTTTGTATCTAGAGGCACTTGTGGATCGTTATGAGCCGGTTGGTTTCTTTTTTTTTTTTTTTTTTTTGAGATTACACAGTACAACGTAGACGCTCAATACGCACGCACACTCACCCTTATGAACACACGTACGCAAACCCTACCCCTATGAGCACCTTCGAAAGACTGAGCCGGCAAATCTTGAAGTTCCGAAGTCACCACTGGCGCCTCGCTATCGACGGGGACACCGCTCCTAGCCGGCTTGGTGTATTGGTGGAGTTGTTGGCAAGAAGAGGTGATTGTTTCTTGGCCACCTCCGGTTGATTTGTGAGAGGATTACGCACTCCTCGTCGGGAAAGACAAAGTGCAAGGAATACATTGCTCGTGTCTTGGGTACCTCACTTGTGAGTGGTGTGTTGAGGCTAGCAAGGGCACCGCCTAGCTCAAACACCATCCTTGTGTTGGTCGGCACAACCGGAGAGTAACTTGTCGGTGTACAAGCGAACTTTGGGTCAACACATCAACGTGTCTCTTGTCCTGGTGATTGGTTCATCATCTCATTGTGTTGATTGGTTCATCCTCTTCCCGGTGATTGGTTCATAGCCTCTACAAGTCGGTATAACAAGCTTCTCACTCTTGCATTACTTTCCTAGTTTACCTTGAGTAGAGAGCTAGCACTTGCTTTGTGTAGTTGTTCTTGCTAGCATAAGGACCATATTAGGATTGCTCATTAGCTAGAGTAGTGATATAGACCTTGTGTGGATTAGGGATCATAGATATATTTAGTCTTGTCACTAGAAGGCTTGCAAGACCACTAGAGCTAGTGCAAACCGCTTTACGCCGTGTTTTATACTAATCGGTTTGTTTAGTTGAGTTTGTAGAAAAATTTTATAGGCTATTCACCCCCCTCTAGCCATCTAGGACCTTACAGCGTGGGGCGGGCGTTGCCGTCCACGGCATGCCAACGCAGTCCCGGGCCATTCTTCTTCTTTGCCACTCCATTGAGGGGGGCGGGGGTGGCCACCGCTGCCAACCTAACTCGGGGGAGGGGACCCAAAATGGGGAGGGGGCTCCATGATTTCATTGTTTCCCGTGGTGGTGACTTATCCAGTTCTGACTCTGAGTTAGTTTTGGATTCAGGTTGAGTGTCTAAAGGCTAGACCCATGAAATTTCCTTGCTTTATTAGTTGGTATAGATGCATGTTGAAAACATATATGAGAAAATATTAATATTTTGGTACCTAACTAGTATCATTACATAATTGTATAGATTGTTGGATACATTTTCATAACAAACTTATTTTAAGATACAAAGGTTACTAATTTATCTACAAATCTAGTCAAACAAAGTTTGACCAGCACGTATCACATAGCAACTTTTTTTATATGACGGAGTACATATGAACAACCAAGATATAATTTATTCTACCAAAACAACACGAGGGTTAGAATGGGTAAAACTATACTCCCTCCGTATCACAATTAGAAGACATTTAGGATAACGACCACGCCTCTAATGTACAACTTTAACTTTTCTTTTCTATAAAAATGTTTATTAAAAGTTATATATGTATATTTTTATGAAAGTAATTTCAATACAAATCTATTGATATTTTTTTTACATTTCCAAACTCAACTACTTAAAAGTTACTCCCTCCATCCCTAATAGATTGTCTACGCTTCCCAAAAAACAAATGCGACAATTGTATATTAAAATATATAAATATTTATGCTAAGTAATTAGCGTCACCAAAAAAGTCTTTTTTTAAACAAATTTATTTAAAGATTTAAATGTTGCACATATTTTCTATAAATTGAGTCAAACTTATAACATACATCCCACGGTGGAGAGAGTATTCATGATTTATATATTCCTAATGTCTTCTAATCTAAATGCGATAGGAGGGAGTACAACACTACTGGGCAAGGTACTATTATCCCCTCCTTTAGGACTAAAATACCCCCAAGGCCCCAGCAGCTTTTGCGTTTAGGCGGATAAATATATTACGTTCCCCTCCCTGCACATGGATATATAGGAGGCCAAATTGGCTAGAAAAGTAATACTGAACGCGGTCGGTACACTACACCCAAATATTGAATAATACTGAAACGTAACCACTGAACGATACTGAAACCTGTCAGTATAATAGCTTGGTGTAGTACAGTATTTTATTGCTTACATGTCAGACGAATACATAAAATCCCCCCCCCCCCCCACACACACACACACACACACACACACCCCACCAATAACACAGTAGGGGCAAAATTAGAGCACTAATGATATTACAAGAGAGAAGCCATAATACAATTGGGCTAACCATAATCGAAAAACTTCACATCTTTGGGATTTCCAGCACCGAATGTTTTGTACATGCAAACTATTTCTGAGACAAACAAATAACTCATATATTGATTACCATGAAATTGAATAATAAGGAAAACAATTAGTGGACAAATAAGCCATCCTGCCATCCTTATGAATGAAAGAATCTATAAGGAGAACGGTCTCTGGAAGCTGTCTAAAAAAGTAAATCAATTGTGACTCCAGTTCAGTTTAGTCTAGGGTCATTCTGAGGCTGAGACTTGAAATGTTTTATCTATTCAGGCCTAATTTACCTACATTGTTACTTCATTTCATGCTACAGAATGCACCTACCGTATCAGGTCCTTGCTGCTATCTGCTACTGCAGAATACCTTTTCATCGCTGTTAGTTTTCTGTCCATCTGGCAGTTTCGCCTTCTTTGGAAGCTTCTCAAGTGTGACCTCATCGACACAGGAGCTACTGCAGACTCGATTTTCAGACTCCTTTGCAATCTCAACTCCAAG
Source organism: Hyparrhenia diplandra (assembly GCA_015847255.1). Lineage (NCBI taxonomy): Eukaryota > Viridiplantae > Streptophyta > Magnoliopsida > Poales > Poaceae > Hyparrhenia > Hyparrhenia diplandra. The sequence goes on along the minus strand of JADLZK010011942.1, from coordinate 273,591 downwards.
TAATCTTACATGGGAATTACTGGAGCATTTCAGCACTGCTGACTTCGTGGAATCTGAAGGGAATTCTTTCGGTGGAGAAGCAGCCTTTGATAACCAGTAGTCTAAACACCGGTGATGGGGATCTAGAGCCTCAATTTCCTAATGAAGAATAAGGGAATTTCTTTGTTAGATTATAGTTCCTGGTACTAAAAGTAACCAATTTTCAAAAGAAAAAAAATCTTGATCTCACTAAAATTATACCTGAACGATTTGTGGGGACAAGAACCCAAACATTTCAAGCCCGTTTACAGAATCAGGTGGCAAAAAATTAGGAACATCACATTTTCCAATTCTTTGTAAGTTTTCTATTTCTTCATTCACCTTGTCTCTAACACTATCCCAACAACCCATTGGTGAGGTGTGAGTGAAGGAGACATCAGGAACCTCCTCTAAGGACACCTGTAATTAATTCAGCAAGAAATCTTTACTGTGATCCACAAGAAATCTTTACTGTGATCCACAAGAAATAAAAAAGAGTGCACCCTGAAAATAAAACAACATGAGAATCACATTTATACCTTAAACAATGGTCCAAGAGGTCCAGCATCCAGGACTTCTGAAACATAAAAGCACCGCTATCGGATCTTGTATATTGTAAAATGTAACTTCGACTTCTGAAACCTGCAATGACATTATTTACTCTATTTGTCACAATTCTAGAGGACCATTTGATCATCCCAAATGCAAATTGCACTCGTTTATTACCTTTAGGAAAAATAGCTTGATTATTGAACCACTTTTTGCCAATCATTACCATTCCATAGTCTAGTGGCTCAACCTGGTGCCTTGATATTGGGCTAGATGCTGCATCAGATTGCCCTGAAGCCATTACCATTTGACCAACTTGACCATCAGAATGCTTTGCCGAATTTCCAATGTCAACACCATATAGTTTCTTAGTATTGCTAGCTTGATTTCTTGAAGGAGAGAGTAAGTTGGCTGAACAATTTAAAGACAATGAAGAACTGCAATTAGATGTCGTTCTAAATGGACTGTCAGTTTTCTGTAGAGGCCTATGATCAAGAACCATCCTATCCTTGCCATGTTCTTCTTTTATTCTGGAACTGCATGGTGGATCCTCTACGTTGAGATTAAGACAATTATTCTGGATTCCTTTCTCTTGCTGGAATCCTGCTGGCTTTTGAAGGTCATGGCAGTGATTTTGATTGCCACCAATTCCAGAAACAAGATTAGCATCAATTGCTAATCCTGAAAATTCTGTGCCTTTACATGAGCCCACCTTCCCATGCTCCAGAGAACTAGATTGGCAAACTAAGCCTAGGTGGTCCTGTCCCCAGCAAGAAACTGCAGCCGGATCACCCTCCAGAGCTGCTACAAGAGTATTAAGCTCCTCTATGCTATATCGAAACAATGTGATTTTCCTGTCCATTCCGCATGAACAAAGAAGATTTGTATGGTTTAAGCAAGCAAAGCGATTAGGTGTGCACTGGCAACTGACAGCAGACAAGTGCAGATCATAAAAGCATGAAAAGCATTCTCGGTCATTGGAATCGTAATCTTTGTCCATCTTCTTACTTCTCAAAGGAGCATTTGCCTCCCATGCAGCACCCTCCATCTTAACTCTTCTCTGAAAGAGTGAAAGAACACAATGTAAAATATCAGTATGTTAATCCATTAAGAGGCAGTAAGTTCCAATATTAGTAAGCTATTACCTTAATTGCACTTGTCAGGACTCCATCCTTTCCACATGTGTTCAGCCATATGTACTCTCCTTTACCGCTTTTGCAATTCAAAAGGTTCATCCAAAGTAGTCTGATAGCTTCTTTTGCAGCCTTCAGCAATAACTTGTCATGCGATATTGATGTCTTGCGATGCTGATCTCTATAGAGCTCAACAGCACACTGTCCATGAGGCAGCCAATCCACAGGAGCAACATTTACTGCCTCTGCACAGTTGAAACCACAGTTGAATCCAGAATGGTATGCTCGTGGTAGTGTCAGAACAAACTCACCCGACTTCTGAACAGCACGGTAAACAGAAACTCCTTCTGATTTTAGAACAGATGGAGATAACTGTGTAACCTGCTCCAAGGAAATTCGGAATAAAAATGGATGAGATGCATATGTTCTCTAGCACAGGAGGAATTCTTCACATCATAGATAAATAATTGAAAAATATTGTTTGCAGAAATCAGCAACAAACAAAACATCTCAACAACTAATTTGCCATCTCATAATGTAGCAATAGATCCTACAAATTATATGATCAATACCAGGTAATAATACCAAGTACAGCATACATGACAAAAAGGAATAATGTACTGCTTTTAATGCTTAATAGCTTTATTAGTGGCATTCAACTAGGTTATGTCAGAACAAAATAAAGATGAACTTGGCAGTAGGTCACTACATAGCAATCTGCCAATTATATAACAGAAAAAAGTGGTTACCAGCTCATGAAGTAGGTCAGGCTGTTCTTCAAACAGTTTGGGTAAGTTTTTTCGCATAGATTCTTCCAGCTTTACTGCCTCACCACCAGGGACACCATACCAAACTTTTGGTTCACCAAAATGCATGTAATTCAGAGAATAAAGAAAATGGTCTTCCACATGCTGCAGCAAAGTAAATAAAAAGATAAATTAGAATGTGCTCCATGAACAACAATGTCACAAATCATTTATGCACTTTTGTTCCAACCACCATATATCAATGTAATCCAAAATGAACACTGAACAGCATACTCACACTATATAATTTTTTGCAGTGTCAATCCCAGTAGGATCTCTTTTCTGAGTATGGGATCCATATTTTATGAGAGAAATGGTGAAACAGATTAGCTAAAAATCTTACCCAGCAAAATGAAGAGAAGCACATTCCTACATAAAGCCATGGGACAACAACACCAGATATATCCTCATCTTCAAACGAGATAACAGAACCAGGCAGCCGTGGTAGATTATTCAAGTTCCAACAACCATATGGATCTTGCTTATTTCCATCTGAAGAAGATAATTTAACAAAACCACTACCAAAGGTTGCAGTGTCCAAATCAGCACCATAATCGACCTAGGCAAAGGAAATTTGATATTAATGAGTAATAATTTGATAAAAAAAAACAGTATGATCTGCATATTATCTACAGATATACCTCAACTTCATCAGTAGGGCCTACGACTATCCGCCAATATTCTCCCTCAATTTCCTCCACTGATGGTTCCCATATTTTCATGTGGTTCTTAATTTCAGAAATAGAAATTTCATCACTCCCTTTCATTCTGAAATATTCCTGCTTGAACTCATCAGCATATTTCTGAAACTCCTCTAATGTGAAATCAGACCCAGATTGAAAGCCAAATTTCTCTTCAGAATCCGCACTTGAAGTAGGACGTCTGTGTGTCATCCCAAACCTCAATCTCTTTCTTCTCTTTCTTTTTCTCTGAACTCGAGGTTGTGTTCTTTTCTTTGTGGGCTCCCTATTTTGAAGCTTGTCAACTTGTTGAACTCGAGTATTGAACTCTGTACCTTTCCAAAAACTCTTCTCCTTTAGAGGACACAGAGGCTTCCAAGAAGATGGTGGAATAATACGACAAATTCCATATCTTTCTGCTTGCGGACGAATGCTAGCAATGTATCCGATTGCATCCTTAAATTCCTGTAAGAAAACAATATTATTCAAATGAAACTATAATGCCACTTGTTGTAATACTGCTCAAAATTAACAAATTCATAATAACTCTTGCAAGAAACATCAAGTTATACAGTTTTTACATGTCCAAGATTGATAACTTTAAACATATTGGTGGACAAACATTAAAAAGTTCAACTACATGAGTTCTAAAACATCAATGGAAAGAACAAAGGAGTACTATCTTATGAAGCATATCCCATTGGACATTTTGTGCAGAGAAGTATAATATACAAACCTCTTCTGTTGGAGTGAAAATGGGGGCATCATCAATTTCAGGCCTCTGTGATTCACCCGGATGCCACCTTCCACATGTCTACCCACAAAAAATGAAAGGCCAGCTAAGTTATATACATAATAATCACACGAATATTTGGAATTAGAAACAACATATCTGAACAAATCAATTTGAATCTTCTCAATGTCTTACAGTTGTAGCTCCGTCAATGTACTCCATGAAATTTCTTGATGAGCAGTGATCCTGAAACAAATAAAAGTCAGACATTCTAGTGTCAACTTTGTTGGATGAACATTTCACTTCGTTTTGAAAGTATCCAACACTCTCAACCTAAACTTTCAAAATAACTATGTAATGATGAAGTTACCGGAAATATATAATTCTAGCTGTTTCCGTATATTATGATTTTGTTCAAATAATGTATCCCCAATTTATATTTAAGTTCAAAATTTGTTGAGTTACCAATGGCATCATGAGTTCAAAAAAATATGTGCAAGTGCAACCAAGCAGAATAGAAATAAATTATGAATCGACTAGATATGTTCCTTTCTCAAAATTGAGAAACCAATAAAATCATTTTCTTTAAAAATGATCTTTTCTCCCAAATCTTTCACGTCAAAGGAACTCACTGTTACTCAGTAATTATGCAACTTAGTGGATGCATTCATATATCAACTGATTCAGAATATAACAATTTAGAAACATGCAAACTTCCTCTATTAGGGCTCGTTCGTTTAGCCGCAACCCTGCCCAGGATTAATTCTACCACATCAAAGCCTATATAAATTCAGAATATAACAATTTAGAAACATGCAAACTTCCTCTATTAGGGCTCGTTCGTTTAGCCACAACCCTGCCCAGGATTCATTCTACCACATCAAAGCCTATATAAATTAGCTTAGTATTCCTGGTGGAACCATTCCTGGTCACCATTCCATAACAACCGAACACAGCCTTAAGGTCACACCATCTGATCTGCCGAAAAGTCCACCCCATCCTAATCTGCATCAAACACATTCCCATCTGCAGATCAACATATGATCGCTATGGATCCACTCAATCACCTAACACTGCCATCCAATTTATTCAGGATTCAGTACCAAACAATCAGCATCGCATAAATCCATGCACGACAACCAACAGCAAGTGCAGCAACACATTTGAATCTCCTCAATGCAAGCAGCACATAATACGACTGCTCTGACCACACGAAAAAGGGTATCTTGCATCTAGATACGCCGTCGCCTATAACGGGCAGTTCTTTGACCATATAAACAAGGAAGGAAACGGAGCAAGAATAGAATACACGGCACAAACAATGCCTGATCTGCGTGCATATGTGCAGGAGACCCTTACATGCGAGGCCATGGCCGTGGCGCTGGGCTCCGGTGAGGCCACCGCGCCTCCGCCGCTGCAGCGCATTCGCTTCTTCTCGCCGTGCCGCACAGGGCCTGCCTCGTCGGGGCAGGCGGAGGAAACCATGGGCAAGATTTGGTGCGAAGAGGACGACCCTACCCGTGACGGAAAAGAAGACCTCGTGCAGTCGTGCTTCCTTTTACGGGAGGGAGGTAAACGACCACATCGCACGTGCCGCGCAGGTGAGGCCCCGTGCGGTGCTCGGATTCGACTCGTATTTGCAACGGTCAGACTTAGGCACTCGATGGCTAATTTATGTAGACAGTTGCTATTCGCAACTTCTTGGAATTTACAAGCTAATAAGGCTAAACAGCTCATACAACCCAGTGCTGTCTATTTAGCTGCCTATAAATCGTTTAATGCTTTAGGCAGGATCAATTAGCTAAACAGACCGCATTGTTCCCTTCCTCGTGTCCCTCCTGCCCGCCCGGGACTCATCCTCGTCAACCACCCATGGCCGCTCGACATGCCACTCCCCCGACGACATCCTCCGCTACGCCTCCCTCATCGCCTCTCTACCTCGGTGTATGGAAATTCCCCAACACGACCACGTGCACCCGCCTATGTTCTCCGACCTCCACGAGCTCGGCCTCTTCCACCGGCGAGGACGAAGACATACAGAAGATGGCGTTGGTGGATTTTTGACGCGATTTTACCCCTCGTGCACGTGTGTGCAAGTGGATCCGTGCGGCTCAGCTCAAAACAACGGCGGCATATAACGTGAAGCCAGCCGTCGAGTTCGTCTGGGAGCACGAGCCCTCGTTGTCATCTCACGACGCGACGACTTTGTTCTCTCTCCTAGCGAACGGGGGATTTTTGCAAAACTACCGGCCGGAGACGACGGCCAGCACGGCCGTTGTACGTGCCCTAAGCGAGCTCTTATCATATTTTCATATTTTAATACAAATAAGAGGAAAGTTAGCTCTTGATCAAAAGATAGTCTCATACACACATTGCAAAATCATGTGTGTGTTATATCGGTTTAATCATACTATGAGTCATTGCTAAGAGCTAACATTGTTGGAAACAGTTAGGTTAGAGATAGTAATTGACTTATACCATTGTGGGTATCCTTATAAGCTAACTCTGTCATCCTATTTGAATCTTTTATAATAAAAAATTGAAATCTACTCTGTTTGGATCCTTAGAATTGAATTCATTGTATAAACTATAGTAGTGGAAGAAAATTTATTGAATCCATGAAGTAAAGTCTACTAAGTTGAATAAGAAGAGTTGATATAGTCCATTTTCCATCTCTCACACTATAATTTTGAGAGACATATATGAACTTTAGAAGGTCATGGAATCTCAAATTCCAAGCAAAATAGCATAATTGATTAAGTAGATTCTAATTCCTCCAAACTGAAGGGATTTAAACAGTGTGGGGGATATACCTTAGGTACCTTAAGATTATACATGGGCTACAACATCGGGAACAGTCCAGCCCATGAGATCGGGACTTACCGCCCACAGTGTTGGACAAGGCATTTAAACTCTTATGACAATTGTAATAACATATCAGATATTTTACTTGTAAACCCGTTCAGAGTATACAAGGAGAGACAAGCCCCTAGTGGATAGTTCATCCTATATGGATCTCACGTTCATCTCATACGATAGCTAATACAAAGATCAGATGCACATGAGTAGGGTATTACATCTCATTGATGGCCTAAACCTATATAAACTCTCATGTCTTTGTTGCCTTCTTGTTCTCGGTCTCGCGCATTTTGATACAAATATACCATCGTGGGACGCCCCTCGGTGGACTGTCGAGCAAGTTTTGTCAACAAACAGATCCTTATAAATTATGTTGTTTAGTTTGGAATTTGAGGTTCTCCAACTTTTCAAAGTTCAGAAATAAGTCTATCTCAAATTCATAGGGGTAAGAGATTAGAAATGGATTTTTATAGATCACCTTGTTATGTTTGTACTCTCCAACTTAATTTTATTCCATTCCAAGCAAATAGCCTAACTCAAATATGTGCCTGAACTACAATGAATTTAATTCCAAGGATCCAAAGGGTCCAAGTATTTTTCTATATTTTAATAGAAATGGGAGAAAAACTAGCTCTTGATTAAGAGCTAGACTCATACACACATTCCAAGATCATGTGAGAGTGTCATGTAGGTCTAATCATACTATGAGTTCTTGCTAAAAGGTAGAAATATTACAAAGGTTGACTTAGAGCTAATAACTGCGTTATACCATTACGGGTGCTCTTGAACTGCTTTATAGGGATCATATATGGGATATCTGGTGGTAGAGGACTTCCAGCCGGTGCATAGGTGGCTTAGCTCCAAACACGACTAATCTACTTAGCCACATCGTTAAGGATGTTTCTGACTCGAATATGCTTTCTTTTCGTCAGCCAATATGGATTGTCTTGGCTACTCCTTGTGGGAAGCCATTCTCTTGGATAGAGAGGCTGAATCAAAGTTGGTGTTGGCGTTTCTTCCTCGTTTGGTGTATTTTCACTTGATTCGAGTCCTGCAAAACATTTTTCTTAGAAGACAAGTGTAATTAGGTTAGTAGTAAAGGTATATGTCTCATAGGTTTGCTTGTTTCCTTATAAAACACATAAGTTGGCAGTATAAAATGGTTGATAATGATCACCAATAAGTCCCCAAAGCTTAACCTTTACTCGTCCCGAGCAAATAGCTAAGTAATTGGTTGTTGATTAGGGGTTGCTTCTATGTCGTACAATTTTTTAAAAGTACCATGCTTATAATCAAGTATTCTTCCACAATTCAAATAAGTTGGAAATAAGATGAGTGGTCAAACTTGGTGTCAAAAAACATAGGATTTTTGAATAAGATGAGTGGTCAAACTTGGTGTCAAAAAAGTCAAATGTCTTATATAAATTTTATAGGAATGCAATTGTAAAACTAAGGATTCAAAAACTTAGGAAACTTTCATACCTATGTGTTTGGATGGGTAAAGGAGAAACAAAGGAATCTTGATTTTTAGGAGTAAATAGTGATTGCTTTCTTAATCAACCTAATTTATTCTATTCCACTCTCATGAATAAACACAAAGCTAGTCCTATAGTCCCACATCGGTAATCGATGATGGGGAAGCACAACCTATATATAAGGTGGGGCGGTCCACACCCATCAGACTAGTCTTTTGGGTTGTGTAGACCCATGACCTTGATATGTTGTGGCTCAGTGGGCCTGAGGGGGAGTGGCACCGGCAAGTGGGCCAGGCCAGCTCCAAGGAACCTAGCGGCATCGGCAAATGGGCCAGGCCTGGTTCTAACAAGTGGTATCAGATCCAGGTCCAGTAATAACCCGAAACAAATCTCGGTAGGTCACACACTAACGAAGCTTGTTACAAACGGGGGGGCCGTTAGGTGACGAAGCCCGCTGCGAGCGTGGGGGCGTCATTGACAGACGTCTTGGCCACACAAAAAGTGTGAGCCGATAAGAGTCGGGTCCGATGTGTGACTACGGGGGAGATTGCTGGGGTTAGTCTCTGTTGGTATAAATTATATGCACACAATAAAGATAAAGATATCCGCAAGATATCGCATAGATAGAAATACCGTTGTAGCACTTCACCAAAAGATGAACTTCCAATTTTAAAATATTGAACCAAAAGAAACAAAGAGGTGAATATAACTAGTGTTTATCCAATCCACTTCACAATCAAGAGCACTTAAGAAACTAGCTAGACTAGGAGATAACTCTGGCTTTCTAATTCTAACCTCGATAAACCTCAATTTATTTATTCTATCATGGACGTTAATCCTTAATAAAGTAAGGCAAATTACTTTACTAAGAATGCAGACAAAAGCTACCGCTCACCGCTTGGCGAAGTAGGCTATAGAGGATTCAATAAAGCTATAAGGCACCTTTATGATTCTACCACCGATTCCAAGACAAAAGGGGCATTCATAGAGCAACCAAGATTAAAGTACTCAATAAGAGTTGCAAACTTGATGAATAAAATAAACCATAACTTACTTTAATTATGAAGTCGAACACCGGATAATCTCTCGAATACACTCCTCTTCTCGCGAAGAGAATGATCCCTCGTAAATACAAGAGAGAAGATCCGACGGTCCGAACTCCTCCGAAGCAATCCTCACTAATCTCTCTATTTCTAATAAACTTGATTGCTAATCAAGATCTGTAGTAGCTAATCTAGAAGTGTCTAGCTCTAATCATAAGATCCTCGACTTCTCTAACCCTTACTTTGAATTCTAACTATGAAGTATGAATTAGGGTTTCGGGGGGTAGCTCGCCCTTGCTTTTATAGCACCATAGAATGAATCTCGGCATTTGGATCAAACCGATTTGATTGGGCGGTGTAGATCTACTCCATAGCTCGGTTGTAGGAATGTTCCAGAAGTAGGACACGTGGACCCATAGGGGGGGTGCTGCATGGCCCCACATGTGGTGTCGCCCGGCCCTACTTCCTGACAAGTGGGTCCCGACCTTTTGCGAGTTGTCTTCTTTTGTCCTTTAGACCCTTGGAATTTATACTAATCACCCCGGTTTGGTCCTTTTTCTCTCGTTTCTCTATTTTCTCTCTTTTTATCTCTCGTTTTTAAACCCTTGAAATTTATATCACTCTTACTAGACCGGACTTAGCATTTGTTGTTAATAAAGTATGTCAATATTTACATTCGCCAAGCTCAGTTCATTGGACGGCAGTAAAAAAGATTGTTTGTTATATGAAGTTCTCAGCAAATGTTGGTCTCCTTATTCGTAAAAGATCTCCGTTGATATTGAGTTTCTTCTTAGATTCCGACTGGGCAGGTTGTAGAGATGACCGGAGGTCCATAGGAGGTTTTGTGGTGTTCCTTGGTGCAAACATCATATCGTGGAGTGCTCGAAAGCAACATACGGTTTCAAGGTCTAGTACTGAAGCGGAATATAAGTCCATGGCCAATGCCACGGCTGAGTTGATCTAGGTAGAGCAATTGCTTGGTGAGCTTGGGGTAAAACTAAAAGTCCGACCAAGGCTTTGGTGTGATAATCTGGGAGCTACATATCTTTCGGCAAATCCAATGTTTCATGCTAGAGCCGAACACATAGAAATCGATTTTCATTTTGTTCGAGAAAGAGTTGCAAGAAGACAACTTGAGGTACGGTTTATACCTATACCTACAAAGGATCAAGTTGCAGATGGTTTCACTAAGGCTCTACCACAGAGGAAGTTTGAAGAGTTCAAGAGCAATCTTAATCTTGTAGAGAAAACAAGTATAGATTAAGTGGGGGTGTTAAGATATCAGCGGCGTCCCGAAAAAATACGAGGCCCTGTTCAAAGCACTAAGTGGAGGCCTATATCTAGTACCAAACGAAAAAAGCTAATGACAAATATCAATCAATGTATTACTTATATTACAAAATAATAAGTATATAGCAGCATAGACCAAGAATTATACGTGTTGTACAACTATCACTTGAAAAGCAATATTCTTTTAGAGATTGAGTTAATTCCTCATTTCTTTGCTTTTTCTTACTCTTTTGATGGCCCGATTCAAATTTTCTAATCCGATAGGAAGAAGACGTGACTAGCAAATTGGAACAATTACACTAGATTAATTTGGGTACAAAGACAATGCAATTGCACGAAAGATTAACTAGATAAAATAGAGACTAGGCATGGAATTTACCCGACAATCTCCGATCAGGGTCTAGATTGGGACGAGGTCTTGAACAACGAATAACGGCGTCGAGGACTCCAAGTAACGAAGGCGACCAAGAGTGGCCGGCGGCCTCACGAAGTCCGGAAGGAAGTCACAATCGTGACTTTGCTTTAGGCAGGCCGCGTTTTGGGGGCATAGAAGATACATTTGAGTGATTTTCTAATTGAAACAAAGCCCAAAATTATTATATATACCTAGGATAGTTAGTAAATTTTGAGGCCCATAATTTTTGGAGGCCCTGTTCGATCGCACAGCCCGCACGGGACCATGGACGCCCCTGAAGATATGTAACAAACTTATGTAATCATTGTAAAGCGTAGCACATAAGATATAACACGTCATTGACGTGGGTGTGCACACACGTTTGTTGGCATATATTCGGTTGAGATAGGTTTAGCTATATAGATCCATATCTAATCCAACCGAATGCCTTGTAATCCAAGTCTTGTATTCCTATATAATGATTAACACACACCCGTGATCAGCTAAGATAGGCAATCACGTTAACCTATCTTCTTTCACTAAAATCCATTGTTTGCCTTGTTCCTCGTGCATAGGAATTTTTCTATGAGTTCTAAGTAGATTGTTTCCTTCCTATAGTTTTTCTATGGAATTGGGGGAAAGGAAAGTTTGCTTTGAAATTCCTACTGGCATTTCCTACAATCCTAAGGATAGGATAGGATTCATTCCTATGAATTTTCAATCCCATGTCTTTCCTTTGTTTCACCTACGATGAAAAGGAGGCCTTAAAGTTTGAAGTGTAATGGGCCTTGCTTCTTGTCGAAGCATCATGCCTCGTTGCCACGAGTCACGCCTTCCACGGATCTGATGCGAAGATGCTACCAATTCCCTGCAAGCGCTGTTTTGGTCAAGGTTTGTGGCAGCGCGAGCCGCCAGAATAGGCCGCCACCGTAGTGTGCTTGTGCGGGTCTATGTTTGCGACAACATCTGCCTCTCGACGCCACTACGTATGAGAAGGGCTGCCGAGAGCACCTCGTGATAGACCAGCTTCAGGAGGTAGAATCATCACTAATAATCGCCCGTTGTGCTCCCTCGGGGTGGGGACAAGCATGTGTGGAAAACAGCCGACAGCCGCACCCGATAGCGAGCAATCGCTCGCCTACTTTGCCTAGCGATAAACACAAAATGGAGTATTCGGTGCTTAGAATTGCGGATGGTTAGTCTGTTGGAGGGAGTTTTTTATTCTTCTAATTTTAGTAAAACCGAGTAGGATAGCTCGGCTGTTAGAGATGCTCTAAAAGTATCGCTAGGGTTTTGTAAAACAACTCTATATTAGAGTATCTCCAAAAGATTGGCTAAAAATGTTTTCCAAATCTCTTAATTTAGCTATTCTGTAGAATGAAACACCCATAAAAAAACTAAACTCATCCAACAGCTTTTGCAAAAAGTTTCCATTTCTTGCTATTTATATCTGCCACGTCATGAGACCTGTGATCTTCGGCGCCTCTGGTGAAGGCACATTTGTGCGGAGATGAGGCACCATGTAGGAAAAGGTCGGATAGAGAGCGACGCTCATCATCCAAATATAGCCACCGAATTCCTCGACACAGTGGATTGCTTTTTTGCCTGGAAATGAGTTCCTAGACTTTGGGCTTGCATCCTTTTCTCTACTTCCTACCAATTGATTGAGTAGTCGAATTGTAGTATCAACTCTTTTCTTTAATTGATCGTTTTGCATTAATAATTTTGCCAAACTTTATTTTTTCTTTCTTTAGTTTTGTAGGAATAGCCAGCGACTAAATTTAGAGGAGCGTTTACACAATCTGTTGGAGTCATTTTTTTTGTCAATAATAGCTATATTTAGCTTTACAAAACGTTTTAACCAATCTCTTGGAGATGCTCTTAATTATGTATTTATTAGTGAAGAGAACAAAAGTTTTCTTCAACATTTCAGTAAAAGAGTTTTTTTAGAAATGAAAGGTCAAATAGCGTGCCCTCTACCTTTTTGTTCATTTGGAGGCTGTCATCCTAAAAGCCATCTTGTGTAGTTGTTCCCTTCTGGTTAACGGAAGCCACTGCTACATAACTATTCACGGAAGGCGGTAGCCGGCACATGTGCTACGGTGCTCGTCTGCGGTGGTCCAAGTCAGTGCAGAGTCGGCCATGTAACTCGCACACAGAGACAAAAAGATGACGACGGATTAGCTCTAACCTTAGCTCAGAAGTAGGCCCTACTTTAAGTTTAGGAAGTTATAAGGGGGGTGTTTCCTACCACACAAGGCTGGTGTTTGGTTAAGTGTTTGCATGTGGCAGCCACATCCTTTCCCTACTATAAATACAGTTGTTTTCTTTCAAAGATGTGAGGGCTAAAAATACCGCCACAAAAGTGTGGTGCCGAACTGCCGATACACTGCGGTTGTAGTACAAACTCCCCTAAATACTTTTTTATTTATGAATCTACAAGAAAATCCAAATCGGCTTATAATTTTGAAGGGTATTAACTTGCTACTTAAATTTATCAGTTTAACAAATACGTTTTTTTTTCACAACGGTAAAACCGAATTTCATTACTTGGGGTAACGAAATTACAAAAGTTCAGTTCTTCCAACAACGAGAGACACTACTGAAATCTACGCTCACCCTTAATTGTTCACACCAGGGAACCAGTCAAGGGGAGAACCGACGCAACGCAACCACCAACATGAAGTTTTAATGGCCCTTCTCGCCTTACAGACAAAAGGAAACAAAAAATTGCTAAGCAAAGCTGGGATTTGAAGACAACATCCTTCAAGCTTCTTGCGACATCACCCAGTGAAGAGAATAATTTGTTTGTCCTGCGCATGAACCTGGTCCTGCTGCTTGTGAAATGCCAGAGCTGAAGCTTGAATCACTTCGGCAGCCTTGATGACCGGGTCCTTCATCTCTGCTGAAAGTAGCCCTGCCCAATATGAGATAAACGAAGAAATTAAGCATACAATCTCAGTAGGAGACTGTATTCTCTTCTTTTCAAAGCAAATTGAATTTCTTGTAAGCCAGATGGACCAAAAAACAGCAGCAAGACCAAACATATGTATTTTAGGGGCAAATGGGAAAATATTCTGGATCCAAGGCCAGAACTGTGTAATATTTGCAGGTCTGCATTGAACACCAAAAGTAAAGGCTAATAAACTCCATATATATTTAACTGAAGCACATTCAAAGAAAATGTGTTCAATGCTCTCCTTTTCAGAACAAAAAGCACACATTGGGGATCCTTTCTATTTTCTCTTTAAAAGGTTATCTTTAGTTAGAATTGCTTTTTGGTCAATCAGCCACATGAAGATTTTCACCTTCAAGGGTATTTTAGCCTTCCATATTGTTTTATTCTTGTTTCCAAACTCATTACAGCACAGGGCCTTATATACTGATTTCACAGTGAAATGCCCAGACTTTTCTAAATCCCATAAAGGTCTATCTTTGTCATTATTGACATCACACCGAAAGGTGATATCCTGCAATCTTCTCAACTGAACTTGTAGATTCTCATATAACCATCTCCTAAAAGATAACCTCCAATTTTTTGTCTCATTTCAGCAACAACAGCCTGTTGATCCTTACTGATTTCATATAAACCAGGAAATTTGTCAGCTAGAGATACTTGTCCACACCATCTATCATGCTAGAAACTGGTATTCATTCCATTCCCAATTCTCATTGATCTAATTTTTTAGGTATATTGGAAGAACTTTCAGTAAGTCATTCCACACAGGGGAATTCTTGGGATTCTTTTTCAAGTCATTTACCACACCTTTCTTCAAATATTTCTTTTAATAATGTCATTCCATATGCCACTACCAGTTTCAACTTTCCACCACCACTTGCAAAGTAGACTTATATTCATCTTTTGAAGGTCTTTTTACTCCCAAACCTCCCTTATTTTTGGTTTTCATAATAATATCCCATTTAACCAAATGATATTTCCTCTTTATGCTCCCTCCTTGCCAAAAGAATCTTTTTCTGACAATATCCATTTTGTTCAGAACTGTCACAGGCAGCTAGAACATAGAAATTGCATAAATTGGGAGATTATTCAGGCATGAGTTAATAAGAGTTAACCTGCCCCCCAAAGATAGGGAGCTGCCTTTCCAACCATCCAGCCTTTTTAAAAAAAATCATAAATGGGCATCCAATCCACCACATGAAGTCTAGAGCCAGAGACTGGGACTCCCAAATACTTTATAGGCCATTCACCAATTGCACAATTGAACATATCAGAATACAATACATTTTTCTCATCATCATGTATCACCATCATTATCTCACTTTTAGAGAAATTAATCTTGAGGCCAGACATGTTTTCATACAAGTAAAGCAGTAATTTCAGATTTGTAGCTTGGGTGATATCATCCTGCAAGCATAAAATCGTATCATCTGCATATTGCAACACCTCCACCCCGTGTTTCACATACTCATGGATTAGCCCAGTTAGTAACTTGTTCTTTTGAGCCATGTTTAATCATTTTGGCCAAAGTATCAGCTGCAATATTGAAAAGGAAGGGGGACAAAGGATCACCCTGTCTAACTCCCCTTCTAGATTTGAAGTAACTTCCCACAGCATTATTTACCTTGACACTCACTGTGCCAGTACTCATAACAGTTTTGATCCATTTACGCCACTTCTCACCAAAGCCCCTCTGTTCTAAACATTTGAACAGAAAATTCCAATTTATCTTATCATATGCTTTCTCAAAATCCAGTTTGAGAACCAAACCATTTTTCTTTTTTACTTTTGTATCATGCAAGATTTCATGTAAGGCAAAATACCGTCCATAATATTTCTATTTTTAATGAAACCAGACTGACTTCTATTAATAATCCTTTCCATGACATTCTCCATCCTCAAGGTTAGAGCCTTGGTAAAGATTTTATACACCACATTCAACTGGCAGATAGGTCTGTATTGTTTGATGTTATTAGCTTCTTTTATCTTTGGCAACAGAGAGATTACACCATAATTGAATCTTTCAATGTCCAGCTTGTTGTGGAAATCATCAAAGAGAGCACACGTTTAACGAATACGTAAATCATACCAAACTTTTTCCTTTGAGAAGACGCTCTAGCCCCTACATGTGCTGCCAAAGTAGCCTTGGCAGATTCGGCGACGGCGCGGCGTGGTCGGCCCCGGTCGCCCGAGGTAGGAACAAAAGAGAGGACACTGAAGTTGGCGTCTGCGCCACGCAGGCCGGGCATGACGACGCGAGCAGTGACGGATGCATTCCAAGCACGCAACCACCGGTCGTTCCATCTCCTGCCATAAAGCAGGCTAGCAGCAAGTTAGCAGCCAAGTTCCACTGAACTGAGCGCTCTTTTCACCACCCCTTCAGTGTTCAGAGTAGCAAGACACTGAAGTTTCTGCCATTACCATTGCCATGACAAGATCCCTGTTTTAGTGTTCTGGGTTGCTGGAAATAGTGCTAGAAGGGACCAGACGTGAGCTCCAGCCGACAGTGCCCAAAAGATCGGATGGGTTCCCTCCTCACTTGTTAGTCCTCTTTCACCTTTCTTGCATTGTGCCTTTCAACGGTGAATTTCGCAATTACCAAAAAAATAACCAAAAAACTCTGCTTTCTGCTTAATGAAATACATGCCTTGGCATGCTCTCGAAAAAAAAAAATTGCAATTACCAACTCCCAGGCTGTGAATTTCGTACCAATTCTCGGCGTTGGTTTTCCAGGTTCTTGGATGACAAGCTTGTGCGGGGGCCCTATTTGCTCCAAGCAAGCTGCAGCCACGTGCACATTCAAGGAGATTTTCGACTCATCCACCTGCTTGAACCATCTGCTGGTGATTGCCATTACTGCGCTGTTCGTCATCATCCTTGCAGCCCAACTGCTCGTCAGAATTCCTAAGAGCAGAGCATCTGTCGGGCAGCTCGTGGCGCTCCATTTACCAATACATTTGGCTGCTGTAGGGTTCGATGGCTGCTTGGGTCTGGTTTATCTCAGCTTAGGATTCTGGATGCTGGGGAGTGGAGGCTTCAACCAAGGTGACTCTGCTTACCTGCCACACTGGTGGTTAATGACCTTGTCTCAAGGATTCAATTTGATCCTTAGCAGCTTTGCTTTCAGCATCAGACCACAGGTTCTCGGACCAACATTTGTTCAGTCTTGGTCGGTTTTGCTGACCATTTATGCAGCATATAGTTGTTGCTCCTCGATTGTTTACATGATCTTAAGTAAGGCAATCACCGTCAAGGCTTGTTTGGATGTTCTGTTCCTACTAGGCGCACTACTACTCCTTGTCTATGGAATTTGGTTCATCAAGGATGATGGTTATGAACAAATTGAAAATGCTTTATATAATCCCCTAAACACTGAGATTGCAGTGGACGTGTTTGCTCCTGAGGGTCATGTAACCTGTTTTTCTAAAGCTGGGTTTTTCAGTGTGATGTCATTTTGGTGGTTGAATTCTCTGATGAAGATAGGGTATGATAAGCCCCTAGAGGAGAAAGACCTACCACTTTTATGTGCCACAGATCGAGCATACAATCAGTACTTGATGTTCTTGGAGAAACTGAATAGCAAGAAACAGTTAGAGCCACATTGCACTCCATCTTTCTTTTGGACTATCATTTCTTGTCACAAAAGTGAGATCCTGGTCTCAGGTTTCTTTGCATTACTCAAGGTGCTGATGCTGTCTTCAGGTCCGTTGCTTCTGAAGGCATTTATCAATGTTTCACGTGGGAAAGGGACCTTTAAATATGAAGGTTATGTGCTGGCTGCAGCATTATTCTTTTGCAAATGTTGTGAATCATTATCAGAGAGGCAGTGGTTTTTCCGGGCTCGGAGATTAGGACTCCAAGTGAGGTCATTCCTATCAGCTGCTATATATAAGAAACAACAGAGGCTTTCAAGCTCAGCAAAAATGAAACATTCTTCCGGAGAGATTATGAACTATGTCACTGTCGATGCCTATCGGATTGGGGAATTCCCATACTGGTTCCATCAAACATGGACAACAGGTGTCCAACTTTGCATTTCTCTAGTAATTCTATATAATGCAGTTGGTCTTGCTACAATTGCATCACTTCTTGTCATCATTGTCACTGTACTTTGCAATGCTCCATTGGCCAAACTGCAACACAAATTTCAGAGTAAACTTATGGAAGCCCAAGATGTGAGACTGAAGGCCATGTCGGAGGCCTTAATTCATATGAAGATCTTGAAACTTTATGCATGGGAAAATCATTTCAAGAAAGTCATTGAGGGGTTCAGGGAAGTTGAATACAAGTGGTTATCAGCATTCCAGCTTAGGAGAGGATACAACAGTCTTCTCTTCTGGTCATCACCTGTTTTGGTTTCAGCTGCGACCTTCCTTGCATGCTATCTTTTGGAAATTGCTCTTGATGCTAGCAATGTCTTCACGTTTGTTGCAACTCTGCGCCTTGTTCAAAATCCAATTCGGCAGATACCAGAGGTAATAGGAGTTGTGATACAAGCTAAAGTTGCTTTCACTAGGATAGCAAAGTTTCTTGATGCACCTGAGCTGAATGAACAAGTGAGGAAGAAATACAATGAGCGATCTGAGTGTCCAATAGTGATAAACTCCTGCAGTTTCTCATGGAATGATAACCATTCAAAACCAACTCTAAAGAATACAAATTTGGTGGTCAGAACTGGAGGGAAGGTTGCAATATGTGGCGAGGTAGGGTCAGGAAAGTCAACACTTTTGGCTGCAGTACTTGGAGAAGTACCAAAAACTGAAGGCAAGGTATGCCTTTTCTGTCACCCTACATATGAAAGAAAAAAATCAGAGGGCTAATAGTGGCACCTTTGCTAGAGGATAACAATTTTTTAAAACTTACCTGTCAATTAGGGATGAAAACAGGATGAATATTTCCTTATATCTGTCCGTTCTGAAAGAGTCAAAAACCTATGGATAGTCCATATCTGAATCCAAACATTTAATATCCGCACCGTATCCGAATCTGAATACTCAAAATCAGATTTCTGATATTTATATGGAATATAAAATATCCGACTTCAACTACAGATGGTCATATCCAAAGTTTGCTGCTCAACAGTTGTTTTGGGGGCAGTTAGCTGGCTACTCATTCGGCAATATGATATTGCTTTGTGCAACTGAGAACCTTGATTGCTAATTTCTTTCTGAAAATAGTGTCTGCCGATAGCTGCATCTTGTTAAGTTCTGCAATGTTATGATTATTTTACATGATAAATCAAAGTTTTCAAGATCATTTTCTTGAATGGATTAGGGCGTCCCCAACAACCTGAGTAAATCGCCAGCTGCTGTGTTTGCTAGAAACAATAAAAAAATAAACAACCTAGATAGGAAGTCAGGTTAGAGACTCAGGAAATTTAGGAAGGTGTGCGAGCTAGGCGCTTGCTTCATCGCTAGCGCTGTGATTTTTCTCATCCTCTCTCCTGCTGATTGGATAAGCTGGTCCTCCTAGCTAGCACGGTGTCAGGCGTTGGGGGCGTCCTTAGAGAATCTTGTGTTTGAGTGAAGAAGATCAAGGGATTCATATAGAACCTAAGATCTTTTTTATTCTACAAAATAAATATTTTTTAAATTTCCATGTATTTTTAGCACTAGTACAGTTACACAAATTACTCTATATATATGCGCAAAAACTTGGAGGCTTTTGGTTGTTTTTCTGTTCTTTATGTGGCGAGTCTGTAACCTAATGTCCATGGGGTGGGGTGTGTGAGTTCGGTCTCTTGGACCTGTGTAACATTTTTTTCTACCTTAATGAAATCAGTTCTCCTGCGCTGTTCGAGAAAACTTATATAAAATGTAGTGCAAATGAAAGATCAAGTTTTTTTTTTTTTTTTGGCAAATTATAATGGACATGAGGTGCCAATAAGATGAACTTTAGCATTAAAATCACGTACACAAGTGATTATCCATAGTGAACGCTATCTCCTGAATGAAATATGTGCTGCTCATCATGTTCTCTAAAATTAATATCAATTGATTCTTCATTAAATCTTCAGATCCAAGTTTGTGGAAAAATTGCGTACGTTTCTCAGAATGCATGGATCCAAACAGGAACTGTGCAAGATAATATTCTCTTTGGATCTTCAATGGATAGAGAAAGATACCAAGAAACACTGCTGATTTGCTCCTTGGTTAAGGACCTTGAACTGTTGCCGTATGGAGACCATACTCAAATTGGGGAGAGGGGGGTAAATCTTAGCGGTGGTCAGAAGCAGCGTGTTCAGCTTGCTCGTGCACTGTACCAAAATGCTGACATCTATCTCCTTGATGATCCATTCAGTTCTGTTGATGCCCACACTGCAACAAGTCTCTTTACTGTAAGGACCCCACACAGTACTGAACTGCAATTGTTATTTGATCATAAACAGTTTTAGAAACCTTTTTTACAGGAATACGTCATGGGAGCCCTATCAGACAAGACTGTTCTTCTGGTGACTCATCAAGTGGATTTCCTACCCGTATTTGATTGCATCCTGGTTAGTTTCCTCCTGATGAAGAGAGAGGGATGAGCAGACTGGGTTTGTCCCCACCCATCTTGCTGTGTGCAGTTTTTTTTTTTCCAAAAACACAAGAGAGCTGCACTTCATTATATTAAAATGATAATAGAAAGGGGTAAGAACCCATACAACACAACACACACAAATACTCTGCAGCATCTGCTGTGTGTAGTTTCATCCCATATGATTTGCTTTTTTTTAAAAAAAAACTTGTATGTTATATAGTTCCCTCAGTAAACGTTATCTCTTCTTGATCTTATTTAACCTCTATTATGTCAAATTTGTGGTTCTGCCACTCATCCTAATCAATCTCTGTGTCTCCGCGGTCAGTGTGCAGGACCTGTTTTTTCATGCTAAACTAGCTTTTAATCGTGCATCCTTCTAACTGATAATGGAATGAAAATTTCCCTGAAATATGCATAATGATTGTCTTCTTAGATATGGTTAGCTCTCTTGATGCCATTTAGGACAAAAATGATATGCAATGGTATCGGTCTCTCCATGATTTATATTTATTTTATTCACTTATGTATTGATGTCATAAAAGAGTAATGTTTTTTTTGGCAGTTAATGGCAGATGGGGAGATTATTCAATCTGCACCTTATCATGAGCTATTGGCACATTACCAAGAATTTCGTAGTCTTGTAAACGCCCATAAAGATAGTATTGGTATTTCTGATGACAATAATATGACTACCCACAGTTCAAAGGGAATATTGACCAATGAGATAAATAACATTCATGGAAGCAGATATACAGAACCTGTGAAGCCATCACCAGAAGCTCAACTGATCAAGCAAGAGAAAAGAGAAATGGGCGATACAGGTCTTAAGCCTTACATGCTCTACCTGGGCCAGAAAAAAGGCTTCTTGTACGCCTCTCTTTGTGTTAGTTCCCACATGATTTTCTTAGCTGCGCAAATATCACAGAATTCATGGATGGCTGCAAATATCCAGAACCCTAGTGTTAGCACATTGAAATTGATTTCTGTGTACATCGCTATCGGAGTTTTCTCAGTGTTCTTCATACTTTCTAGAACTTTATCAGCCATTGTTCTTGGGATCCAGACATCAAGATCACTATTTTCCCAATTACTGAACACGTTATTCCGAGCACCAATGTCCTTTTTTGATTCTACTCCTCTAGGAAGGGTACTTAGCCGGGTAAGAATTCTTGAACAAATTGGAAAATGAAACAAATATAACCAAAATTTCATCTAATTTCGAGATTTTCTATTGCTGGATTAACTTATTATTTTTTCATGCAGGTTTCTTCAGATCTGAGTATTATTGACCTTGATATTCCATTGGTCTTCATGTTGACCTGTAGTGCCAGCTTAAATGCATATAGTAGTCTAGGGGTATTGGCTGTTGTTACCTGGCAAGTTCTGTTCGTCTCAGTGCCGTTTATAGTTTTAGCAATTACATTGCAGGTAATTTAGACATGCTTTGTTGGTTAAATCATATTTCGTGGGTTACCTCAGTTACCAATCTAATTCAAAGTTCCTCTTGAATGAAATTTCCTGTGTTTGGTGTTCGAGAAAAAATTTCCTGTGTTTGATTTTGATGGTACTTGCAGAGGTATTATTTAGCCTCAGCTAAGGAATTGATGCGGATCAATGGCACTACAAAATCTGCTCTGGCTAATCACTTAGGTGAATCAATTTTGGGGGCAGTGACAATTAGGGCCTTCGAGGAAGAAGATCGTTTCTTTGCTAAAAATTTAGAGCTTGTTGACAAGAATGCTGGTCCATTCTTTTATAACTTCACAGCAACTGAATGGTTGATTCAGCGCTTGGAGACAATGAGTGCCGCCGTCCTTTCATTTTCTGCGTTTATCATGGTTCTTCTTCCTACAGGAACTTTAAGTCCCGGTGAGTAATATTTTTTTCCTGAATATACTGGAGAGCTGCATATCATTACATTATATAAGGAAGAAGTGAGGGTACAAATGGTGAAATAATCCACCCACGAGCCATAGTAGCGAACTAGGACTAGTGCAAACTAAATAAAAAAAAGTACACGCTTAACAGAAGTAAATTTATTACCAGACAGCTGAGCAGCGTATCCTGTGATGATGAATAAATGTTTGAAGCTACTAATGTGATTTTATATAAACTGTATATTTTAGTGACTTGTCTCTTAGTGCAGTTTTAGTGACAATTTTTAATATGATATATTTTCTGGCTACTAAGGCTGATGAAATATTGTTTTTGCTATTTGTTCTTTTCTGTTACCACTTGTGTCACTGACATAGAAAACTTGCGCAATTGATATATTGATGTTATGAAGAGTGAACATTCCCTTCTGAGACTAAATACTTCCATTCCTTCTTGTACAGGTTTTGTAGGAATGGCATTGTCATACGGTCTATCCCTAAATGTGAATTTTGTTAACTCTATTCAGAGACAATGTAACCTGGCTAATCAAATTATCTCTGTGGAAAGAGTGAACCAGTACATGGATATAGAAAGTGAAGCAGAAGAAATTATTGAAGAAAACCGACCACCTCCAGACTGGCCCCATGTTGGCAGGGTGGAGCTTAAAGATTTGAAGGTAATCAACGACAACTATTTATGGGCATTCCTTGCATGCACAAACTCTTTATGGTTTATAATAAATTCTCTGCGATTGACTTTCATTCAACAGATTAGGTATAGGAAAGATTCTGTGCTTGTACTACATGGAATCACTAGTACATTTGAAGGGGGACATAAGATTGGTATAGTTGGCCGGACAGGAAGTGGAAAGACAACATTAATCGGTGCATTGTTTCGTCTTGTCGAGCCTGCTGGAGGGACAATAATTATAGACTCCATAGACATCACCACGATAGGTTTACATGACCTGCGTTCACGTTTGGGTATCATTCCACAAGATCCGACACTCTTTCAGGGTACCATAAGATATAATTTAGACCCTCTTGGTCAGTTCTCAGATCAACAAATATGGGAGGTAAGATGAGTTATAGAATACAAAGTTGTCCATGTTCTTTTTCTGACCATTCAGAGTTTTATTTATTTTTGGAAATGAATGGGCTGGAGAGCTGTTTATTGAATTAGTAAAGGAAGAAACAGTAGTATAGTTTCAGAGCAGTCTGATTTACCATGAAAGATGGTTATTTTGAAAGTGCATGATGTAATGTTAAAATATTGAGGCCCCCTTTTTTGTTGAAAATGAAAATTAACTAAATTACTTTTGTACTTGTACAACGCCCAATAATTTCTGAAATTTTGGAACATGATGATTGCATGAATAAACTGATTCAGGGGCATGCAATAATAAGTTCTCACACATTTTTATGGCATACATAAATCTTTGAACTTCAAAGGAATCATATTTCTTACTCTGCTGCAGGTTCTTGACAAATGTCAGTTGCTTGAAGCTGTTCAGGAGAAGGAACAGGGATTAGATTCCCTGGGTAGGTCACTTTGCTTTATCTATAACTAATAGAATAGAATACCCAGCGCGTTGCTTAGGGGATTCAAATAATTTTAAAAAAATAGACCATTTTTTTTTTTGAGATTACACAATACAACGCAGACGCTCAACACGTGTCGAACACTCACCCCTATGAACACACGTGCGCAAACCCTACCCCTATGAGCACCTTCGAAGGACTGAGCCGGCAAATCTTGAAGTTCCGAAGTCACCACTGGCGCCTCGCTATCGACGGGGACGTCGCCTACCACTTAATGCATAGCGCCGGAAAATCCTGAAATAAATCCAGATAAAAGTGTCGCACCCGTGATTTGAACCCCGGGTGGGAGCCCCCAACCAATGGCCTTTACCATTGAGCCATGAGCCCCTTGACAAATAGACCATTTATTTATATTTATATATATATTTATATGAATGAAACTATCTTAAATTAATTTTGGTGAACGTTTCGACACATTGATGTGGACAACTAAATGCATGTTAGTGGATAAAGATATAACTATCATAGTAACATATGCTAGTTGGCTATAATTGCAAGGTCTAGTGGATTGTTGTCGTGGATAGCTTGCATGTTGAGGGAAATCTTGCAAGGTCTAGTGGATGTTGATGTGGATCGCTTGCATGCTGAGAGAAATCTCTTGTGGGGTTTAGCTTTATAAGAGTATAGGATAGTTTGATTTCTGGAATCATTGAACAATTTTGAGGCTTTTCATGTCTGCCGTGTCCAGACTATTTTTTCGAAACCATCCAAAATTGAGACTAGGGAATACGGATGATAGCATACACCCTACTGTCATAACCTGCTTTGAACAACCTGTCTCGTGCAATAGTATGGGCAGAGCCCCTGCCATTTCCTTTTGAGAAAAAAGGAGTCCTGGTAGGTGAATTGCCATGATGATAAAGTCTTAGTAGCAAAAGAATTTCTGTTTACAATGAAAAGGATTTTCCATTTGAAACACACAATTACCAGTTATGTTGATCGGGGAATTATCATGTTTGCTGTGCTGGCTGAGATATATTTTTATGTAGTTGTGGAAGACGGGTCAAACTGGAGCATGGGCCAAAGACAGCTCTTCTGCTTGGGACGTGCACTTCTAAGAAGATGCCGTATCTTAGTACTCGATGAAGCCACGGCATCTATAGATAACAAAACCGATGCTATCCTACAGAAATCAATCAGGACAGAATTCAAAGATTCCACAGTTATCACCATGGCACACCGTATACCAACAGTTATGGACTGCACTATGGTACTTGCAATGAGTGAGGGTATGTTATTGTTCTTGTGAACTTGCTAGAAATTCACAGTAACTACTTTTGTTGGCTTTTTTTTGACAAAGAAAAATAAAGATAGCTACTGCTAACTGTATTAGCACATTTGCAACTAAAATAGGTTATTTACCTGAAACCGAATATATAGAAGTGAACAATCCTTTTGCCAGTTACTCCCTTTTCTGTGTGGATTTTATGTGCTAAATCTGCTCCTAGTACACTCCCAAAATAGATCAAAACTACCTTGACCATTGTTTTTGTTATTTTATTTTCCATATTTTTTATAATGAAAATTTTGATCTCAAGATACTGCTGCAGTTATGCTATTTCCCAAAGGCGTGAATGTAACCTGATACCTTGTGGGTGTGTGGGGTGTTTTTGTATACCCTTCTTTTTCTTCTCTAATGTAATGATATGCAGTAATCTTGGGTGTTCGATAAAAAAATATATTGCTGCAGCATGTACTTCCATTGTCCATTTCGACATTAATGGGTTCTGCTTACTTCCAGGGAAAGTGGTGGAGTATGACAAACCTATGAAGCTCATGGAAACTGAAGGATCTCTCTTCCACGAGCTTGTCAAAGAGTACTGGTCATACGCATCGAGCAGAAGTATTTAGGAGACAAAAGTTTCGATTACCTATGTTTACTCGCTGTGGTCTCTTAGGGCTTCCCCATTGCATGCTTTTTGCTTGTAGCCTCAAGTGCCATGTAGGATCGGATAAAAACGTAGGTGCTCTATTCTTGTCATAGTGGCTTGCAGAAGCTACATGTGCTTAAGGAGAAAGAAGGTAGTCCATGTTGAAAAAGAAGAGGGAGAGAAAATAAAGGTGTGGTATGATGAAAGGAAAAAGTTTATGTGCAAGCCACAAACAATAATTTGTTGCATTGTGCAAATAGTAGTCTCAATATTTCCTCATCTATGTGGGTCACTTTATTTGTACTAGAACCACTACCACTTGTAGCCTCCATTGTGTTTGCCCTTAGGAGGGACTGACTAAAAACTTCGGCACTCATGTATCAGGGGATCTTGTATGCTTAGAGTCTGAAGAACAGGGGGCATGTTTAGTCAAGAAATACTTGTGTCATCTAGTGAATTAGAATGAAACTAACATACTCCATCCGGCAAAGAAAGACATTCTTACTACCCAAAAATTCAAATATGTTTAATTTTGACAATTATATATTAACATTTATAATGTATAATTAATGTCATTAGATAAATCATAAAATATATTTTCATAGTAAATTTATTTAGTGATACAAATATTGCTAATATTTTCTATAAAGTTTTCTATAAAGTTAATCAAACTAAGTATCCCATAGGTTATTCCTTTTGAAGGGAAGGAGTATGCTCCGATTGAAATTTATCTCCACATAAAACTAAACACGTGATTCTATGATATTATTTGGTAGTGGTGGTGATACTTTATTTCAATATAAGGCCAGTCTCTACAGCAAGTGAGATAACGCATGGCCTAATTTGAGTGACCATTTTTTTTTTTTTTTTTTTTGAAAAAAGATAACTCTGCTTTTATAAAGCACAAGGTAGCAGTATTTGGGTTACCAGCTAAAAATGACCGGCCTCAAACAGACTGATATCAGGTCCTAGCAAAAAAAACAAAGCCAAGGTAGTACATAGGACTCTAGACCTCAGATATATCAAATTATAAAATGACACAAGGACGAAAGTGATTCACGAGATGATGTTGTTCAGGACAGTGACGGATCCAGGATTTTGGATCAATGGTGTCACTACGAATTTGTGAACTGACAATCACAGCTTTTTTTACAAATTCCTCAATAAATAATACACTAAAAAGTGAGCTCGGCTGCTGTCATCAACAAGAAATGAGAGAGGGGTACACGGCCTAGATGACAGGCATGCTGTCCTGTGACAGCAACGATTGTATATTGTATCCCTCACTGGTTCAGGATGCAGGGGCGTCCATGGGCCCATGCGGGCTGTGCGATCGAACAGGGCCTCCAAAAATTATGGGCCTCAAAATTTACTAACTATCCTAGGTATATATAATAATTTTGGGCTTTGTTTCAAGGCAACGTATGCTATGGAAACCAGCTTCCTGTGAAAACCTGTGCAAACCACGACAAAAAAGTCATCTAAATTTATGAAAAAAATCACACATGTAGATGATATGATGATGCACAATCCTGCAAAATATCTTGTCTAAACTCCACTTCGTTTGTGAGATATAAAAATAACAAATTTCAAGGCGTAAAGCGCCCAATGATTTGTTATTTTTATATCTCACAAACAAAGTCGAAGTTTGGACACGATATTTTTTACAGATTGTGCATCATCATATCATCTACATGTATGATTTATTTCGTAAATTTAGATGACTTTTTTGTCGTGGTTTGCACAGGTTTTCACAGGAAGCTGGTTTCCATAGCATATGTTGCCTTGTTTCAATTAGAAAATCACTCAAATGTATCTTCTATGCCCCAAAACGCGGCCTGCCTAAAGCAAAGTCACGATTGTGACTTCCTTCCAGACTTCGTGAGGCCGCCGGCCACTCTTGGTCGCCGTCGTTACTTGGAGTCCTCGACGCCGTTATTCGTTGTTCAAGACCTCGTCCCAATCTAGACCCTGATCGGAGATCACTACACCACAACACCAACTTTAGGGACAGACAATCTGACCCTAAAAGCGGTTACAGCGACAGACCATCTGCCCCTAAAAAGTTATAGCGACAGACTTCAGCAGCCGGTGTAAGTCCTGCCGCTAAATCTTTTTAGCGTCAGACCAGACTTTTGGCGACAGATCGTCTATCACTTTGGATATCTATAGCGACAGATAGTTTGCTGCTAACTTATAGCGACAGATGCTCTATTAGCAATGATACACCGACAGATCATCCAACTATCCACGTATCTATAGCGATAGATTGTTCAACGGACAATTTAAATATGAAAAAAAAAACAATTAAGCTCACATCAAACCCACATACAAGCTTAATATTCATCAGATAAAGAAGCATATACATCACATGGAGGTCCATACATATATATAAGATGTAATATTGTCTTGCACATTACATCATCCAACAAAGTCACATATCATCCAACAAAGTCAACCACCAAAAGCTTACATGAATGCACACCCAGCAAGCAATATAATAGTTTGTGGTTCATATAGTAAAGGTTTGTGCGCACAACTATTTCTAGGAACTAAAAACCAAAAGCACATCCACCAGGGTATGTGGAGAACCATAGAAATTCAAGTCAAAGACTGCCCAACACTTCCTGAAAAATATAACCATATAATTAGTCAAGTGGAGAAAATATGTGAAGCTGCTATGCAATTATAGGTTTATAATCAGCCAGTGAAGATCCATTTTATAGAAATTACAGTTCATAGTCAGTTGGATACGGTGCAAGTAACAACTACAGTTATAATGAAGATTGCAAAATTATTACATGGTGAGTAGTTGCCAAGACTGCACTAACTGTATTTTTTATAAGAGCCTGCACTTCAGAGATACAGTTCATAATTGTATCACCTCCGCTTAGGAGGAAAAACTATTGGTAATTTTCACCCCTCCTACTGCACGTTTCTTATTTCAACTATAGTTCGTAATTGTATTTATTCCATTATCTCTGTCCGAATGTAGTAGTTGCCTTCCAAATATATTCAAATGTGCTTTTTACAAGTAGTCACTAGGTTTGTACATAGTTTGATGAATGTAAATTTAGGACATACCTGCAGTAACAGGTGCTAGGTATGAACGAGTAAGCTACTAAAAATAGGCGAGATATGGTTTCAATAGCCTAAGAGTGGCATTCATGGAAAGGGATTCACAGATAGGCATTCAGTGGGCATGGGAAAGTCAAGTTATGTATGCAAGAGACAGGTATGCACGGAATAGGGATAAGCGAGCACCGGGAGAGATATGCCAGTAATAGGACTAGGTTTAGAGAAATAGGCATATGTGAATAGGGCTACTAGATCATTAAAGTATAGGTTTTGGGTAAGCTTGCTCATATAGAAAGAAGAAATCGAAGGAAATGAAGCATAAGCTGACTAGGTCAAATCCTAGGCTGTTTCGATAGACAAAAGAAAATAGAAAAAAGTAGTGAGTGAGAAAGAAATAAGTAAAAAAATCAAAGACGACCCAGACGAAACAATTAGTGAAATCGTTCTATTTCCTCCATATCCTCAAACATATGCACTTGAGAGGTGTACTAGATGCCTTGCTGTCCTTCCTGCATTCCTCTTCCTACTCATCATCATCATCACCTTCTGTCTCTACCTTATTTCCAAACTGTAATCAATTAAAACTAAAAGTTAATATGGTAGAAGATGATAACCTACAAAAATAGTGGGAAAAAAGTCTCAGTGTCTCATATTAATTCAGTTCAAGATTCTCAAATACTTCAAATGCCTGCTCATCTGTTAAACACAGAGTTGAAATATACCTAAGTATGTAACATCTAGCAGTAGCAAATGTTCAGTTCAGTTCTTCATGCTACCCAACAGGGAGTAGAGTTGTGAAAAGCAGGTAATTTCATGAAGTAAAAGGTAAAACTCAGAATCCTTATTCCATCTGAGTTTCTAAACGTGTATCAGCACTTAAACAATACATCCACCTACAGATTTAGATCATAGGATTGACACCCTTCAGCATATCCGCGTTATAATTTAGAGCAGCAGATCAGCTCCTTGGTTCCCTAAAGTCGTAGATGAGCAGATCACTGGACAAAAATCAAACCTATTCATTGGACAAGTTCATACAGTAAATGTAAATACTAATTTAGACCAAAACTTTCCACCTTGACTGCACACAACGGAGCAAACAAAATGATTACAACGTTAATTTACAAAAAAAAAAAACACCTTGATTACAGATAACTGAATTCAGTTTGCTAACTTTTGATTGGAAATCGTTACTCTACTTAGTGTACTGAAAACAGAGGGTGATGAAAACAGAGGTGCTAACTGAAAATAGAATGTACTCATGGCCATAATATTTCATAGCAACAAATTGTAGGGAGCTGTTCAAGGGAAAATGAGTATACCTTCAGTTCTTTGTCGAAGATAACCCAAGTTCTTCGACTGAACCCTTCTTGCGAACAATTTGTGGTGATCCTCCAAAAGCACGCTTGATGGTATTGATGACATCGCTCAGTGCATATTCCTTACCATCTTGTTCCTTCGTCATGCCCCTAAGAAAGTTTTCTCGATGGACATCGCTCAGTGCATATTCCTTACCATCTTGTTCCTGCATCAATGACACATCAAGGTATATAACATCAGTCGGCGCTTTGGGAAAGTTTTTCTCGATGGCCATCTTGTTCCTTGTAGTCCACAATGCCCATGGGAAGCCTTCAAAAATGAACCTCAACAAACGTTTTGGCAATGGCCCCTTGCCTTGTAGCCAAACACTACTGATATCATCCAGGGAAGAAGGACACCAAAGATAGATGGAAGATATCCTTCGTCATGCCCCTAAGAAAGTCTATCTAAATGAAACCCAAAGAGTTGTTGGTTTACTGTTTCTACCCTCCCAAACAGGCAGCAAAGAAAAGAGCCCTTCCACGGTTCCACCCCAGCAACCTGAAGCTTGTTATTGAAAGACTGCTATAGGAAAAACTTGATCTTTAATGGAATTGTGCATTTCCAAATACATTCAACAACCTAGCTTACCTAGTAACACCACCATCAGTTAAGGATCTGTATAGGAGAAATCGGTATAATGATTTGAATTCTTGGCTGTACGCGTTGCCTGATTTTTGCCCCTTTTTTCTAGCTGTAGTATAGAAAAGGGTTAATTGGTTACATGCCATTGATATTTTTTGCGTTTTTAAACCACACCAATGATATTTGTCTAATAGGTCTCATGCCACTGCAATTTTATACATATTTAAAATACACCATTCTATACGTTTTACGCCCTCATAGACAAACTGTCAGGTGTATGTATTTCCATATTTCCCTTTATGCCAGGAGGCCAGGACGCGCGACGCACTCGTCTCCCGTCGTTCCACACTCCTCCCCAAATCCCTAACCCTAGCTCCTTCACCGGCTGCGGCGGGGCAACGGCGAGACAAGTGGCGGCGGCGCACCTCGGCGCGCGGGGGGGCGACCGGTGGCGGGCAGCCGACGCCGCCCGAGGCAGCCGCGGGCGGGGCGTCGGACGCCTATGGGGCGGCGGCGGTTGTCCAGAGCCATGGAGACCGATGACATCGGTTCTAGGTATTTTTGCGGTGTCGTATGCCTTCCCTATGTATCTGGCTCCCTGATGAGTAGTTCGTGCTTAGTAGCAGTGAGATGCACATGTTTTTTTAGTTGAGGCGAAATGGATGAAATGGATGCAATGCTTGTGCTGCTGTTGTATTCTTCATGTTTGACTGTTATCGACCCTTGTTATTTCTATTTTCCTAGGATTTCTACGTGCGAACAACCTGTGTATGGTTTTAGTTGACCCAAATCCAGCACTAAAGTTTGCTACTTATACTGATCTACAACTAGATCTTATCCTTCCTGCTCTAGGAATGTAGCCTAGTCCGCTAATGCTTCATGATATAGGAATGTAGCCTGAACCACCAGAACCTAATGATCCAGAACCACAGCCACAGCCACATCCAGAAATAAGTTTTCTAAGTAAACCCCATTAGCGGCGCCGTTAAAGCCGGCGATTTGCGTATGTGTGAATTTGTACGTGGCGACTAAAGCTTTTGGCCTAAACATACGACATGTAAAACTCTAACTTCCCTTAATGCAATACGTGCAAACTGCACGTTTAAAAAAAAAACATCTTTGATAATGAAGAAGAGTATGTTGGCAGCTACAATTTGCTTATTGGCAGCTACAATTTCCTTGATGAGGCAGTGTAGACGGTAGTTATCGTCAACTTTTTAGCATGAAATGATAGATCATTTGAGAACAATAACAAATAGAAGATAGGGTTTATACTAATAATTTCCACAAGTTTTGTATACACCCAGTTTTAAAGGTGAACTCTGGAAAACACCGAAATATCAGAGAGAAAAGAGAAGAAATAGATGAACCGAAGAAAGGACCAAATCAGGACGGTTGGAGTAAATTCCAAGGGTCTAAAAGACAAAAGAAGATAGCTTGCAAAGGCCAGGGCCCACCTGCTGACAGGTGGGGCCAGACGGCACCTACAATAGGGCCGCGCGGCACCCCCTGGTGGAGACACGTGTCTTGCTTCTGCAATCTTCCTACAACCGACCTATGGAGTAGATATACACCGTCCAATCAAGTCGGTTTGATCCAAGGGCTGAGATTCATCCTATGGGGCTATAAAAGTAAGGGCAGACCTCAACCCTAAAACCCTAATTCAGTATTGATAATTCAGTTGAGAGTCTGAATTCCAGAGATCAAGTATAGAGCCATAAACCCTAGTTCTTCAGAGTAGTTCTAGATGTAGAGAGATTAGCTACATAGTAGTAGATTAGAAGGAGATCCAAGTGTAGGAAGACTTGAGCTTCAGATTTTGTCAAGGTGTTTCATAGGTACATTATTATATCTCTTTTGATATATTTAATTACTCAAGTTCATCTATGATATTGTTCTTTATCTTTATTATATTATCTATTGCATTGTTTATTGTTTGCTTCAATATGTCTAGTAGGGTTATATATTTATTATGGATTGCATGCTTATGATTGTATAGCTCTCATATTGTAACGTGCAAGATAAGTGTTATAACTTATGTAAGCGTGGTGCTTATACATGTTATATCTGCAAATACCCTCTATATGCCGGATCGTGGGGTAGATCATAGGGGTTACAACCCTATTGAGTCCTTTGTAATCCTTCCCCCGTATATAGATAACGATAGGTCATGTGCCGCGAAGAAGGTGAAGATCTCATTATTGAATCCTTCCTAGTTGATGACCCTTGAGTATGATATGAAGTAGTAGTATTAACAATGATAGATAGATGTTTGCACTAATTAGAGTTTAGCAATAGCATGTGATGATAGTTGTTCATTAGTAAGTTTTCCTTATATTACCCATGTCAGTCCTTAGACTAGAATACTCTGTTGAATCTTATTATTTCATGATGGCTTGATCTCTGTATTTATCATTTATCTTTATTAGCATTTATCATATATATTTTTATCATATTTATTATTTCATGTGACATTAACCCTATTGTTGAGTAGAAGCATTATCATTATTGGTTATAGACATTCCATACTGTGGATACGGTATCTCCAAAGAACTCTACCGAGTTGACCGCAGGGTTCTATCCTAGCCTGCGGCCATACAACTCTTGGAAGACAGCGAAAGCTAGGTTACGATGACTTTTGTTGTAATTAGGATAGAATGCTAGTCAGAACTCTGTAAGAGTAGGAGTTCGACCCCTGGACTCCCACTTTGTATCTGACTAGGACCGTAGCGAGCTCCTCAGTCCCTTCCATGATATAAAAGGCGACCGAGGAGCACCTCTAGAGGGGAGGAACTAGTAGAACTAAGACTCAACGCTCGTAAGCAACTCGACCGAAGGGCTATACGCGCTCTAGACGTAAAGGTCTTTACTCGATCTCCGATCGAGGGCCCCAACTAGTATAAAAACCCCGCTCTCATGTCAGCTGCACAACAAACCGCCAAGCTCCAGGTTCATCGAGGCCTGAACAAACTGACCGGCTCACCCCGTGGTAGGCTCTCGGTCGTAAAACATCGACAGCTGGTGTGCCAGGTAGGGGCTCTCGTCGAATTTCAGCATGAGAGTATGGCGGACCAACACTCCATGGGCTCACCGGCGGGAACGACGATCATCTTCGGCTCCTGGGTCTACGAGATCAACGTTGATGACAAGACTCAAAGCTACCTTCTCGAAGACTCCAAGATCGAGCAGTCAGAACTTGCTAAGAAGCTCAAGCAATCGACGATTATCGAAGATGCCCCGAACAAGGAGGATGGACTTGAAGCTGATTTGGAAAGCGCTCAAGACAATGTGAGGGAAACCAAGACCGAAGCCGGATCGCAGAAGAACCTCGACACAGACGCGGGATCCAACTCCGAAGACAGCTCCCCGGGCCACCTCTACTCTAACTCAGACAGAGAAGGCGAGCTCGAAAACAACTCTGGCAGCCAGCCCGAATTACCTTTTCAATTTCCTACTAATTTACGCAATAATGATTTCGCATACCAGAGGTGAATCAAGAGTACCTTCAAAAGGAAACTTGAGATCCCTTTAATGCTCACCAGCTTTTTAAGGGACCACAAAGACATCTTTGCTTGGAAACCTGCAGACATGTCTGGGTCCCAAAGAAGCTGGCTGAGCACAGAATCGACATCAAGGAAGGGTCGAAGCCCATCAGATAAAGACTAAGGAGATTCTCGCTGTCAGGCCCCTACTTTAAATGGGCCCTTAATTCCAGGCCCCCACTTTAAATAGGTCCTTAACCTCACGTATTTGCGCCAAGATCATACACAAATACGTTTATTAGTCACAGATACTGGTATACAGATATAAAGGAAAATCCGAGCTTTATTAATATAGGATAGAAGACTTACATTAGTGACCGAAGTGGTCACATATCCGTGTTACAATTATCAGAGTTAGCCAACCGAGAAGCGGTGGTTTAACTATGAGTCATAACGGCACTGCCTCATACTCCACAGGAATGCTTGAGCGCGGACGAAACCCTAGGCTTCACATCTATCTCCTACACGAACGTCTTGCGAACTCCTATGAAAAACTAGTCCTTTATCTTGTCGCTGACATTACCGTTGGATGTGCCGATATCTGTAAAAATAAAGGGGTGAGTACAAACATACTCAACAAGTCCATACTAGGGGGTTGATTGTGATTATTAGGGGTTGGGCCCTAGAAGAGACTCTAAAATTGCTCTTACTAGTTCCCGATTAGCTCTTACCGTTGTCGTCGAAATAGGTCATAAACAAGGTTAAACAAGTTAAGCAAATATAAACAAGTTAGGTGAAATCTAATCATAGATGATCTGGTCCTAGCACGGCCGAATTCCAAGGAAGTGGCTATTCGAATAGATTTAATAAAACTCTGCAGAGGTTGTACAATTTCCACACGATGGACAATCTCCTCTCATGATATCAATGGTCAGAAAAGGTCCAACGAGATCCCGTACCCGCTTGGTAGCGAACGGTGACTTCTGTATACTCTTTACCAAAGGTTTCTTGGGGTTAGACGGGGAGATCACTTAGCACCCCACGGGAAGATCACTTAGCATCCCAACAATTTAATCATATATTCTCATTCTCAATTGCTTAACGTGGAAGATCACCTAGCATCCATGCCAACCCGACCACAGAAGATCACCTAGCATCTGTGTCAGCTCCCAACCGGCCTCCTAGGTATTAAATATACATTAATCTAACAGGGTGTGAGAGTCCAGTCGCCCCATCCCGACATGTGGTAGTACGAGTTAACTTACTAGGTAGATGTCTATGAACCGGTCCTTAGGAGGCGAGTATCTCTCCGCAAGAATCTTTGATTCCTAATGTATTAGTCTACCTCCAGCAGACTAATACCACCCACCTCTTTGGTTGTTAAGGTTCATTTTATCCTATTACTACTTTTCAGGTTATTATTATTAGCTTAAAACATATAACAAGGTTTTATGCACTTAGCCCATAAAACTCCATCACATAGTTCATAAACAAGTTATCATTTTATGTTTACTTAAGAAAAGGTCATGCTTAAGTTATCATCATATTAATTATCTTTAGTTGCATAGGAATTAGGACAAGTTAGGGTTAAGGACTTGCCTAGTTGGTGGTTACTTATCGACACGATGACGAATGTACTGGCTTACTCCGGGAGATTCTTCTAAACGGTCGGCGAAAAACTACTTCGTGGCTAACGGAAAAACCTAACTTGAAATATAGCAAACTACACAACATCTTCTTGTGGGTTGTGTCTTCTCAAGAGACTTCTGGTTCTCCTTCCTGTCACACTTTGGTTTTGCAGCTCTTGCTCCTCAGTCTTCCGATCTTTCCTTTGATAATTGGTGGAGAAAATTTGATAAGGTTGGTAGCGGAGATCTTAGGTCGGGACTGAATTCCCTAGTCATTTTGGGGGCACGGTGTATCTGGCGGCATAGAAATGATTGTGTTTTTAATGGGGCTGCCCCAAGTGTTAATTTGGTGTTGGACTTGGCTAGGGGTGAGGCTCATTGGTGGAACTTGGCAGAAGCTAAGGGAATTCCCCTGCTCACTGCTGGAGGTTCAGTCTAGTTGGATGTTGTATGGTTGTCCTGGTTTCTTTTAGCCGGTGATTTAGTGTCTTGGCAGTAGTGGGTGTGTGCGTGTGTTCGCGTCTATGTATGACTCTCCTTTTCTTCTATAAATATAATGATATGCAGCTCTCCTGCGTTTTCGAGAAAAAAACCGTGGACTGTGTCAGCTAGTTAAAACCGTTTATACTTGAGCATTGTCAAGCAGTGTCTTTTTACAGGTTTGACTATCACAGGGCATTGTCAAACTGTGGACTGTCTGGATAGTCATCGTTTTGGCCTGTTGTGCGTTGCAACGGGATAAAAAAAACAGCAATGTTCAAAGCCTTCATGTGTTATTTTGTCTTGAAACCTATATTTTTCATGTTTACATCATTGTATTTTTATTTTTTGCACTTAATATTATGCAAAAAAAAAAAAAGGTATGTAATAATTTTGAGTCAATGTATTTTTACTCAAGTAATCAATTGTTATGACATAGCGCAGGGACTCTTACAAACACCAAGGGTCAGGGGCACACGTTTTTACTTCCACTCTTAATTATAACGTCAAAGAATCAACAAATGCATTTGAGCATACTGCGTACTATAAACACCTCATCGTTCAACTTTTGTTAACAAAGGCGAGACAATTAATCCATATAAAATACACCAATAAAAGCAGTTTTTTTACTTAAAAATCTAACAGCAACTCTAGTGATGTAGATGAACCTGTTTTGACTAAACATTTGGTAAAACAGCCCCTTATCCATAATGCCCTTTCTTTTCTTTATCTTTTTTTTTCTTGTCCCTTAACTGCAGCTGGGCTATGTGCCTGTAGGGACTAGGGACGGTTCCTACTGAATTTTCAATACAGTTATTTCCGAATATAATATAGAAATATAGAAATCGGTCAAAAAGCTCATACCGAATTCCTCTCCGTTTTTTATTTTTCTTTCCGAATTTCGCACCGATTTTGATTTATTTCGAGAAAAGTGAAAACGATTGGATCAAATGTAGAAAACGATGCGATTCGGTCAGGAAGTTTTGTTTCCGTTTTCAACCTTAGCTGGGAGTGACATCCACATGGGCGTCTATGGGGCCTTACGTGCTGATGGTCACAGCACCACGGCGGCCTCCCGAACCTCGAACTTCCACGTGACGGCGTCCCCATAGCCTGATAACTCCATACGATGGAGCCTCGGCGGCCTCACGCTCCAACAACTCGGCATCCTTGCGTCGTCGATGGAGCCTCGGCGGCCTCGCGCTCCAACAACTCGGCATCCTTGCGTCGTCGCCGTCGCACATCCTTGCCTCGATCTCGCTCACGTCACTGTCTCGTCAGGTCGCGTTGCCTAACCTCCTCGTCGTGTCCACGCCTCGCACCATCGTCCTTCCGACCTCAGCATCTTTTTACGCTGCCTTGCCTACAGATATGGTGCCTTGTGTATATGGTTTAATTGGTATCTAATTGAACTCAATTTGTATTCAATCCTTTGCATCGTTGTATTGTATTTACCTACTAGTTCATGGACTTGCTAAAGTTTACGTCAATCTGTTAGTTCATGGACTTTGCTAAAGGTGTATGCCAAATCTATTAGTTCATGGACTTGATGTGTAAATTTTAGTTTCATATCAAACAACGGTTATTGTATATTAATATTGTAGCTTTTGTTTGTTGCAATTTATGTAAACACAATCTGCAATTTTTAGTTTCAAAAATATAACACACACACTGGACAAAACTACAAACTCAGAAAAACCAATTTGTGTTGGTACAAAGACAGCTAATAATATACCATTGTTTCTATAGTGAGACAAAGGCAAAAATTTGATATGTTATGAGTTATGACACATATAAATAGCAAATCACAAATGTAATAGTCTACTTCTACACTAGTTGGTGAAGTGTGTTGCCTAAAATCATCTTAAAATTCTGGCACCTGAAATATAGAAGTGATTAGTTCAAATAAAAGCTTAAAGATATGAAAACCAGTTCCATGAAGACATGACCCGCCTTAGCTCTCCTAGAAATTTATTTCCAGTGTCAGTTTATACGAATGTTTGTTTAGAGACGTTTTTCAAACCCGTCCTTTGGAATCAATTTGGATCCTCTCTAGAATTTTTCTAGCTAAGATCGCACTCCCTCTGTTTCAATTTATACTATAATCTAATCATAGACGTAGCAAAATAGATGTACCAAACAAGTAAAAGTGACTTGTAATATAGAACACATGGGTATATGAATTATGATAAATGAATCAGAGAATACTAGTGCCAACTGCGAAACATACACCTGAATGAAAAATTCTATAAACTTGTTTTGGAACACCAGGAATTAACAGAGATACCAGAGAAGAATGTAGTATATTTTTTCCATACATCCTTTGTTTCCTAGTTTCTATTGTTCATTCACACCCCTAAAAAAATAGAAATCAATCATGTGGGTTATATGTGAACGGTGAACATCCGCTCAATCCACACGTCTCCGTCCATTCAGTATGGAGCGTCGTCGTCCTGCACCCGCCTGCAGCGAAGTCCCTTGACGTCCTTCTTCCAGAACACATCTTCATCGTCATTGCCGCAGCAGCTATCGGTTTCTTCTACACCTTCACGCCTGCCTCGCTGACACACTTGTTTGAAAGCACGGCCAACCTTCTTCCTGACCATCCGCGACCTCGACCGGAGGTGCAGCCGAGCCATCAGTGGCGTCGCCGTCTTGATTTTTCTTGACAGCGTTGTCACAGCCGGTGGCGGCGGTGATGGCGCGGGGACATCCAGCTGACGGCCAATAACGTACCCGAATGGAAGCTTCCGAACGATCTTCATGGGAGAGGCTGGGGGAGTGCGTTCAATACTGCCGGTCGGGAAGATGGGCGGCGGGCTGAGCCGAAACGACGGGGGCTCCGAGTCGTCGACGTCGACGCCCGTGGAGAAGGAGCGCAGCTCGGAGCTGTTGGCGGACACGAATGTATCCGTATCGCTCTCCTCGCGCTCACGGACGACGACCCCATCCTTTTTGTTTTGGCTGGGATCGGCCTCCTTCTTGGCACCCCAAGAGAACGATCTGAACACTTGGGGGATGCGCTGTCGGTGCTTCAAGGGCAGCACAAGTAACTTCATTACCTTCTTGTTCATCCTCTTGCTGCGCGGCTCTTCATTGTTTGAGGATGGCATGGTGGAGCGGCGAGAGCCATCGTCGGAGCTTTCGATAGCGTGGACACAGGCAGGGGACGAGAAGGTATGTCTCCAGAGAGACCTCTGCATTCTCAAACAATGGTAGGAGGAGATGCAAGACTGCCTGCGAGTCCGTGGAAGAAATAGAATGAATGAAGACAG
Source organism: Hyparrhenia diplandra (assembly GCA_015847255.1). Taxonomy (NCBI): domain Eukaryota; kingdom Viridiplantae; phylum Streptophyta; class Magnoliopsida; order Poales; family Poaceae; genus Hyparrhenia; species Hyparrhenia diplandra. The sequence continues at coordinate 233,896 of JADLZK010011942.1, read as the reverse complement.
ACAAAATACGCCAGATCCGATCAGATCGACTCTGATATCTTATATCTTAGGTGGATTATGTTTCTATGTGGGATTATAGAAAACCAGCGCGATTCTATTTGCAATCAGATGAGGAAATGATTTGTGGAATATATATATGTGTTAATTGGTAAATAAAGGCTGCCATTAATTTGGGTCAAAAAAAATCGGTACGCCCCATTTGGCAGAGTGAGATTGCCAAATATTCAGTAGTAAATGATATCCATATGGCGTGTTCACAAATATACAAAGTTATAAAAGATATCTTATACAATGTTACATATATCCATCTATTTATTAATACTAAAGACCTTTCAAAAAAAAATATTATACTAAAGAAATGAACAAATTGGAAAATAGAAAACCATTCTAAGGAACGACTCCACATGAACAAATTGGAAAATATAAACCACTCTAGGGTTTGAATCCAGTAGTGTTTTTCAATCTCTGCAAAACTTATTGAGTTCCCCAATAGACAGACAGCAGTGAAGTGCCTTTTTTGAGGTGTTGTCTTCAGTTTTTATGTACTCTGAAAACTTCTTATAATAGTTGTGGTACATCAGCAAAACAACACTTTTTGCATGAAACGTCTAGGAGAGAGAAGGAAAAAGTTTCACCATGGTGAAACCTTTGGGCACCGTTTCACATGCGTTGGAAACGGTGTGAAATCCCCATTGAGACAGAAATAACATTTCACCATGGAATTATGCAATGAAACAGTACAATGAGAGAGAGGCTATGGGACTCATGAGCCTATGAAACTGTGCATTGAGGGAGACGCCTATTTCATGCCAAAGTTTCACATCTTGGAAACCGGGAGGTGAAACGCTCCATTGAGACTGGCCTAACCATGCTGCCTCGTCATCTTCCCAAGGTAATGGCCAATCATACCAATGCCACTAGTACACCCGCCATTGCATGTCGCTGCCACAAGCTTGCGCACGGCCAACCTCTTCCCAATCTCCCTATTTTGATGAGGACATGACATCAATGGATATGCCCATGAAGTGAAAGACAAGGTAATCTCGTTCCTATATTTGCGCAACGACACAAGTAAGTATTTGTTGCTACCTAATGTTGTTGCTTTCAATATGCTTAGGAACAATGTTGATGTAAACTTGGGAAAGACACTTCCTATGGCCTATGCAAAAGATAGGAGATGGATACAACATTCACAATCAATCATGGACTGCAAACTGTCAAAGTCCAATATTTGGTTCATCATCAACCTAACGATGCTTCATTGGGAAGGCCACAACTCATATATTCAGAGTGAGATCAAGGTCAAAAAATATGAAACCTTTTGCAATATATGTCCAAAACAGATGAAACATTTGGGACATATACTTGAAACACCAATGCAACATCTCGATCTAGTTTTGAAATATGTAGATGCAACACTTGCAACATAAAAAAGAGAGCGTCTGAAACACATACGTGTAAAAACCTGATGAAGCATTGGAGATTGAGGCTTGCAACATAGGTGTACAACAATTACAACATATGCAACTTTTTGATCTACGTTTGCAACATCTGCATCAAACAATTGGAACATAAAATTGAAACAACTAAAACAATTCAAACATAGGCTTGCAACACATCCTAACAACATCTAAAAACATTTCAAAACACAGCGTGGGCGTGGCTATGACTTGTGACCAAGCACGGGCCAAGGATGGCTGCCGCCCAAATGGGGCCAACGAGGAGGGTCGCCTCCTAGGCCACCTCCGACGCCATGGGATGCTCCCAAGATACCGGCGTCGTCTCCCAGGTCGGTAGGCCATCGAGATCGTTGAACAGGGGCGGGCGGTGGAACGGATGCGAGCGCACAGAGCAACGGGGCATGTGCATGGAGTAGCGATAGGAACAACAGGTACGTGCGACATAGTTGGAGGCCTGCAACAGAAGGAGCGAGGTGAGCGACTGTATGGAAGTTTTGTGCGTGTGGATAGATAGAGCACTGTGGAACATGGTTTTTTATTTTTCTTTTTTTCCCCCAATTGACACTAGAACGGAGAAGAGAAGGAGGTGGCTTTGATCCACAACACCTGCAACCCAACATGAGATAGAAGAAGGATAAGCAGGCCGAATTGATGAACACCAGAACGGAGAAGAGGAGGAGGAGGAGGTGGCTCAGATCCACAACACCTACCAGCAGAGCAATGGGGAGCAGCGATGGGGATGGGGATGTAAACGCAGTGAACAACGGGAAAGAGGGAGGTAACCCTAGCATTCGTGCCATCTCATGGCGTCCGACATCAGAGCGCGTGTGCATACGAGGGAGCATCACGCGAGCTAAGCCCAAAAGAAATGCTCGATTTCTACGTCCCCCTGGAGCCTGGCTAAGGGGTGTGTTTGCATGAGTGGAGCCTGGCCGAGGGACACGCGTAGGCAACCAAACAAGAGTACGAGCCAAACAACCCCTAACAATGTCCGGCCTGGTCAAGGCAGGTGTCCAGACGAGCTGGTGTGGTAAATAAATAAACTATTACCGGAGCGCTAGCGGCCGGACGTCCGGACGCCCGTGTGCGCTTTCGGCCATTGGGCCCCGCACGCATGCCTCCCCTGCTGGCGCTGGCTGCATGCCGTGCACGCCCCGCCGTCCATCGACCCCGACCCAGCCATGAGGGAGCTCGATCTCGACTCTACCACGGGAGAGCATGTAGCACAAGGGTGAAAGAAGAAGAAGAAGCAACACCCGATCTACTTTTGAAACAATCGGGAACCAACCCTTGTTTAAAATAGCAGGCTATAGCTCCGCTATAGCGCCGCTATAGTTGCGGAAAAGACTCGCCACTAAGCTATTCGTATTTCTGCTATAGCACCGCTATTTACAACAACTTACCGCTATTTACCGCTGTAGCGCCGCTATTCACCGCTATTTCATATTTCATTTGCTACTAATTAGGTATTTTGGATGAATAAACTTTTATGAAACATGTTGTAATATTATATTGGTACTTGGTAATGTTATTTAGACTTGTAGAACCTTGTAAACATATTTGTGTTCATCAAATATCATATTTGCCTTGTTTAGGCATCAATTATTGAAGTTTTTTTTTTTTTTTTCCTTATAAACCGCTATCTAGCATAGCTCTGCTATAGCTCCGCTATAGCTTTATAGCCCCCCTAGAAAAATGTGTCGCTATTTTCTATAGCCCGCTATTTAAAACTTGGAAACCAACAGATGAAACATACGGAAGGAAGTTGAAACACTTGAAACATAATTTTGAAACACTAGAAAACACACTTGATCTACTTTTGAAACATCCAAAAAATAACAGTTGAAAAATACGACTGAAACTAGTTGAAACATTTGAAACATCCCTTCTGAAACATCAATGAAACATATCTCTGAAATATGTGAAACACTCGATCTACTTTTGCAACAAACAAACAAATAAAACATTGGGGGATTGAAACATTGACGGCTTGTTGCGCCTGCCTTCTCCTGCCGTGCGCCTCCCTTTTCCTGCCCGGATCCGTCGAGCTGGAGCTCCCCTCCTCCATGGGCAGCCGCGGCCAGAGCTCCTCTCTTCCATGGCTGACCGTGGGCCGGAGCTCCTCTTCTCCATGACCGACCGCGTCTCCGGCCAGTGACCCCCCTCCCCGATTGCATATTCGGCCATGCAGGAGCACAGAGGAGGAGGTGGCCCATGGCGGGGAGGAGCTCGAGCGAAAGTCGGTGGCGGCCATGATAAGGAGGAGCTCAACGCGGAGGAGACCATAGTTGGGAGGAGTTTGGGACGCCAACGGTATGAGATGGGCCACAACGAAGGATAGTAATCACGGCGAGGCAGAGTGGGTGCATCCGGGCGGGCAAACAACGGGCTCGCCGCCGCGATGGAGGAGGCCGCTGCAACGCTGCGGGCGGACGAACGGTTTCGTGGAAGAAGAACGAGATTGGAGTGGAGAAATATTTACGGTACTGGTTGGGAAGGGGTTAGCCGGGCGTAAGACAATTACCGAAACTATTACCGTAGACAGACTCGTTTTTCTCGTTGTTTTTCCAAAATTTCCACATGCAGCACTCGTTGATTGGTGGGCCAAGCAGTGTACCTCACGTGGATCTCGTACCGTCGGACCGTCGAGGCACTGAGCCGGTGACCCCTCCCCAAGCCACAAAGAATCCATCATCCCCTCCGTCCTCTCCAAAATCCGAAGAAACCACCCCAAATTGCGCACCCGCCTGTACGAATCTCCGCGCTCCATGGCCTCATCCCGAACCCCGATGCACTAGCGGCGCCGGCGCTGACTCCGGCGCCCGCGGCGGTGCCTCTGGAGGCGCAGGCCCAAAACCCTAGCATTGCCCCCGGCGACCCGCCGTCGCCGGAGATGGAGACCACGGCGGAGGCGCTCACGCGGGAGGAGGTCCTCCGGCGGCGCCGGCGCCGCGCGGCCCGGCTTGCCGGTGTGTACCGCCGGCTCTACTGGGCCATGGCCGAGGAGGTGCGGGCGCGGCACCGGCAGTACGTCTGGGACCTCGCCCGGAGCCCACTGGAGGCAGAGCAGCCGCCGGCACCTCCAGGGGCCCCCGTCCCGGCGGCCGGGGAGCCGCCGAGGCCGGCACCGGTGCCGAGGAGGAAGAAGTGCGGGTTCACAGGGTGCAAGGTGCGGGCCATGGTCACGACCCGCTTCTGCCACTCCCACATCCTCTCGGATCCCAAACAGCTGCTGTACAAGCCCTGCGCGTACATCATCAAGAGGTTCGTCTCTTCTCCCGTACACTGGACATGATTTGAAAGATGGAAGCCGTGGATCTTGGTCTGGTTAGGGTTTACTGATTCCGTCGCCTTACTAGTCTGGATCTGGCCAGCTAGTCATTAAGGTTTCGTGTCTCTGATGAAAGGGGATGCAACCTCTATATCTCAGTTGTGGGTTGTATTGCCATGCTTCTCTGCAGAAATCTTTCGGATGACCCCAATTTGTGCGTTTCTGTATATGCCAATGACTGGTTGAAATAGACATGGCCGTTAAAAGATTGAAATAGACATGGCCGTTAAAAGATGATACTGTATTTGTGGTGTTTTATGTGTCATTTTGTGATTTTGTTTTGAGGGGAAGTAGTTTTTGAATTTCATTGGGATATGTAGGCTCCAGATCGGCTCTATATGGATACTCTGTCGTCCCACTTATCTGTTCATTGCTGCATAGACAGGTGTTTTCAATCTAGGTGTTGCTTAAATTTGTTCAAGCTGTGCATCATAAATTTGTGTGCTTGTCTTTTCAGTTCTAGCTTCCTGCTTATGGATAGTTGATGTCACATTTCATAGAATTGTCCCAGTGAACTGCAGGAACCTTGCTTTTGATATCAAGCTATTTTATGATGTAGAAGAGTTGGATCAATCACTTTCAGCAAATAATGTTATGACATAAGCAAATAATGTATATTGTTGTTTTTCTCTGTCTAAGTGAGCTGATACATGTTTGCTAATGAAATATGATTTCCTTTCATCATCATCATCAAGTTCCATTCTAAATAGGTTGTGATTTTTAGTAAGCACCTCAAATTGGACGTGCTTTAATTTCTGTGGTTGTCTACTTCATTCAGATTTTTCTGTTTGCAGATTTTGGTTTGCATCACTTAATCTAATTAGAATTTAAAGGCTCTGTTTCAAAGAGCCTAGCCGTCCAGGCGGACCCAGCTTTCCTTGGGGGGGTCTTGTATGCCTCTGCATGTTTTGTACAGTTGGATTTTTTTTACTTAACCACAACAGCATAGTATTTTTTTGATATAAATTACTATTTCATACAGTTTTCTTTCCCTTAATTGAGTTTAACATTAATGTTCTAACTCTTGCCCTTTTTTTCCAGTGGGCTACAGGGAGGGCTTGTCACCTGTGGTAAGCCGATCATAAAGTCTGCAGCTCCCTCCCTCTGTAATAGTCATTTGCAAAGATGTCAGAAAAGCATCGCACAAGCTTATAGGAAGGTTGGCTTTAACCCACCCCTTACAGGCAAGGTCACCCCGAAGTTTAGTGTTTTGGTTGCTGAATGTGTTCGTCAGATCCAAGACAAAAGGAGAAAATCACAGAAACCTACGGCACGATAGAAATGTCCTAGAGATGGAAATGTTGACTGAACCATACCTTGATGTACATGTGCACAAACTTCATGAGATTATTATTCTGAGGTTTATGCAAAGCAGTGTTAACGTACTCTGCCAGTCAGTTCTGGTTGAACGATATGAATAATGAAAACTTGCATGGTATGCATGAGTGCCATTGGAAGAATGGATGTCATGGGAATAGTTGTCGGTAGCACATTTCAAATGAGAAATTTAATGGACAAAGCTCGTGGGAGAATCAAGCATATACTGCAAGAGCGTGCAGCATGCAGTTATAGAATCTTGAGGAGTTGTATGCTCTATTATTTATCAGGCAGTCTTTATCATGAGCTTTTGCGAGTCACTGAACATGCAGCAAGATTGCATGGTTGATATGGTGGTGTGTTGAACATCATCAGCTTGTTGGTAGTATTATACAGCCTGCATCAGAACTGGTGATTGCCAGCATCAATCCTATATACATGTAAAGGTAGCTCGGAGGGAAACTGTGCACTCTTAGGATATCACTGTTCACATATTAATTTGGAATCAATTTTGGAGTTACAAAGATCCAAATTGCAACCTCTATTGCATGAAAGGTAGCTCTGGAGGGAAATTGTGCAGATTCTACGGAAAACAGAATTTGTCATAAATTGAGATTCAGTACAGGTGCTTATTGTGTGCTTTGCAGACAGATGGTACTTACTGAGAATATTGTGCATCATGCACCAAAGGATGAGACTTATAAAACATGCAGCTATGAGGATATGCAGGACGTTCGTTGCTTGGTGCTGTTATAAATTTCATGATGTTGCACTTAGAATTACCCTTTGTGGCTTTTATGGATTGTAGCTGTTAGAAACTTAAAATTGGGCTACAATGTATAAGTGTACTAGATTGTTTGGTTGCAGTTTGGCTGTGAGAACTCAGGTGTGATAAGGGCTAAGGTGACAAACATAAGAGCATTTTTCCTGTCATCTTAGTTTTGCTGTTACCTCTTAGATGTTGCAATATGTAAATCAGGAAATGGCATTTGACTTACTTCTTTCTTGTTTATCTAATGCTCAGATATTCCTTTGTTATGATAAGGTTCAATTTATGTGTAACATTTTCCAGCAGTATTTGATATAAATATAAAGACTGCGTGTACCCTTATTTCAATTTCTTTTCCTGATATATTTCTTTAATTTGTTGGTTATTTGTTTGCATTAGACACAGTTTCATCTCTTCCTTTTCTGGGACTCTTGATGTGTCCATAATTAGTTTCCACATTAGGTGGCAACATATTCATGTTGGTGAATATTATTTTTTTAAAAAAAAATTAAACCTGAATGTTATTTATGTTGTGATGGAGCGAGTATAGTAGAAAGTTGTTCCGTTAGCTAACAACTTGGTATACTTGTATTCTTCAATGAGCGGCGGCTCACATGAGGTGATATAACGGGAAACTAAGTATCTAGACTATGAAAGGTGTTCTGTTAGCTAACAATTTTGTATTCTTCAATGAGCGCTAGCTCACATGGGGATGGGGTGATATAACAGAAAAAAATAGGGACTTCATATTCTTCAGAGCAACTCCTCCATTTGGGAGGCGGTCTGCAAATTTTGAGGGCCAATTGAAGCCCAACTCTAGCCATGCCCAAAATGAGCCCCTAAAAAAACTATTGTCGTCTCAGCACGCGATGTCCTAGCCCGCCGCCCCTTGCCGTTTGTTCTGCCTGCCGCCGCAGCTGCTCCACCTCCTCCGCCTCCTCCCCGGCGCCGCATCGCTGCTGCAGGTGACCGACCTCAAGAACTCGCCCGGTCAGGTGTGTTCTTGTCCCCTCCTACTCTCGCTCCCATCTCCAATCCCTCCTCCCTCCTGTCCGAACTTCACAATATGAAGAAGCAATTCCTTCAAAAAAATTGGGTTCTTGCTAGAGTGGCAGCCTTTCACTAGATGTAATAGCTAGCTTTTCCTAGAATTATCATGGTAGGTTTTGAATCTAGTACTGCTTTCAAGCTTTTCTTATGATGTGACATCAACTACCTTTAGAAAAACCACACTGAATTCTGATTGAACTGGCTTACAAAATCTTTTACACAACATGCTACTGTATTTTTGTTCTCAATGTTGCATGTCCTTTAGGCAAACATATTTCACTAGATGAAGGACTAGATGACCTTGCTGTGGGAATTCTTTTTTTCTTGGTGGGAATGAAACTTCAGTTTAAGCATCTTTTGTATGGCATACATGGTTGAATAATCTGGAAATGCTAAATCCTCTCAAAGCATCATGTTGATCTTTTGGTAGGCACTGCCTATGAAAATCTTCAAGTCTTGTTTGCAATATTTCAGTGTTGGATGTTTGAGTTTTGTTTCTTCAGGTTTCAGATAACATTACTAGTTCATTTTTTTAGAAGAAAGCATGTGAAAATGGCTGCCAGGATAGACGCTTGCAAGCAGGACCTGACAATTTCGTTCTCAAAACTTTCTGATATGGCATTGTGTCCCATCAAGTGCCACATTGGCCATCAATGTCAGTCTTTATTTGGTTCGAAAAAACAGCCGATTTCACTTTAGCCAAACACATTTTTACCAAATGTTTATCAATTGATAATATGGTTCTTGCTAGAGTGTCTAGACAGATAGTGCAGCTATGGTTTACTACTGAATTTGAACAGATCACTATGTTTTCTTTATCTGTGGCATAATTGTCTTTTTTTGTTGCTATGATAGATGTCAAGGTTTGGAACTAGAGCTCATCGACGGTGGGATGAAGAGAAAGAGAACGAATCTGATGTTGACGACCTCTTCATCATTGCTAGTCTTCTTAAGAGCTAGAAGAGAAACAACTGCAAAAAAAAGTTTTATAGATCGTTGCCGGGTCGCCGCAAAGTGCCACGGGACATTTTGAGAGCACTTGTGGGCAATTCATAGTTCTAGGTAGTTCTAGGCATTTCACATGTAGCAGCCACTGTATTAGGGAGGTGGTGATGTAATGCTACTAATTCACATGTAACAATTCACATATGGTCCTACTGTTGGATGCCTTCTGCCGATGCCTTCATGTAATTAGATTTTTAGTTTTTAGTTTTTTTGGATAGCTGTGAATCATTTTTGTTCAGTGATGAATTCTGCTGATGGCTTTTTATCAAGCTTGCTGTGATTTTTGAGGTTGAGGAATGCAGTGACACTGAATCTCTGCTCAAATAGTTCAGAGATGGAGGATGAACTCACCTAGCTGTCTAAGCTGTTGGTTATTTTAGTTCACTGAAACCATTATAATCTAAAACTTTACTAAAAATGTTACTTGACAGTATCTGAAAAGTATATGCAGTGAAGTGAAAACTAGTAATTGTAGTTTATCTGAAATGTTACTTTTAGATACTTGACAGTATCTAAAACTTTAGAATGACAACTAGTGATTGCAGTTTATTTTTTTTTATAAAGACCAGTGAAGTGATTGCAGTTTGTTTGACCTGCTTGATAATGCTTCTTTTCAGGTTTCGGCTATTCAGGTTAAGAAAACCTGATTGTTCATCTCAGCAGCAACTCTGAACCTGTGACCATATTCAGGTTTCGGCTATCCATAGGAGGTCACATTCCCACTGTTATAGCCAAGAGAAAACTGTCTTTCTAGGAGAACCTGAATATTTTAGATTCAGTTACATATCTGTTGACTGTTCTTTCTAGTTGCTGGATGCCTGGCAGCCTGGGTGTAAATGGATAACTGCAGTTAGTTCAATAGAACCAGCTTTTCTGTCATTATTAAAAATCAATATTTATGTCCTTAATTTGTATGCAAGTTTTTTGTGTGTGTGCACGTGATGCATAGATCCCAGTGATGCAAGGTTTCGGCTATTCAGCTTTTCTTACAGAGACTACCACTGACAAAGCCACAATGACTAAACAAAGATACAACCACAATGATAATTTGAAACTAAATCTGAACTGACTCTACAAAAAACTTTTGTTCCTGAATTGAAACCAAATCTAACTGAAATTCACGGTCAGAAACAGGCTGCACATATAAAAAAATTCAAAGGTCAATCTGAACTGAAACCAAAACCTGAATCACAGTTAGGCTTGACATGCATCTATGGTTTACTACTGGATTTGAACACAGTAGCATCCACATTCAGTTTATAGTTGAATTCAGAATAAAAAAATAGCACATAAACTTATTCAGGTTCTAGAAGCATTACTGCACTCCTGTACATAAACTTTGAAGCAATAAAAAAAAACTACTGAGCTGCAGAAACTACATAAACATACAGAAAAAAATGTAGCCATCGATGTAGCAGTTTCACATTCATATTCAAATCAAGAAAAATTAAAAATTACAAAAGTTACACTGTATTAGCCTCAATTATCCTGCTTGCTGGAAGATGGTATTAAGTATTCAGCATTCAGTAGCATCTCCACATGGTTTTTCTTCAGTACTGAAAGATAGTAGAACTTTAAATAGCAACCATTGCATTGCATGTACAACCAGTCCTTCAGGATCAAATAAAATGCGCCGGCAGGGTGGAGACAGAGGAGCAATCGCCATAGGCGGCAAGTCCGGCCGTGTGTGGACGAGGTAGCGAAGGCTGCCCATGATGCGCCGGTACTTGGTGGCGTCAACCTCCTGCGCCATCTTTGTCGCGCGGCTCGCCTTGAGCCTCTCCTCCATGGGAGTGTGCACCGGGTTGTAGGGCGGGCGAGACCGCCCGCTCTCTACAATGCGCTTGGCATAGGCGGTCGGACGAAGAGAGATGTTGGAGTTGTCCCGGTGGACCTCGATCGCAGGTGGGAGAGGGCCCCAAGTCGCTCATCTAGAAGGTGGCCTTCATCTCTGCATTGAACGCTTCCACCTCTTCTTCTTTGGTGCCGGTCACCAAGTCATCGACGTAGACACATACTAGCGGGGCATTGCCTCTCTTGCCCAGCCTCATGAGGGCTCTTCTGAAACCCCATTTGCCTAATAGTGGAGTCCAGCTTGTCATTCCAAGTTTGTGGTGCCTGCCGCAAGCTGTAGAGGGCCTTGCGCATGCGGAGATCCTTGTTCTCCTTGCCGGGATGACGAATCCCGGCGGCTGGCGGACGTAGACCTCTTCCTTCAAGTCGCCATTGAGGAAGGCAGACTTGATGTCCATGTGGTGCATGGGGAGAAGACGAACGAACTCCATCTACGCCACGGGCGCGAAGACGTCGTCAAAGTCAACTCCCTCCTGCTGAACGAAGCCGCGTGTAACACCCTGGTGTTAATCATGTCATTAGCACATGCATTTCATACCCTAAGCATCATTAGCATACATGCATCTATCACTTATATCATGCTTTGCTTATTATTGCATGTGATGCTCTGTCTTATCATTTCATGTATGAAATGCTTGCTTAATTAGTTGTTTAATATTTATTTATTCTTAATGATGTTTATAGGATGTTTTAGAGCCAGGTCGATGTTAGTCATGTTCCCTAATTAGGTTTACTTTGAATCGTTTGACTTGGTTTGACCTAGTTTGACCTTGAAAGTGTTTTGCCTTGTTTTGATTAAAAGTCCTAGCTAGGGTTTATGCATGTGTGTGCACCCTTCATGGAAAAGTGTAGGTAATTTAGTGTAGAACAAAAGGTGTTATAGGATCATTTCATGAAAGTGGGTGGATCGTGTTCGAAAAGTCGGAAATAGTTTGATTTGAATGAAATTAGGGTTTGCTTTGACCATCGGAGTAGTCGAGCTTCGACTGATCGTAGTTTCCAAACTAGGCCGAATTAGGAGAAAGTTTGTATACGTGTCTTGCTCAGAATTTCGTAAGGAACATTTCATTCAATTGGAGTTTTTGCTGAATCGGCACGTATCTCGAAGCACGGGGCAAAATAGGTCGATTAGGGTTTGGAAATCAGTCTTTAGAGACGCTCACCCTTTTCCCGTCTCTGTTGTCCGGCCGGCCACCGTTGCCACGTCGGGCTGCCCCGCACGCCGCGTGTCGCGCTTCCCCTGCCATCCCCGCCGCGCCGCGCCTTCAACAGAGAGCAGAGCCGCGTCCTGCACGCCATCCTGCCCCTCGTTCCCTTCTGGCTCAAGCAACGCAAGCAGCAGCAGCTGCAGCGCGCCGCCGCGGGCACCATCACCGCCGCCGCGGCCAAGCTCGCCCACCGCCGCGATGAAGCCCTCCAAAACTCGCCTAGAGCCCCGCCTCCATCCCCTACCTCGACGCCAAGCCGTCGAGCCCACCGTGCCGCGAAACGCGCGCATCGCGCGAAGTTCTCTCGCCGGAAAATCGACCGGCAGAGCTCCGCCGCCACGCGACGCGTCAACCACCGCGCCATCGTCCGATTCCGCGCGCACACGACTCCGCCACATCGCTCTCTACCTCCACGACCAACCTAGAGCTCAAGCCGAGGCCCGTATCCACCGGAACAGCGAGTTTCCGCCGCCGCCTAGCCGGAACGCCGCGCGCCGCCGTTGCTGTCGCCGCCGTCGAGCCATGCACGGGGCCCGGTCACCTCGCAGTGGCCCGCTCCGCTGCAAGCTAGTGGATCCGGTCCGCCTTGGCTTCGCGTCGCCCATGCTCGCCTCGCCTTGCCTCGCCGTCATCAGAAACGGCGGGAACGCCGGCATGCAGCCGCCGCCGCCGCCATGGACGCCGGCGAGTGCTCGCCGGTGATCCCCGCGCCAACCGAGGGCACCAACGGGTGCGCCTCGAAGAGAGGAAGCCAGCCATGCCCTCCCCGTCGCCAGAAACCCCACCGCCGGCGAGATCCCGTCGATCCAGCGCCATCCCCTGTTCTGTGCCTATGACAAGCGGGTCCCAGCTGTCAGAGCTAAATATCCTTTATTGTTTTTATTTTCCAGATTTGCATGCATGACTTGTAAAATCCATAACTCAGTCATCCTAGCTTGGAATTGAGTGAGACCAATTTTGTTGTGTTTGTTATGCTCTGTTCTATGATAGAAAAATATAAGATGGCAGTTTCTGGTAGTTTTTATATTTATTTACATTTATTGCATTTATTGCCATAAAAGTAGATAAATGTGTATCTTTCTTTTGGTGCATGATAAAATAGGGGTCCCTGTACAAAATGTTCATGTCTTGTGATGTACATCATGGGAAAAATATGTTTGACCCTAGGTTCTGTGGTGGAAATATGATTTTTGATTTATGTGCTATTTACCATGCTTTCTTAGGAAATTCATAGAAAAATAATTACTAGGGTTTTGGATGTGAGACTTGGTGTGCTTGGTTTTGATAGGTTTTAGTAGCTTGTCATACTTAGAAATCTGTTGTCTAAAACTTTTCATAGTACAAAGTATTTTCATGCTTAGATTTATTGCTAGCTTGTCATTTTTGTGTAGGACAGCATATGCATGTTTTTGCTATGAAGTTTTTATGGTAGCCCTGTGATGCCAGTGGCATGCTCCTATAATTTTTGTAGATTTTTCTGAAGTAGTTATGTATTTACCATATTTATGTTGCATGGAAAATATCCTAGAAATGCATGTTTATGTTAAGGTAATGTGTGTTGATAATTTTATTGTATGTTCTTAGCATGAATAGGATCTGTTGGTAAGCTTAGTTTGATAAGCCCAAGATATTAGGGCATGTCATTTTATGTGTATTAGTTTATCTTTTGGCTTGTCCAGTAGGTTTATCTGATAGATTATGACATGGTTTGTTTGCAGAAATTTTTAGCGTAGAATAAATCCCTAGCGCCGCGGAAAAGTACCGTGAGCTTTCATCCCGAGTATTCGTGATATCGATTTCCACGAAAACGAGAAGTGAACTAGAAAGGATCAAGTACGTCCAAGAGATAAGAAAGAATAATATTTTTGTAGGTAGAGGGGGTTCTCTAAGGTTTTCCCAAGATTACTAAATACCAAGGTTCAGGGCTTACTAGACCCTACTTACTTCCAGCGGCGGAACCTTTCCGATTCTCGAAGAGACGGGAAACGGTAATCGGGGTCGGGCCGCCAAAAGCTCTACGAAAACACCAACCCGTGCGTGGTGGACTACAAAGGCAATCTATTCCCCGGGGCTACCACAACTATTTAGGTTTGGGCGCAAACTCGGGTAATACACTAGCCAAGACACCACGCCTATGCTAATGATTACTAAACTAGCCCGATCCTGGACTAGAGCACTCGGTCGAGCGGAGTTCCAAAGAAGTAAAATAAAGCAATACTTGAATTAAGTCAAATAATAAACTTGGAAATACCACAAGATAACCCGGGCGCTACTCAAATTGAGTCGGCTCGTAGAGGTACAAAAGTTGAGGCGAAAACCGACAAACCCGGCTTCTCCTCTTCTCTTCTCCTCTCACTCTCTTCCTCTTTTCTAAGTATACAACTAGGTGAGAGTCACCTAGAGGGACACTACTACTTGATAAAATGTGGAAGTGATGCTCACAATGTAGAATGGTGTGTGTTACAAGTGAGGGGGTGCCTCTCTTTATATAGTGGAGAGGAGGAGTGAATGGAGGGCTCTCCTTGCTTCGAGGTCTTCTTGGCGGGAACGAAACTTTGCACCGCATGCAACCGCCATTTGAAGACCGGTCCAAACCGCCCCAGAAAAAGGGCGGCAAATTTTGGCGAAAATTGGCGCCGGCCGCCCCCCGCCCCCGGCCCCCTCCCCGGGGGCCTCCCGCCCCCCCGCCTTCTCCCTCTTGCGCGCTTTTGTCCTTCAAATGTTGGGCCTATGATGGTGCATGGGCCAAATTGTGCGCGGGTTTGGTCCTCTTGATTGATCTACTCCTTGGCGTCTTTTATTCAATACGCTTCCTAATTTATTTGGCGACTTTGTACCTGTTTCCACTCTTATACCGCAAAACATAATTTCGCGAATACAAGTGGAACTAGGTTAGAAGTAAAGGTATATGTAACATAAGTTTGCTCCTTTCTCGTGAATTGGATAAAGGTTGGCGGTATAATATACGCGATAATGACCGCCAACAAGTTCCCCCAAGCTTAACCTTTGCTCGTCCCGAGCAAATAACTAAGTGTTAGGTTGTTGATCAGGAGTTGCTACAATGCCGATATATGTCAAAATGTACCATGCTCATAATAAAGTATTCTTCCGTTGTTTAAATAAATTGGCATTTTTTATCTATCCTTGTTTACTTAAATCATATGGGGCTTATAACATTCTCCAAACTCTTGGGTTATTGCAAGATAGAACGGTTTTCATAGAAACACTAGTCATTCATTCTTTGATTGATCATTCATGCGGAGATTTTCGTAATGATTCCTTAAATCATCTCAGGTGTGCAAACCATAAGGAGAAACAAGTCATAAGCCTTGATCAAGATGTGCAAGTGAAATTTTATTTCTTTTTGATAAGGTATGGGCTAGCTCTTATTTCTTTTTAGAGAAGTGGGCTCTACTCGCCCTCGGACACTTGTCCATTATTCTTCTCTCTCTCTTTTTTTTTAGAGGCGGGTATCGAAGTACCCATTGTTTTATTTTTCCGGACACACGTCCATTTTTTCTAGCTTAGCCCATAACCTATTTTTAGCAATGTGAATGTGAATCTTGATCAAAAGCGTATGACAGGTGTCTCACATAGGCTATCATGAGAATTTTGATCATTAAGGAATTTTGGAAATTATTCTCCGAATGATGAATCTCTCTTAGAACAAAATCATAGTAGATTCTATTTTTACCATATCATATCCGGCAATAGCTTAGAGAAGAATCATGTGTTTGCATACCCACAAATCATTAAGTTTTAGGACAAGACAAGTTAAGCCAATAAACTTAAACATTGGGGAATACAATGTTATGAACTAGGTGCAAATTGAACTATAGACAGAGCAACTATTCATCATTTCAACTTCGGAGAAATTAAGCATCCTTATACTACATATTGGAGTGGAATCATATTTTTTGTTCTTTTCATTTGTTTTTTTTTTTTTTAAAGAAATGAAAATGAAAAACTAAGAGATAAAATAAAATGATAGGGGAGGTAGGTACTTACCTCCGTGGGGGTCCTCCCCAAGCTAGCCGATGGCCTATGGGTTAGGGGGTAGTACCCCCCATGTGGCGCTAGAACGCCAACCGTGCCTCGTGCTCCTGTCGTCTCCTCCGCTCCGCCTCCTCTCGCTTGAGTATGTTCCATCACCCATGAGCATCAAAGTTTGTTGTTGATGTTGCCTCATGTCCTCAAGCATTGTATGCTTCTTTGTTCTTCTTTGTCTCCACTGAAATGGTTAGCAACAAGAATACCCGAAGGTGTATACTAGCTTGATAACATGTTCTTGCTTTTTATTAATAGGAAAAGTGCTTTTTTTAACAAGAAATAGAGATTAAGGCGAGATAAAAAAAATGAAATGAGTTTTTTTTGAAAAGAACAATTTTATTGAATGTAAATCACATAAGGACGGGTTATCTCCGAAAGTGCTTTGTTTAAAGACGAAAGCTCGTCCCTTGGGAAACCTTTTATATTTGAAACCAATGTTGGTGAAGTGGTTTCCCCTCCAACACCAACCTTTGAGTGTCGTCCCCCCAGAAACTCATGCCGAGATACCCCAAAATTTGCAAAATTTATGGTAGACAAAAGCATCTACAATAACCCTTTCAAAATTTTTATGAACAGAGAGCGAGAAAGGGTTGTAGATCATAGTGAAGATGGCTGAGTTATGGATCGACTCGGGAGATTTTTCATATGCGAATGGAATGGATGGGACATTTAGAATGTAACTTCCATGTTCGTTGATGAAATATCCTATTTGTGGGGAGCACTTTCTTTTTCATGACAGATCAAGTTATCCGCAAAATATGGATCGAAATTATTATTGCGGAGAGGCGTCTCACGCCTCCCCCAAGGATGATCGGGGAATGAATTCGATGAGACATCGTGTGTGGGCATAGGGGAGAAGGTGTAAAAATATCTTCTATATGAATTGGTTCACCCTCTATGTGTTGTGAGTGTTCTTGATGTCTCATATAGGAATTCGAGGTATATGATGAATCTGATCCGGGAATTTCTAAAGCATTCCAAAAATCATTGTTGACGTTTCTTAACGCACACGAGATAAATCCGCAAGCGCACGGAATCGTCGTTGTAGCTTTCACCCGGAAATATTCAGGGTATCATATTTTCCACAGGGAACGGATGTACTCTCTCCTAACTAGTTCGCCCAAGGACACGCAAAGCCAAAGATGGGGAGGATTAGCGAGAAGGATCCCTACACCTTTAATGTCTATGGTTAGCCGCCTCGAGCTACTTGTTCACTTCGGGCACCGCCCACGCCCAAAGAACGTGTCCGCAATTAGCACCGCGCCGCACCCGAACGTGGGGGATTTCAAGGGACGGACAAGGCTTGTCACGACCAAGCCGCCTACCCCTCAACCGTGGGATGCGCCACAAAAAAGATAGGCAACCCCTAGCCCGCACACCACGCCTACACTAGTGATTATCACTCTAGCGTGTTAACAAGGCTTACCCGTCCCCGGGGTCCTTCTACTAGAGCGCCGCCCCCGAAGGAACGACTATCAATCCCGTAAACAAGTAGATAAATCGTGGATAAACAAAAGACAATAAAGATTATCGAACCGTGGAAGCTTACTTAGCCAAGATCCCGTTAAGGAGCCAAGTCCGAATCCACCGAGGTACAAGGTTGGGGAGACACCGACAAGTCCGGCGCTTCCCGCTCTCGACCCTTCACATCTCTCCTCCGCCAATCTCTCTACTACTAATGAGGGCCTAAGCCCATTGGAGTGAAGGGGTAGAGTAGAGGGGAGAGCTCTCTTAGAGGAGAGGGAGAGACTCTTCCTTGGAATGGTGTGTCTTTACAATGAAGAGAATGGCCTCTATTTATAGGAGAGGGGAGGAGAGGGCCATCCCTATACAAGGCAACTTTTCCCCGGCGCCTCCACCGCATGCAACCGACCCTCCTCGTATGACGGTAAGGATGTTTCCTTCTTTCTTTGCAGAAAACCGGAGCAAAACCGGCCTCTAAGGCTTCGAACCGGAGGTGAACCGGTGCATCGGGCGCCAGTCTTGCATTTACGGAAGGTAATCGGGGGAGCGGGCGGGCGAAACCGGCCGATTCACGCGGTCCAACCGCGCTCCAGCGCGTGGTCGCGCGAACCGCCTTGCGGCGGCCGAGCCAGCGCGACGCCACGTGCCCCATCCGGCCGGTCGAACCGCGGCGCCGCCGCGTCCCGCGCTTCCAAGGCGTGTGTCGCGCCTCGCCTCGTGCCGCCACGTGGCGATCCGGGCCGCCCGCTTTGAATCCCGGTGTGCCGCTGCGTCTTTGCATCGACGGGAACCGCGCCGACAGTGGGGTCCACGCTGCCGGGCGCGCGTCTTGCGCGCTCCCGCGCGGACGGTCGTGGGTCGGCCACGTGGCCGCCCCGATGGGCCGGGCGGTCGTTGGTGCCCCGGTGGGGGATACCGGCCCCCGCCCGGCCCATGGATCACCGCCGCTTCCGCGGCGCTGCCAGCAGTGTTGCTGGTTCTGCCACGTGTCGCTTAATGATAGGCCATGCATGGTACCGTAGTCCGCCACGTGGGGACCGCTCATTTCATGTGATTTTTATTTGTACCATATCTTTTCCATCCGAGTCCAAATATATCAAGTAATATATCCATTTTGATCAGGGTGACGAGCTCTCCGCGATGATGTACTTTGTTTTGCCATATAAGATACTTTTTCATGACGATAAATTGGAGAATCCTGCATTGTACTTTGAAATACCAAAACTTGTGGAACTAGTTAGAATTAATCCCTACCACTAAGTTTGGTATATAAATATGAATGTTTTATGCAGGTGTTGACGGTATAAAATAGATAGTTAACGACCGTCAACAATCATCATCAAGGAAATGGTCATCCTCGAATTCAAAGGGACATGCATAAGGATGGGATTCATCATCCCAAGAAGTGTGATTGCATGTTCCCTTAACGGGAGGTTCCTCGACAACCGAATTATGAGAAGAATTTGAAGGAACTTCAAATTCGGTTGTAAGTGCCTCCTTTTGTTGGTCGGGGCTTGACTCTATTGGATCTTCTGGAAACTCGTCATATATACCAGTGTATGGGGTGTTTTCTAAGATCTTCCCTAGAATGGCTTTCCCCTCACTAATGGATTTATGCACAAACGAGCCTCTAGAAGAGAGGTCAAGTTGGAGAGCATCCTCCTTGCTAAGACCAAGATAGAAGTGGCAAAGAATGACTTGGTCCGGCAAAGAAAGGTCCAGGCTCAGTATTTATAAGACTTAGTAACCCGGCCCGGATGCTCCTAGAGTCTCCTTCTCTTTTGTTTAAATCTGAGAATTTCTATTCGAAGGGGCAGCGACTTGGGAATCGGGGAAGAAAGCAAGACAAAATTTGTCTCGAAGTTCAACCCGCCTTTAAAGTGAACACCTCCTACGGTATGAGCATACCATTGTTTCGCTCTTCCCAAAAGGGAGAATGGAAACAGATTTCCATTTAATGGTCTCCCCGTGTCATGCCGATAAAATGAGGCAAGAACACAGTGCTCGAAGTTCCCGAAGGTGGCTATATGGATTTTCATTATCGTGCCCGAGAGAAGGGTTGGTCTCAACCATGGCTATGAAAGCGGGGCGAATTTCAAAGCCATTTGTAAGAATCGGATGGGATGATGGTGGAGGCTCCAACGAATCGCCCTTTGGAGCCGAATGTTTATAGATAGGCGTTGAGTCCATGTGGTTGTGGTGATGGTGGTGGTAAGGTGCATAAAAATGGTGGTAAAAATAAAAAAAGATACACAGACGACTTGGTTCGATCCTAGAACAACTACCATTCCCGAGAACGGCGCCGAAAGCTTGTTGGTAATTTTAGCATAAGCGGATAAATCCGCAAAGCGCCGCGGAAAGTACCGTTGTAGCTTTCACCCTGAGTA
This sequence comes from Hyparrhenia diplandra, assembly GCA_015847255.1. NCBI lineage: Eukaryota > Viridiplantae > Streptophyta > Magnoliopsida > Poales > Poaceae > Hyparrhenia > Hyparrhenia diplandra. The sequence goes on along the minus strand of JADLZK010011942.1, from coordinate 214,001 downwards.
TTCGTGGTATCGATTTCCACGGGAACGAGAAGTGAACTAGAAAGGATCAAGTACGTCCCAAGAGATAAGAAAGAATAATATTTTTGTAGGTAGAGAGGGGTTCTCTAAGGTTTTCCCAAGATTACTAAATACCAAGGTTCAGGCTTACTAGACCCTACTTACTTGAGCAAAATGAACCTTTCCGATTCTCGAAGAGACGGGAAACGGTAATCGGGTCGGGGCCGCCAAAAGCTCTACGAAAACACCAACCCGTGCGTGGTGGACTACAAAGGCCCGATCGTGAGTAGCTGGTCACCCCCGGGCTACCACAACTATTCCGTAGGTTTGGGCGCAAACTCGGGTAATACACTAGCCTAGACACCACGCCTATGCTAATGATTACTAAACCGGCCCTGATCCTGACTAGAGCACTTTCGGTCGAGCGGAGTTCCAAAGAAGTAAAATAAAGCAATACTGAATTAAGTCAAATAATAAACTTGGAAATACCACAAGATAACCTGGACGCTACTCAAATTGAGTCGGCTCCGTAGAGGTACAAAAGTTGAGGCGAAACCGACAAACCCGGCTTCTCCTCTTCTCTTCTCCTCTCACTCTCTTCCTCTTTTCTAAGTATACAACTAGGTGAGAGTCACCTAGAGGGACACTACTACTTGATAAAATGTGGAAGTGATGCTCACAATGTAGAATGGTGTGTGTTACAAGTGAGGGGGTGCCTCTCTTTATATAGTGGAGAGGAGGAGTGAATGGAGGGCTCTCCTTGCTCGAGGTCTTCTTGGCGGAACGAAACTTTGCACCGCATGCAACCGCCGTTTGAAGACCGGTCCAAACCGCCGAAAAAAGGGCGGCAAATTTTGGCGAAAATTGGCGCCGCCGCCCCGCGCCGGCCGGCCCCTCGGGCCGGCCTCCCGCCCCGCCCTTCCTTCCCCGCTTGCGCCGCTTTGTCCTTCAAATGTTGGGCCTATGATGGTGCATGGGCCAAATTGTGCGCTGGGTTTGGTCCTCTTGATTGATCTACTCCTTGGCGTCTTTTATTCAATACGCTTCCTAATTTATTTGGCGACTTTGTACTGTTTCCACTCTTATACCGCAAAACATAATTTCTGCGAATACAAGTGGAACTAGGTTAGAAGTAAAGGTATATGTAACATAAGTTTGCTCCTTTCTCGTGAATTGGATAAAGGTTGGCGGTATAATATACGCGATAATGACCGCCAACACTGGTCAAGTTGGGTAAGAGTTGCATGCATAGTTTGCAAGTTTTAGTGGTTGCATGTAGCTTGATGGATTAGAATCAGAGCCTCTGTTTTCTCTGTTTTTGAGGCTGTTAATGTTAGAATCAGCTCAGGGCGGTATGGAATGTTTTGTAGATATTTTTGTTAGCTTTCCAACGAGTATTTGTTTGCTGCATTTGGAGTTATAGAACTCCCTGTGTGACTGTTTTAAGGACAGCATGTCTAGCTGCCATTTTTCCAGTGATTAGTGAAATAGGGTGTTTTGCTTGATGTAGGTTATTAGGGTTTCTTGCATAGTTATAATTGTGTTTCCGTAGAAGAGATATCCACTTACTAATGTCATACATCATAATGCATTCATCCATTCCTTGTAAATCATGCATTCCTTAATATTCATCTTTGCATACACATTCATATTGGATCGAAAGGATGAGAGCAAGAGGAGGTCCCAGAAGAAGCAGGACAAGTCGCTGAACTGCTGAAGTGCCCAAGGCATCTTCTAACATCTTTCTGAAGGCAAGCCCCGATGCATGCTGCCCTTTCCTATGCTTTCTAACTAAATTGATTTGCGTCCTTTATATATGTTGATGCATTAAGTTTAGGAAAGTGGTTGAAACCGTTGATGCACAGATATCCTTGTTGAAGTTGTTATCCCATCCTATTTAGAGGTCTAGGTTATAAATGCTCAAGATGGTGATTGCAAAGAGACGGTGATTCCGGTCACTTGAGAGGATGTTTGTGGTTAGTCACATGGGTGACTAACAAGTCGCGTCTTGAGAACCTGATTAATAAAACATGCTTAGATTGGATGGATATTGTGGTCTTTCCATCTGATCGATTAAGGACTTACTCTTTGTCGGAATGTGGTCGGAAGTTGAACGTACCTGTTCATATAGTAGGCTCCGCCGGGTCGTGAGCCACGAAGCTCGTGGGAATGTTAGGGGCCGGCTTTGCTCGCTTTATCGCTCCTCCTTGGTGTGGTTGGTGAGGTTAATCGGGCACAAGAAGATGCGCACGAGGGGTCGTACTCGTTGCTTCGCTCACTGGGTGGCCCGATAAGGAGGGGGTAGCCGGCAAGACCGAGACTTTACGTCCCGTAACGTCCTGGGAGTGATCGGGTCTGCAGTCATGACGTAGACCTAGTTTATGACAGGGTATTTGCCAGCTGGTTTGCAATCGATTCGAATCGCCATCTCTCCTGGTCAGTGAGAACCCGGGTTGCGTCCACGGCAATGTAGTCTTAATATCACAATATATGTTATATTTATCATGTTGCTGCTGTTAAAACTATGATCAAGTTACTTATGCTGTTATTTATATATTACTGAGCATATGTCTTTAACCTTGACTATACAGGATCTATGGTTATGTATATAATAAATAACCTTTTAACTTGGAGAAATTCAAGTAGTATGTGTAGGCTCACTAATCAACCTTATTTTCTGAAAGTAAATGTGAGTCAACCAGCTCCAGATAAAGCCAAGCATGATCCTTGGAGTCTTTTCCTTATTTTTCTTGTTTCAGACGGGTAAGTCTTGCGGAGTACAATTGAGTACTCACGGGTTAATTCCCGATGTTGCAGGTGACTCCGTCTAGCATGAATTGATCTAGTTGTGATGTGCTGTGGTTGAAGAATAATGCCTAGGGCATGGCATTCTCCATATTTCCCCGTCTCGTGCTATACCGGGTTGACACTATGTTGGCACTATCCTATTTTATTTCCGCTGTACAACTATTTGGCTTGAAAACTATCGCTTCCGCACTCTGAACTACTTTTGAAATAAATGTGTACATCGCACTCTGATTATAATATATTCAAATTTGGTTTGAGATACCTGCGGATTTGAACTACTGAGCTCAACGATCCTTGTTGTATTGTTGATGAGTTTGAAATCACTCGGAGATTTCCGGAATACCGGGTTTATATGGACTCAAGTGTAGACTGTGATTACTTCGGTAATTGCGAATTATACTTGATTTCTTATAAATTGGTCGGCTCTGTCACACCGCGGGCCACGAGACATGCCTGGTGCTTGATCACTGCACCAGCCTCATCCTTCTTGAGCTTGTACACCCACTTAAGAGTGATAGCGTGGTGTCCGACCGAAAGATCTACTAGCTCCCACGTCCGGTTCCGCTCAACGTCGACGTCCATCTCCTACTGCACCACGGCGCGCCATGCCGCGTCATCCTCCGCCTCAGCGAAAGAGCATGGCTCACCGTCCTCATGCGCCAAGTGTAGCTCGACGTCGAAGTCGTGCACCGCCATTCCAGGGACAGGGTGATCGCCGAGGATGTTCTCCACGCTGCGGTAGCGAAGTGGCTCAACATCATGGTAGGCATCGATGCGGTCCTCATCGTTGGGTAGCGGAGTGGCGAATTCCATTGTCCGCTGACGAGTTGAAGCTGCCGATGCTGATCCTAGAGGTGGTGGTGGGAGGGCTCGATGGTGCTGCAGGAAGTGGAGTACTTGCCAGGGCTGACGGCGAGCTGGGTGCTGGAGACATCAAGCTTTGTGAAGACGAGCTACTAGCTCCATTACTCCCTCGAAGTGGACATACTCGATGACGAAGTCTCTAAGAGTCGAAGTCGAGCCGTCATCCACCGCCTTGTCCCAGGTCTAGCCTCGTCCGTTGTCGAACATGACATTGCGAGAGATGTGGATGTGCTATGTCGTAGGCTCGAGGATGCAGTAGGCCTTGTTGCCCTCCGCGTAGCCGATGAAGACCCCCTAGTGTACTCCGATGATCGAGCTTGCCGACGCGGGTGAGCTCCTTGGCGAATGACAGACAACCAAAGACGCGGCGGTGGATCACCACCGGCTTGCGCCCAAGCCAAGCCTCGTATGACGTCTTGCCGTCAAGCGCCTTGGTGGGCGACTGGTTGAGGAGGTGGATGGTAGTTGTAACACCCTAGGTGTTAAGCATCTTGAAAACATGATCATTTGCATAGCATCATCATCATTTCATGCATAATCATGTGCTAGTGACATTCACTTTGAATTTACTCTCATTTCATGCTTGCTTGACCTAGCTACTATAGGATCTTAGCTATAATGATGTTTTGGACCTAGATTGTGCCTAGATATATTTTTGACATAATTTAGGACCATGTTTGAGCTTGAGTTTCAATTTAGAAATTTTATTTTAAATCTGCCCTAGAGGTCAAACCTCTTTGACCCATTTTGAAACTCCTTTCAAAAGTGCTTGATAGAAGTGTTTCTAGCAAAAAGTTTCTATAGATGAAATGAAGTACTTTTTATGTAGAGCAAATGATCTTTTATAAGTTTCTTGTGAAAAGGCTTGGAAATGGTTCAAATAGTGCCCAACAGTTTGGGTCAAATTTGAGTCAAATTCAAACTCTGTTTTGACTAGTTTGTTTTGACCTTGCTGTTTTTAATTTTTAGTTTCAAATCTAGGCCGAATTAGAAAAATTTCATATTGAGTGTTTTGTAGCTTATGAAATTCTCTACAAAGTTGATGTTTTGACTTTTTCCAAATTCCACACGGATCTCGAGGCACAGGCCAAAACAGTCGCTGGTTCAGAAAACAGTAGGGGGGACTTGTCGGCTCGTCGCCGGCCGACACACCGCCGCGCCGACGTGGCCGCACGCGCGGACGCCGACGTGCGGCCCGGATGGGCCGTTACCGGGTCATGCGCCACATAAATAGGGACGCCGCGCCGCGCCCTAACCCTAGCTTCACTCCACCACCGCCGCCCGGCCGCCAGCGTGGAGAAAAAGCCGCCCCGCCATCGCCGTCGATCCCGAGCTCCGCCGCCGCGTTCCGCCGTCGTCACCGCACCAATCCACCCCAAATTAGATCCCTAGCGTCGCAATGAGCTGCCCTATCTAAAGCAATCGTCGAATCGAGGTAAAGATCGAGGTACGGACCTCATTTCCCCGTCCCCGACCGCCGCGGCGGGCGAGTCCGCCATGGCCGCCGTCGAGGCAAGCTCACGCTCGAGCTCATGGGTCGCTTTAGATCCTTTTTCTTTTTCGTGTTTCCGAGTTGCCTAGTGGTACTTGAGCTCTCGAGCTAGATGGATGAGTAGATCGAGCCGTCGTTTCGCCGGGACGCCGTCGTCGCCGACGCCGCCGCCCGCGGATCGCCGCCGCCGCATCCGTTTCTTCGCCGTTGTTGCTCCATTGAGGCTCTAGCTTGCTTGCATGTCACCTATGTTGCTTAAGGAGTCGAGAACGGGCATTAGTTTGCCGGCTTCCGCCGGAAACGGCCGGACCGCCGCCGTCCGCGCCGCTCTTGCCAGCGCCGCCGCCGCCGTAGGTCGCGCTAGAGTCGATTTCTTTTGGGGAAAATGGTATGGATCGATAGCTCTTGTCGAGAGGAAGCCGTAGGTGCCCTTGGTTCGTCGGGGGAAACCCGCCCGTCGGGCGGAGATCCGCCGCACCCGCCACCGCGCTCTGCCCTGTGTCATCGACATGCGGGCCCCGCCCGATTTTCCTTTTTCTTTTCTTTTTTTTTTTTTACGTTTTTCAGCTTTTGCTTGAAAAGCTTTAGAAATTCATAACTTGGTCATTTTGAGTCCTTTTTGAGTGAAACAAATTTTGCCATGCTTGTTAGGTGATAGGCTACAGTATAAAATTATGAAACCCTATTTTCTGATAACTTTTATATAGAGTTTTATTTATGGCTAGAAATGCATGGAAATTGAGGAAAATCATATCTTTTTAATTGGTACAAGATAAAAATATGCTTCCTGTACAAAAAGTGCTTGTTTTTGTGAGTAGAATCCATGAAAAATATCAGGTATGATATGTTCTGTAGAAGAAATGTGATTTTCTATTTAGGTGCTTTTTGCCAAGTGATCTTTAGAAATTCATAGAAAAATAAATATTAGGGTTTTGGATGTGAGACTTGATGTGTTGGTGTTTGATAGGTTTTAGAAGCTTATCATACTCAGAAATCTATTGTCTGACACTTTTCATAGTACAAAGTATTTTCATGCATAGGTTTGGTGTCAACTTGTCATTTTTGTGTAGGACTGTATGAGCATGATCTTGCCCTGAGATTTTTATGGTAGCTGTTATATTGCAGTACTATGCCCTGGTAATTTTTGTAGAATTTTCTGAAGTAGTTATGTATTTATCATATTTATGATGCATGGAAAATAGGCTAGAAATATGTGTTTATATGAAGATGGTGTGTATTAGTATTTTTATTATATGTTCCTAGCATGAATAGGATCTGTTAGTAAGCTTGGTTTGGTCAGCTTAGTAGTTTTGACATTTTCTTGTTCCTAGCATTTATTTAATTATAGGGTGCAAGTGTAGTGTTTGCTAGGGCATGTTATTTTATGTGCTTTAAATTATCTTTTGGCATGTCCAGTAGATTTATTTGGTAGATAATTACTTGGTTTACTTGCTGGTTAAGTTTGAGATAAGTTGCATGAGTAGTTTGTGAGTTATGGAGGTTGCATGTGATGTTTGAGTTGAAAACAGAGTCTCTGTTTTCCATAATTTCGAGGCTGTTAAGTTCAGATTCAGTTCTGGGTGATGTGGAATGTTTTGTAGGAAATTTTGTTAGCTTTCCATAGAGTCCTAGTTCACTGAATTTGGAGTTGTAGAACTCCTTGTGTGACTGTTTTAGTGACAGCATGTTGGGCTGTCATTTTCTGTTGATTTGTGAGTTGAGATGTTTTGATTGGTGTAGGTTATTAGGGTTTCTTGTGTAGAATTAATTGTGTTTCTACCGAAGAGATATACACTTACTAATAGCTTGCATCATGAAGCATCCATCCATCATACATATTTTACTTATTGCAAGTTGATATTCATGTAATCGTAATCATATCTTTTCTCCATCATATGCATCATCACAGGATCGGGGGAAGGGTTCGAGGAGCTGATCGAGGAGCGACGGAGAGCTTCACCATCCGGGGAGTGCAGTCCGGAGGAGCCATCGGAGGAGAAGAGTCGACAGACGACCTGCCTGAGTGCCCGCAGAGCACGTTCCAAATGACGCGTTCTGCGAGGCAAGCCCCGAGCATTCCGCCCTTTCCTAATTCTTCCAATTAATTTGACTTGAGTCTTTTATATGTTTCCTGCATTAAGTATAGGGAATGGTTGAAACCGTTGATGCATTACGATCCTTGCTGAAAGTTGCCCTATCCTATATAGATGTCTAGGTTAATGCTCAGTATCATGATTGCAGTAGACAGTGATTACGGTCACTTGAGGAAATGTTGTGAACAATCACATGGGTGATTGTCAAGCTGCTGTTGAGAACCTGATAAAGTAAAACATGTGAGATTGGGTGGATATTGTGGTCTTTCCACCTGATCAATTAAGGACTTACTCTTTGTCGGAATGTGGTCGGAAGTTGAACGTACCTGACATTTTGTAGGCTCCGCCGGGACGTGAGCCACAAAGCTCGTGGGAATGTTAGGGGCCGGCCATGCTCGCTTTATCGCTCCTCCTTTGGTGATGGTTGGTGTGGTTAATCGGGCACAAGAAGATGCGCACGAGGGGTCGTACTCGCTGCTTACGCTCACTTGGGTGCTCGAGAAGGAGGGGGGTAGCCGGCAAGACCGAGACTTTACGTCCCCGTAACGCCCCGGGAGTGATCGGTTCCGCCCTTGCAAAGTAGACCTGGTTTGTGTCGTGGTATTCGCCACCGGTTTGCAAATCAATTCGAATCGCCATCTCTCCCGGTTAGTGAGAACCCGGGTGCGCCCACGGCAATGTAGTCTTAATTATTACAATATATGTTATTTATCATGTGCGGTGATATAATTCGATCAAGTTACTTATGTTTGTTATTTATTCTAATTGAGCAATGATTAATCTTGACTATACCGGATCTATGTTACGTAACTAAAAAAGTAACCCTGTTAACTTGGAAAATATATACAAGTAGCATGCATAGGTGCACTAAACAACCTTATTTGTGAAATTAATGTGAGTCAGCTAAACTCCAGATAAAGCCTAGCATGATCCTTGGAGTCTTTTATTTTATTTTGGACGGGTAAGTCTAGCTGAGTATTTTGTACTCGTGGTTTTATTCCCGTTGTTGCGGTGAGCATGTTTACCATGGTTACCGTAAGACTTGTCCTGCTTTCTGTTGATGAAGAGTAAGGCCGGGGCAAGGCAAATCTATATCCCCGCCTCATCATTTGCTTTCTGAGGGATGACTATCTCGCCGCACTATTTTATATTTGTTTTCGCTAAAAAGACTATTTGGTTTTCAAACTATTGCTTCCGTACTTGAACCCGAGTTTGTAATAAATTATACTTCGCACTCGATGTTTAATGTATCGAACTTGGTTTGAAATACCTGCGGATTTTACTACCGAGCTCAACGATCCTGTTGTGTTGTTGATGAGTTTGAAATCACTCTAAGATTTCCGGAATACCGGGTTTATATGGACTCAAGTGTAGACTGTGATCGCTTCGGTGATTGCGAATTATACTTGATTTCTTATAAATTGGTCGGCTCTGTCACAGTAGTCATCACCGCGTCACCCTAGTAGATTGTCGGCATCCCTCTCTGCTTGAGGAGGGCCCGAGCGGTGGCCACCACCATCTGGTTGCGGCGATCGACGACGCTATTCTGCTGTGGGGTGTATGGGGCGGAGAAGTGGCGCCGGATCCCCTCGTCGGCGCAGTACGCCAAGAACTCAGCCGCTGTTGTCCATGTGCAACATCCGATGCTTACGGCCGCACTCCTTCTCCACAGTTGCCCCCTTGGTGTCAAGCAGGACCGCTGTTGACACCTGTTATAGCATAATATTATAAGTTAAATAACATGAAATAAGGGCTCAAGTTAAAGACCAAACATAAGTCTAGGGGTCTAACTAACATAATTCCACGAGTTTTGGTATTCTCGTGACTTTCCGTGGGGACTTGATAGATAATTGCGAGAGAAGAATGGAGAAAGTTCCTAATATACAAGACATATGAAGACAAGACTTAACCGTGAAGTAACTCAACCCGAAAAGTGGACTAAAACATTCTAGAAGATACCGGAGGACACCGTAAAAGACGGGATGCCGAGGTGGCAAGCCACCCCCGGCGGCCCGATGCCACATAGGCCGGCCGCTAGGTGGGCCACCCCTGTCAGCCTCTCCTTTCTAGGTCGGTTTACCACCGACTTTGAGGTTGTATCTACACCGTTGTTGAAGGTCGGTTTGATCCAAGGGTTGACGTTCATCGCCAAGTACTATATAAGAAGACCAAATGACCCCGGGTGATAACAATTTCATTATCATACTCATTCATCAACTCATACCCATCTAGTCCAGCCAAGTCTAGACCTAAGCCCTAATTCATACTAGAAGTAGTTAGCTATCTAGCTAGTTCTAGTTGAAGATCAATTTCATCTTGAGTTCCTGATAGTCAAGAAGTAGCAAGGATCATCGTTCTTGAGACTTCTCTCTTGTATTCGATTTGTAAGTACTCTTATATTTAGAATACAATTGTTATGGCTTTGATCTATATAATTATTATATTCTTATTGATATGTGTTTATGCTTGCTATGATTATATGTTTAGTTTAGTAAGATTGCTTTATATTTTATGCATGGAATTGTATAGCATCCATATAGATGATCACTATGTGGGTGATAAGCAATGTGTAAACGTGGTGTTTATACAACGTTTATCTGTAATTGCACCCTACATTCCGGGCGTGTGGTAGATCGCGGGAGTGACAAATCCCGTTGAATCCTTTGGAATCCACCCTCCGAATGTAGGACTAGTCGAGTTTATTATTACGGTAATGATCAAGTTTCATCCTTGGTTGTTATTGGTAATGCTTGCCATGTATAGAAGTAATCCAACCTTGCCATGATAGCTAGATGTATTGCACTAATTGTAGTATTCATTTGACATATATGATTAGGAGTATCTTAGGAATATTCATTCTATTCTTTCTATAACATGTTAATAACTCGTATGATACTAGTGGCTTATGATGATCTTAGACTTGGGTATTTATCAATTATATAATTATCTTTATCCCGTGACTTATCCTGTTGAGTAATGTTAGATGCATATGGCTACTCGCATTACAATACTTTGTAAGGTGGATCTCATAACTAAATCACAATATAAATCATTAGATGACCTTTCTCTCTACTTTCCATAGACTCCCTTCCCCGTGGTAAAATATAAATACGATACCGGATTACTCCCCAGTGAAGTGCTATAATTGGTATTTCTATCTCGTAAACTTTGCGATATCATGTTCATTCTTTTATCAAGGCCAATCAAGAATACCATGCCCCGCTTTTCTTTGAGCGTTATTGCTAGGGTGACAGACTAGTGTATAGGTAATGCCTAGAAATGAGGGTATACCTTGAGTACATATCCCGTGAGATTAACTCCACTATGGATAATGATGCTAAGTTTACATCCCACTACTAACACCGCCTAACTCCGCTTTGTTGGATCATGAGGTTAATCCCATATCTAAGCTAACATGATTAGATAGATATCCCATATATATTTCTTTTCGCCTTCCTAATTGGGATCGTGTAAGAAATATCAACAAGCATTTCGGCGCCGTTGCTTGGGAAGGCGTAGTCTATTTAGAGAAATAATTTTTCTTGACTTTGTTTTTCAAAACTTTCCTAGTTTGGGAGAGCATAGTCAATCTTTCAATTTTGAAAAGATGTTTTCAAAACTTCAAAAGTTTTCTAGTGCGTCTTTCCAGCTTTCTCAAATTTGGAAGGGTATTAGCCAAAGACTTAGACAGGTGTTATTCCTATTAAGTTGGTATTGTTTCGACTTTACTAGTTAGAAAGGGTGCTAGCCAAAAATCTTATGAACACATCATATAAGGAAACCAGAGAGATCCCTTACATCACCTAATGCATTGAGAACCCATTATCACATACTCAAACAGGTTCATCCCTGTTCTCTATTTTATTTTGATCTTATGCGAGGGAAAAATATATGTATGAATTGGAACCTTCCGAAAAATTATATTGAAGATCCTAAAAATTAATCGAGCAAAGCCGAGCAAAACTCGGACAAACTCCAAAGACCTACATCATCATCATCATCGCCCGAGAATCCAAGACCTCTTGAATCGGAAGTTAATCAAGTTACTAAAGACTTGACATCTGAATTTGAAGCTATGGCAACCAAGACACTTCGTGAGTTCTCAGCTCCTACCACGGACAACATTCTCGTTGGTCCGAAGGTAGAGGTTGGAGACAAAGGCTTTGAGCTTAAGCCAGGGCTCATCAATATGGTGCAAGCTAGTCAATTTTGTGGAAAGGCACATGAAGATGCTAATGCTCATCTCCAACACTTCCTGGAGATTTGCAGCACATTTACTATGAAGGACGTATCCGAAGATGCAATCTTGCTCCGTCTCTTTCCATTCTCACTTTTGGGAAGGGCTAAGCAATGGTTTTATGCTACAAAAGATAAGAATACAACATGGGATATTTGTTCCACAGCCTTTCTTGCTAAGTTCTTTCCTGTAGGCAAGACAAATGCCTTAAGAGGGAAGATATCAAATTTTCAACAACAGCATGATGAATCAGTCCCGGAAGCGTGGGAGCGTTTCCAAGAATATATTTCAGAATGTCCACACCATGGGATGGAGAAGTGGCTGTTGATGCAGACTTTCTATCATGGGCTTGTTCCCAGTGCTCGTGAAACTATGGATGCTGCAGCTGGTGGTGCTTTCTTATCACTTACATTAACTCGTGCCACAGAACTTGTGGAGAAGATGGCTTCCAACCAAGGTTGGAGTGAAGAACGTCAATCTCGCAAGAGAGGAATGCACCAGCTTAAAGAAGTAGATATGCTGTCTGCTAAAAATAGGCCTTATCATGAAGAAGCTCGAGGATAGAGATCCTCAACCCAAGGCAGTTATGCAAATTCAAGACTCATACATGACATGTGAAGAATGTGGAAACTTAGGCCACACTGGCAGAAATTGTCCAGAGATCCTGGAGGACATCAACTTCATCAATAACAACAATAATTTTCGTCCTCAACAGAATCAAGGTTGGAACCAACAGAGGCCCAATTATCAAAGCAACTATCAAGGTAATTATCAAGGTAACAATCCAGGTAACAATTTTAATACTTATCAACCTTCTTTGAGAGATCTTGTTGTTAACCAAGATAAGACCATGGAGAATCTGTCTAGAAAAATAGCTACTAATGATAAAGCTTTAGAACTTATCAATACTCGTTTGGAAAGCTTTTCTTCAGCTATAAAGAATCAGCATAGTTTTAATAAGATGATAGAATCTCAGATTTTTCGCCATTATCTGTTCCACTAACCACACCAGAAAGATTCCGGGGCAGCCTAAGAATTAGAAACCGCAAACCTTGTCGATATTTATAATGCAGGTCGTTACTATAGAGAGATCTCAGGAAGCTGTTGGTTGGATGACTCGATGCCACCTAAAAAGGAAGATCTAGGGAGGCCAGTCATTACAATCAAGATTGGACAACACACATTCGACAATGCTCTCTGTGACTTTGGCTCAAGTGTCAACATACTACCAAAGGTAATTTATGAAAAGATTTATAGTGAACCACTTTGGAAAACGAATATGTGCTTGCGGCTTGCGAGATCAATCATTCTCATTATCCCGAGGGATCCTTGAAGACGTGTGTGGGGAATCGAGGCTCTTACATGCCACCAGACTTTGCAAAGGTAGAGACACCGAAGAAATGAAAGAGCAACAATCATACTTGGTAGACCATTCTTATGCTCAGCTAAAACAGTCATCTACGCAGACAGTGCGAAGATTGTTTTCAACATCAAAGGGAAGAGGGAGAAATTCACTTTCAAGAACAAGGTACACACCTCTCTTACTTATTCCCCGAATACCAATCATTATGTTCTAGAACCAAAGATAGAAAATTACAACAAGAACAGAAGGAAGAATCAGAATCAGAACAAGAACAAGACGGCACAGCCTACAAAGGTAATGGTAGTAAACAAAACAACATCTTATAATGATCATTTACTTCAATCTCCAATGCTTCATCAGCAAGATGATCCAGCTGCAGATGGCAGACCAATCCTATAGAGTTCCTGAAGGACTTGCTAAAAACGTACCAGTCAAGATTATGGACCACTATGTTCTCACTGACTTTGTAGTCATGGACATGGGGAAGGAAGAAGACCCTCCACTAGTGCTTGGGAGACCATTCATCAACACTACTCGTGCAATCATCTACATCCATACAGGAGAGATTCATTTCCAATTCCCTAAAGAGAAGGTACGTGTTTACTTTAATAGTTATAATGAATATACAAATCCCAGGGGGAAAAGCAGGGCAGCTCGTCGCCGCCATAATAGATGATGGATCAAGAATCTAGAAGAAGATAAGGTAAGTGAAGAGACTAAAGCTCTTACACCTAATACATCCACGAAGAAAGAAGAATCAACTACTCCAGAGAAGAGTACATCATCCAAAAGATGGAGGAAGAAGAAGACATCTCCCATAACATCATCAGAAGAGACCATAGAATCATCAGTGCCACCAATTGTGACAACTGATATACCATGGGAGTAAAGAGCAGAACTTGAAATCTTGTTCGGAGGACTCTAAACGCCGAATCCTCACCGAAAGGTAAGTCGGTAAGTTATCAATAAAATCCCCGCACTGTATAGTTATTCTTCCTCTATCATGTTTATCTTTTTCAAAGATCTTATATCTGCATTTGAAAACAACAAAAATATTTCATCTTTTGTGAAAACCTTTAAGCCCCATGCTAGTATCCCCGAGGCTTAACACCTCTAGGCTATTTGCTGTGGTGGCATAAAAAATAAAATAAAGATGCATAAATTCTTTATCTTTTCTTACATAAAAAAATAATAATAATAATAAATAAAATAAAAATTTGAAAAAAAATATTTCCCGTGCAAACTAAAGCGATGTGGCTAACCCCTAATGCTTAATCAAGTTTCACTAGCTTTGTTGTTTATTTTGAGATCAACAGATTTCAAGAGGAGAAGAGATATGTTAGGCGCCATCCTTTGTTGCCAACTACCTCAACTTCTACATCATTGAAGATTACACTCCAATCTAGCTTGGGGAGTGCAACCCCCGCTTATCCGATAAGTATCTTACTATCTATCTATATAATATTATATTATTATTAGTTAAATATTTTGTTTGCTAGAAAGTTTGTTAAGAGTCTAATAGTTTATAGAGTCTTTTGTTAGAGTGTGAATAAAAGGATCAAGAGAGAGTGTTCACTAAAGTTTACTTTGCTCAACTAAAAGGAACCTTAAAATTTGCCAACATGGAGATGATGAATAGTTGCTCCGTTGTTATACTTTTCTAGTACCTAGTTTTCAAGCTTAATTTCTCTTGAGCTCCATTTGCAAAAGTTACTTTGATATTTACTCTAAAACCTGAAACCTATGGGATGCAAATGCTTGCTCTAAAGTCTAGGAAATTGACGGACATGATATATGATAGTCTGAGCTGCTATTTGATCTTACTCCTAGTGACACTAGATTTCTGGAGATTTATATTTTTGAAGAATTGAAAATGCACATGATAAGTTCCTGTGTGACAAGAGTGTGAACCTCCTACCACAGCCATATATACAAGCTTCTTTAGATTAGGAAAACCTTTAATTTATATATATAGGCTGCTTGCTTTGCAATGAGTTTATTCAATCTTTGTCGACCCTTAGAAACTTTTCATGCTGATCATGTACACTCCATTCCACTCCACTATATTCCACTCCACTCGACTCCATACACATATACTATTTCCATCCTGAAAGTACGCATCCACCATATATATACCACTATCATTTCACTCTAGCCAGCAAAAATATTCTACTCCTATCCTAGGAGAGAGCAACCAAAAATACTCACTATGCCCATTCACTCATTCATTGCTAGCCAATATCTTACAAAAGCTCCATTATATTTTACCTCTCAAAAAGTTATTACAAAAAGAGATCTGGGTTGTAGATTAAAAAAAAAGAGAAAAAGAAAGGGAGATGAAAAATGGACAAAAGTCCTACGGGCGAGTAGAGCCTACCTCCCTAAGAAAAAGGAAAAAAAATAATAATAAAGATGAAAAATGGACAAGTGTCCGAGGGTGAGTAGAACCCACATCTTTAAAGAGAGGAAATAAAAGACAAAAGTCTAGGGTGAGTAGAGCCCACCTCTCTAAATAAAAGAAAAATAAAGAAAGAAAAAGATACAACCCAGGTTCTCTATAAAGTTTCCAAATCCAAAAGAGAGAAGATTCCTCAAGGAGCAAAAGTAAGATTTCCCCTCATCTATTCTATTCACTTCACACCTTACTATGATCTCTATATTCTATCCACCATACACATGCACTTGATCAGTGTGACTTGTAACTTTGGATCCATTACTTGAATTTACAATATATGCTTAGTAAGTAAATAAATTATTTTCTCCTACCTATGAACTCCACATATAAGCCTTAGATATAGGGTGAGAGAGAAGAAGGCATAGTGTGCTACTGCCTTAGCCAAAAATACTACATATTATAAGAGAAAGGCAACACTACCTTGTTGCCTTAGAGAGTATCCACAAATACCACAAATGAGAGATTAGAGAGAGTCATACTGAGGAACTTTGAGTTTTATTTGAAAATCAGCAAAAACTCCAGAAGGACAGTTGATCAAAAGAGTTTGAGATATAGTGCTCGAGTTGACTGTTCTATCTTTCAATTACCCAAGATTGAAGAAAGAGATATAAAGCCCCCCAGAAGGTAAAAAGATAATTGGGTAAGTTGAAGTTTTAAAAAGTTTATCTTATTCTCGAGAGAAATTTTTGTTTGAAAGCATGTGTACTTTTAAGGTGTGATAACGTTGCAAAGAACTCCCCGATCCAAGTAAGTAGTTTAATATAATATCATGTGTCTTGCTAAGAGACTAGCAAGAGGTAAGCTTGGGGAGCTTGTTGACACCTGTTATAGCATAATATTATAAGTTAAATAACATGAAATAAGGGCTCAAGTTAAAGACCAAACATAAGCCTAGGGGTCTAACTAACATAATTCCACGAGTTTTGGTATTCTGTGACTTTCTAGGGACTTGATAGATAATTGCAGAGAAGAATGGAGAAAGTTCCGGAATATACAAGACATATGAAGACAAGACTTAACCGTGAAGTAACTCAACCCGAAAAGTGGACTAAAACATTCTAGAAGATACCAAGAGGACACCGAAAAAGACGGGATGTGAGGTGGGCAAGCCACCTGGCGGCGCCAAGTGCCACATAGGCCGGCCGCTAGGTGGGCCACCCCTGTCAGCCTCTCCTTTCTAGGTCGGTTTACCACCGACTTTGAGGTTGTATCTACACCGTTGTTGAAGGTCGGTTTGATCCAAGGGTTGACGTTCATCGCCAAGTACTATATAAGAAGACCACCGACCCCCGTGGTCGATAACAATTTCATTATCATACTCATTCATCAACTCATACCCATCTAGTCCAGCCAAGTCTAGACCTAAGCCCTAGTTCATACTAGAAGTAGTTAGCTATCTAGCTAGTTCTAGTTGAAGATCAAGTTCATCTTGAGTTCCTAATAGTCAAGAAGTAGCAAGGATCATCGTTCTTGAGACTTCTCTCTTGTATTCGATTTGTAAGTACTCTTATATTTAGAATACAATTGTTATGGCTTTGATCTATATAATTATTATATTCTTATTGATATGTGTTTATGCTTGCTATGATTATATGTTTAGTTTAGTAAGATTGCTTTATATTTTATGCATGGAATTGTATAGCATCCATATAGATGATCACTATGTGGGTGATAAGCAATGTGTAAACGTGGTGTTTATACAACGTTTATCTGCAATTGCACCCTACATTCCGGGCCGTGTGGTAGTTCGCGGGAGTGAGTCCTGTTGAGTCCTTTGGAGTCCACCCTCCGAAAGTAGAACTAGTCGAGTTTATTATTACGGTAATGATCAAGTTTCGTCCCTTGGTTGTTATTGGTAATGCTTGCCAAGTATAGAAGTAATCCAACCTTGCCATGATAGCTAGATGTATTGCACTAATTGTAGTATTCATTTGACATATATGATTAGGAGTATCTTAGGAATATTCATTCTATTCTTTCTATAACATGTTAATAACTCATATGATACTAGTGGCTTATGATGATCTTAGACTTGGGTATTTATCAATTATATAATTATCTTTATCCTGTGACTTATCCTGTTGAGTAATGTTAGATGCATATGGCTACTCTACATTACAATACTGTAAGGTGGATCTCATAACTAAATCACAATATAAATCATTAGATGACCTTTCTCTCTACTTTCCATAGACTCCCTTCCCTGTGGTGGTAAAATATAAATACGATACCTAGATTACTCCCCGTGAAGTGCTACAATTGGTATTTCTATCTCGTGGCGCTTTGCGCATATCATGTTCATTCTTTTATCAAGGCCAATCAAGAATACCATGCCCCGCATTTCTTTGAGCGTTATTGCTAGGGTGACAGACTAGTGTATAGGTAATGCCTAGAAATGAGTGGTATACCTTGAGTACATATCCTGGTGAGATTAACTCCACTATGGATAATGATGCTAAGTTTACATCCCATTACTAACACCGCCTAACTCCGCTTTGTTGGATCATGAGGTTAATCCCATATCCAAGCTAACATGATTAGATAGATATCCCATATATATTTCTTTCGCCTTCCTAATTGGGATCGTGTAAGAAATATCAACAACCGCCCACATATACCGAGACACGTCGTCGATGAGAAGGAAGTAACAACGTCCTCCAGGTGTAGCCGGTGTCACGGGGACGTAGAGGTTGCCATGCACGAGCTCCAGCTTCTCCTTGGTGCGGAAGCTCGCCTGGCGGGGGAAGGGTTGTCGTGGTTGCTTTGTGGGGACTCAGGTGTCTCATAACTACTCAACATGGTCGATGTGCCGAATGCCCTGTACCATCTCCTTGTTATCGAGCTGCTTCAGGGCCTCGAAGTTGAGGTTCCCAAAGCGTTTGTGCCACCGCCTGGTGTCGTCGTCATGATGTCATGCAAGACCGAGAGGCTGCGCCACCTGCACATGAAAGACGTAGAGGTGATTGCTCCTCATGTTCACCTTTGCGAGAAGGCGGCGATGGCGATCCTAGATGCACAAGATACCGCCCTCCATGAACTCGCTTGAGTCGTTCTCATCCACTCGTCCTAAGCTGATGATGGAGTTCCTCAGCGCGGGGATGTAGTAGACAACGATGTGGAGCCCGTGCTCGCCAGTCTTGGTGGTGAAGACGATGGAGCCGACGCCCTTTGATCGCCACAGTGGAGGCGTCCCCGACCTTGACGGAGCCTCGTCAGCTGGAGTTGAGCTTGGAGAAGAACTCCCATCACCCGGTCATGTGGCGGGTGGCACCTGTGTCAAGGTACTAGGCCTTGATCTTGTCATCTTTGGATTCATTGCCGAGGAAGGAGTGGGCCCGTGGCTTGTCGAGATGGAGGAGCACGGCGGCGGCCAGCGTGGAAGTGGGGTGCAACTCGATGTTTCCGTGAAGGAAGAACATAACAACATCGTCACCGTCCTAGTGCCTGAGCGACATGTGCCTATCCACCACGCTTCGACTGCCGACAGTCTTTGGCCCAATGGCCATTCTGGTCGCAGTTGTTGCAAATGTCATCGCGGTTCACCTTGCGCTCATCGTCGGCGCATCCAGGAGCACCGCTAGGAACACCACCACACCTCTGGGGAGCCTTGTCTCACTTGCGTGGCCAACACTTGTGAGTGCCGCTCGATGGGGAAGCCACTGCTCCTCGGTGAAGAGAAGCTTGCCACTGGAGGTGGCCGATTCGGAGGGTGTACGGAAGTCGATGGTCTTGAGGCGCCCAATGACATCCTCGATTGTCAACTCCTCAAACTCCATCAACATCTTGATTGTGATGGCGACCTATAGGTACTTCTCAGGGATAACACGGAGGAACTTCTCGATGGCTCGCTCCTTGTTGATGTTGTCGTCACTGTACCACACCAGCTGCTGCATCATGGTCATAAGGTGGAGACCAAAGTCATTGATGTCCTTGCCTGGCTTGAAAGCTAGGTTCTCCCACTCCTTGCACAGCTTCTGTAGCATGGCTCGGCGTGCATGCTCACTGCCAATGCATGTCGAGGCGATGGAGTCCTAGGCGCCCATGGCGGTCCGCTTGTCCGCGATGGAGGTCTGCATCACTAGAGAAATAGTGGCAAGGATGGCCTCTGTTGACACCTGTTATAGCATAATAATATTAATCAATTAACATGAAATAAGGGCTTAAGTTAGATACCAACATAAGTCTAGGGGTCTAACTAATATATTTCCACAAGTTTTGGTATTCTATGACTTTGCAGGGACTAATAAATAAAAACAGAGAAGATCGATGAGAATCGGAAGAGTTTACATCCCATACGATGACAAGACTTAACCGTGAAGTAACTCAACCCGAAATATGGACTAAAACACTCTAGAAGATACCAGAAGACACCAGGAGGAAGGAGATCCTAAGAGGATCACCTACCCTGGCGACCGCCAGAGCCACTTAGGCCGGCCGCCAGGTGGGTCCCACCTTTCAGCCTCACATTTTTATGTCGGTTTACCACCGACCTTGAGGTTGTATCTACACCGTAGCTGGAGGTCGGTTTGATCCAAGGGTCCCTGTTCATCGCCAAGTGCTATATAAGAAGACCACCTGACCCCAGGGTGAAACCCTAATTCATTCTCAATTCATATCAAGACCAATTCAGTTCTACTCAAGTCCAACCAAGTCTAGACCTAAGCCCTAGTTCATCATATTAGAAGTAGTTAGCTATCTAGCTAGTTCTAGAGGAAGTAAAGTTCATCTTGATTCCTGATAGTCAAGAAGTAGCGGGATCATTGTTCTCGTGGCTTCTCTCTTGTATTCGATCTGTAAGTATTATTATCAGAATACAATTGATATGACTTTGATCTATATCATGATTATATTCTTATTGATATGTATCCATGCATGCTATGATTATATGTTTAGTTTAGTGAGTTTGTCTTATATCTTATGCATGGAATTGCATAGCATCCATGTAGATGATCACTATGTGGGTGATAAGCAATGTGTAAACGTGGTGTTTATACAACGTTTATCTGCAATTGCACCCTACATTCCGGGACGTGTGGTAGTTCGCGGGAGTGAGTCCTGTTGAGTCCTTTGGAGTCCACCCTCTGAATGCTAGGCCAAGTTGAGCTATAATTACGGTGATGATTAAGTTTCGTCCTTGATTGTCATTGGTAGTTGCTTACCATGTGTAGATGTATTGCAACCTTGCCATGATAGCTAGATGTATTGCACTAATTGTAGTATTCATTAACATATGATTAGGAGTATCTTAGGAATATTCTTTCTATTCTTTCTATAACATGCTAATCGCTCGTATGATACTAGTGGCATATGATGATCTTAGACTTGGGTAGTTATCAATTATTTAATTATCTTTATCTTGTGACTTATCCTGTTGAGTATTGTTAGATGCATATGGCTACTCTACATTATACAACTGCAAGTGGATCTCATAAGTAAATCACAATCTAAATCATTACCCTTTCTCTCTACTTTCCATAGACTTCCCTTCCCTGTGGTAAAATATAAATACGATACCTGGATTACTCCCGGTGAAGTGCTACGATGGTATTTCTATCTGTGCGCTTGCAGATATCATGTTCATTCTTTATCAAGGCCTATCAAGAATACCATACCCGCATTTCTTAGAGCGTTATTGCTAGGGTGACAGACTAGTGTGTAGGTAATGCCTAGAAATGAGTGGTATACCTTGAGTACATATCCTGGTGAGATTAACTCCACTATGGATAATGATGCTAAGATTACACCCCACAACTAACACCGCCTAACTTCGCCTTTGTTGGATCATGAGATTAATTCCATATCCAAGCTAACATGATTAGATAGATATCCCATATATATTTCTTTCGCCTTCCTAATTTGGATCGTGTAAGAAATATCAACAAGCATTTCTGGCGCCGTTGCCGGGGATGGGCGTAGTCAAACCAGAACAATAGTTTTCATGGCTTTGCTTCCAGCTTTCCTAGTTTGGAAGAATGTTAGTCAAAATTTTTAAAATGTGTTTTTTCTAACTTCATAAGTTGTCCTAGTGCTACTTCCAGCTTCTCTAGTATGGAAGGGTATTAGTCAGAGCTTAGATAGTGTTATTTTCAATAAGTTGGTGTTGTTTCTAACTTTACTAGTTTAGAAAGGTTGCTATCCAAAACTTAAACACAACATACATGGATATAAGAGAGATCACTTGCATCACATAATGCATTGAGAACCCATTATCACATACTCAAACAGGTTCAACCCTGTTTTCTATTTGTTTTTGATTTTATGCAGGGGAATTGTATGAATTGGAACTGTCCAGATAATTTAATTGAAGATCCTGAAAAGTTAATCAGACAGGCCAGAGCAAAACTCAGACAAACACCAGCACTTACATCATCATCATCATCATCTTCTGAGACACCAAGACCTTCTGATTTGGACGTTGATCAAGTCAGGCAAAGCTTAACACCTGAATTTGAAGCTATGGCAACCAAGACACTTCGTGAGTTTTTAGCTCCTACCACGGACAACATCCTCACTGGTCCGAAGGTAGAGGTTGGAGACAATGGCTTTGAGCTTAAGCCAGGGCTCATAAACATGGTGCAAGCCAGCCAATTCTGCAGAAAGGCACATGAAGACGCGAGTGCTCATCTCCAACACTTCCTGGAGATTTGTAGTACTTTCACTATGAAGGACGTATCCAGAGACGCCGTATTGTTGCGCCTCTTCCCATTCTCACTATTGGGTAAGGTGAAGCAATGGTTCTATGCTACGAAAGAGAAGAATACAACATGGGATTTATGTTCCACAGTTCTTGCTAAGTTCTTCCCTATAGGCAAGACGAATGCCTTAAGAGGAAAGATATCCAATTTTCAACAACAGCATGATGAATCTATCCCGGATGCGTGGGAACATTTCCAAGAATACATTTCAGAATGTCCACACCATGGGATGGAGAAGTGGCTGTTGATGCAAACTTTCTATCATGGGCTTGTTCCTAGTGCTCGTGAGACATTGGATGCTGCAGCAGGAGGTGCTTTTTTATCACTTACACTAACCAATGCTACAGAGCTTGTGGAGAAGATGGCTTCCAACCAAGGTTGGAGAGAAGAGCGTCAACCCTGCAAGAGAGGAATGCACCAGCTGAAAGAGGTAGATATGCTATCTGCCAAGATGGACTTAATTATGAAGAAGCTTGAGGATAGAGATCCTCAACCCAAGGCAGTCATGCAAATCCAAGATTCCCGCATGACGTGTGAAGAATGTGGAAACACAGGCCACACTGGCAGGAATTGTCTAGAGATTGTGGAGGACAATAGAGATCCTCAACCCAAGGCAGTCATGCAAATCCAAGATTCCCGCATGACGTGTGAAGAATGTGGAAACACAGGCCACACTGGCAGGAATTGTCTAGAGATTGTGGAGGACATTAACTTCGTTAATAACAACAACAATTTCTGTCCTCAACAGAATGAAGGTTGGAATCAACGGAGGCCCAACTACCAAGGAAACTACCAAGGTAACAATCAAGGTAATAACTTTAATACTTATCAACCTTAGATATTGCTTGAGTTACAAGTCTCATAGGAGGGCCATTTATCCACACCATTGGCTATTCACCCCCCCTCTAGTCATTTAGGACCTTTCAGTTATATAGTTGCGGGTATTGTTGTCATAGAGGCCTATTGCCTAACCACGTGTCTTCCCAAAATCTTATCTATGACCCATTTTTTATGACAAATGTTCCGAATTTGAGAAAATCCTTTTTAACTTTCATCAAGCTTGCCCAAAAATGAGAATCCCCGCTTTTCCACTGGGCTTGCACTGGAGGCTTAGACCCTAAATATTTGTTGCGTAGGATCTGCTGCCAAGTACCGTCTGTTGACAACAAACGATACAGCCATTGCTGAGCAAGGCGATGTTTTTGAGTTCTAAATTTTGTATCCCTAAACCCCCCTGTTCTTTGGGTTGGCACAGGATATCCCACATTGCTAGGCGGTATTTCCTCTTGTGTTCGTCGCTCTGCCAGAAGAAGCGTGATCAAAAGTAATCCAACTTTTTACGGATACTTTTGGGATCTCAAAGAAGGACATCATGTACAATGGTAAGCTGCTGAGAACGGAATTGATCAAAGTTAGCCGTCCCCCAGTGGAGAGATTTTTACCTTTCCAGCTATTGAGACGTTTTTCAATCCGTTCTTGTATCTTCAGCCAATCCGCGTTTGAAAGTCTCCAATAATGTATCGGAATACCTAAGTAAATGTTGCATCCAAACAACTCCCTGTACTGATTTTCAAATTCCTTTGCCTCTCCAAAATAGAATATCTCACTTTTATGGAAATTAATTTTCAACCCTGATAGCTGCTCAAAAGCACAAAGGACTAACTTCATATTATGAGCATGCTCTAGGTTATGTTCCAAAAAGAGGATTGTGTCATCTGCATATTGTAGGATCGAAAGTCTGTCCTCGACTAGGTGCGGCACAACCCCACTTATCTGCTTATCAGCTTTTGCTCTCTTTATAAATAGTGCAAGCATATCAGCCACTAAGTTAAAGAGAATGGGTGACAATGGGTCTCCTTGTCGAAGTCCTTTTTTTGTTTAGAAATAAGGTCCGACTTCATCATTTATGTTAATGGCTACACTCCCGCCTGATATGAAGAACCGTATCCACCCAATCCACTTTGGTGAAAAGCCTTTCATCCTAAGCGTTTGCTTTAGAAAGTCCCAGCATACTTTGTCATAAGCCTTTTCAAAGTCTATCTTAATAATAATTCCACTCTGGTTTTCGCGATGCAGTTCGTGAACTGTTTCATGTAGGATAACCACTCCTTCTAGAATGTTTCGTCCTCTTAAAAACGCAGTTTACATGGGGCTGATCAGGTGGTCCGCAACCGAATTTATGCGTATGGTTGCTACCTTTGTGAAAATTTTGAAGCTCACATTTAGTAGGCAGATGGGTCTATATTGTTGAATTTTGTTAGCATCTTGGGTCTTAGGTAATAAGGTGATTACTCCGAAATTCAAACTGAACACCGGGAGGTCACCACTATGCAACTCATGAAACATTTGCATTATGTCCCCTTTAATGACATCCCAAAAGTGCTGATAAAACTCAGCCGGAAAACCATCTGGGCTAGGTGCTTTATTATGTTCCATGTCAAAGATAGCTTCTCGAACCTCGTTTTCAGTAAATGGTGCCGTGAGAAGTTCATTTTCTAGATTGTTGACTTGAGGGATATCATCTGTTCTAGACTCATAAAAAATGAAATCATTTTCCTCTGAGGGACCAAAGAGTTCTTTGTAGAATTGGGTTATATAAGTTTTGAGGTTGCTTTGTCCTTCTACCTTACCTCCTTCATGTTCCAGGGAAAAGATACGTTTCTTACGATGTTTGCCATTTGCAACCATATGAAAATATCGCGTGTTGGAATCACCTAGGAGGACATCAGTAACTTTCGCTCGCTGATAAAACTTGAGCTCTTCTTCACGTAGAAGTTTGCTCAGGCCATCGCGCGTAGCTTGAAGTTGCTCTTTTTCTATATCTGTAAGAGGTCTATTTTCTGTTATAGTATCTAAGGCTGTTACCGACGATTGGATATTTTGTTTTTGTAATTTATACTCCCC
The DNA here is from genome assembly GCA_015847255.1 of Hyparrhenia diplandra. Classification (NCBI taxonomy): domain Eukaryota; kingdom Viridiplantae; phylum Streptophyta; class Magnoliopsida; order Poales; family Poaceae; genus Hyparrhenia; species Hyparrhenia diplandra. The sequence goes on along the minus strand of JADLZK010011942.1, from coordinate 189,093 downwards.
GTCTGATGACATAACAGATAAGAACATCGTTCATCAGAGCAAACCTACAAGGCGACAATAACTAGAAAAGTATGACACAAGCCCGCTAAGTATTATTTAACAAAACGATCACTGCCAGGCTGATATATGGGAAGCAAGCATCGTCACCAGCGTCTTCATAGTCTAGCTTGGTAGGTTATTTGATAGGATTGGAACCTTTGCTGGAAAATTCTTTGTGTTAGAGACATTTTGAAAAACCTAATGCATATAACAAAAGTTAAAGTTGTATAAGTTTCTTAAGGTGTTTTAGAGACCATAGTCCCTGTCATGTTTCACGGTCCCTTCACTATGATTTGCAGGTAGATCAGCAAGCGACAAGTATCGGGCTGTGATAATTTGACACCCCAGCTTTATTCATAATTTCATTCCATTGTTTACCCATTTACACTCAAGGTGATATTTCTCATTATTTATGCTGAGAAAATAAATGGGAATTATACAGCAGTTCCATTTTTAGGCATAGGTTTCCCATGCAAGAAGTGTTGAAACAGTATGAGCGCCTGTCTCGGGCGGTGGAGCGGAACCTCGTGCCCTGCCCCTCGGACAGTCACCAAGGTCAGACCCTTGTACATTTGGCTCCATCCACCAACCTGTTCAAAGCAACAATCACACAAAGATCAACACAAGCACAGTTGTTGTTAACCCGTCGGTTGATGATATCCATCAAGTAAAGGATATATGATAGGCATACTGAATTTTGAAATGCGCCCATTGGTTTCATATATCTATCTCTTATTAGGGCGGCAGTTTGGAGAGGGATGAAGCTCACCTCCTTGATGTCGTCATACCAAGGATACCAACTATCGACAGTTGGAAGGTCCAAAGCATCAATGGAGTATCTTGTTGCTGTCAAGGGGACTACTGAGTCCGTGTCTCCACTGCAAATTAAACAAGCCAAAAAATCACACATTCTACTACAGTTTTCCAGATAAGACGATCAGCCGATTCACATGATGGAAATTTAGGATTTTGTTCTAATTCAGTGCTGATGTATTATGCCATCAACATCTCGTCTCGTCATCAGAATGGTCTACAGAGCGAAATACAATTTTACTTCGTGTGTAAATTAATTCAAATGCAGTTTTCTGTCGCTTTCATTCCGACTTGTGATGACGGATCGATGGTGCTCAATGCAATCAAAGGAAAACTGCCTGCTGTAATTTACCGAATTTTACTGTTTGTGACTACAAGTTGGCACAAGTCAAGGTTTAAGAGGATCGGTAGTCTTGTGGCCTGTTGCTATTCCACATTTCTGCTCAAGAAAATGACCCTTTTGACCTGACGACAGGCTGACACATTTTGGATTTTTATTCTTTGCACGTACGCTTGAACTTTTTACTACCTTCTAAGATAATCATTCAGTCAAAGCGCGCTGCACGTGAGTCGTGAAGTGACAGTGACACCAATCAACGGCTGCTTTGCGACTCTTGCTCTCTTGTGCAGAATCTTCGGTAAGCAGCCTAATCTTATCGAAGACTATTTAAGAAAGAATTTCTCGATAGTCAGCAGAACAGAGCCGATTAGGAAACAAACTCTGATTACGTCGTCATGGCCACTGGTACTTATGGCATTGGCCACATGTTATCAGCGGTATCGGTGAATGTGAATAGAACATCGATTGCTCCAAATTTGAAAATGTTCCAAACTTAAAGTAGAATTCTAAGTAATCGTTCGCTCTTTCGCTGAATAAATAAATCAATTCTAAACGTGTGGACTTGTTAGAAAGTGGCCAACGACTGTCTAGAGAAGGAACTAACAAGCTTTATATATTAAGCGTGCGATCAAATAAAATCTGTAACGATATAGTCTAATTCGCAGACAAATAGAAAATAACAAAAAATAGACACATGATATATATCTAACAATAAGGAAATCAGGTGCATGGAACAGACCTGAAGACCCATATTTTCAGGCCAGCAGCAATAAGTTCCTTGTAGATATGAAGCATGGACTTTGGTGAATCTCCCCAGTTGCTGCTGATGGTGTCACTGCAGACGTCATTAATCAACACATGAATATAAGCGCAAACCAGCACATGAAACAAACTTGCCAAACTTCCTTTTAATTTGCAGTAGATTGCAACTATACAGAATCGTTTTTTTGTGATAACTAATCGAAAATTAACGCACTCAAATCTAAGGTTTGAACTTGCTAGTTTATGCCGGTTCAGACCAGTTTATAAATGTGAAGAAGCATGTTGCATATATGTATCCATTCACGTGATCGATGATACCTGCAGGTGGCCCATGTGTAGTTTATGCCGGTGACGTTGGCGTGGAGAGCCCGTTGCACCTCCGGGCGGTTGTAATACACCGTAGAGTGGCTTTCGGTGCACGGGTCATAAGGTCCCCTCATCCATGGCTGCATTGCGTTCATCATCGTTGTGTACACGGCCCGATCGACGGAGAAAACAAAAACCGATCAGATGAGTATGTAGAGGCGGCAACGTACGAGAAGGGGAAACAAATCAAAAGTTCCACAAAGCGAACGTTGCAAACTTTGCCAGCCTCCCCAACTTAACTTGTCCCAGGTCCAATCACGGGGCGTTTTAAACTTTTAATTTGTTGGATTGCAAAATCAGCTATGATCGAGAAGGTATAGCTACGACTCACGTAGCGGCCGTTGAGCCTCCGGATCCTCCTCGACGACGGCGACGTCTGGTTGCACGTGGGCGTGTAGATGCTGTAGGGGTCGATGTCGCCCTGCTCCGTCGTTGCTGTGTTGTAGGCGGCGTTGCACGGCGACGACGCGTGCTCGATTTCGTCGTGCACGCAGGTGGCGCCCAGCAGCCGGTACGTGGCGTCGGAGATTAGCCCGTGGTTCCACCATGACTCGAACGTGCCCACTTGGTCGTGGTAGTCGTCTGTCACCGCGTTCCCGACCTGGAAGAAGAATCAAGTGGCATAATATAAGAATGTGCCTTCTTCACGTCGATAGTGTGCCTTCTTCACGTCGATAGGATTTGGAGTATGTAGAAGATGTCAATGCATGGACGACGTTGACCAATGATGCGTGCAAGCTAACAGGAGTAGCATTGATGAGCGTGTACGTACCATGAAGCCTTTGAAGTTGATAATCGGTTTCTCCACGCCTTTGTTCTTGCGGTACACAATCTGGGACAGCTGCGGAACGTAGTGCCCTACGGATTTGAAAAATTCCCGATGATCGATCGGTGTTCTTGCATTATATTGGTGGAAGGGAAACAAACAGATTGGAGGAGAAGACTGGCTATCTAGTTAGATGGAAAAGTTAATTAGATTATTGCCTGCGTAGCTCTCCCCAGCGATGTAGAAATCGCGGTACTTGTACTGCGGGAACCTCTCAAACCATTTCACCAAAAACTTGTAGGAATCACGAGCTGCACGCAGAGAACAGTTTGGAAAACGGGCGCTGAAACCATGGAACAAACGGAACGTACAAACTGCAAGCAAGACAGATACGGTAGCAATTAATCAAGCGAACCTGTTCTCCTGTCGCCGGAGTCGTAGAGGTCGGAGGTGGTGTTGGTGTAAGAGAATCCGACGCCGGCCGGCGAGTCCAAGAACAGGATGTTCGCCGCTGCATGCAGCCATTCACTTCACATCATGGTTTGTTCACACGCCAACATCACTAGCTACTTTCACAAGCAACGACGACCGATCGAGAATGAAAGCTAAAGCCACCGCCCACCCACCGGTGCTAGCGGCGACAGCAATCGGCGTACCATACCTGTGTTCCACCGGTACCTGTTGAGGAAGAGCGTCGCGCCGTCTGGCCGGATGCGGAACGCGCCGAGCTCCTCGGAAGCGCCGTAGGCCACCGACGAGCACCCAGGCCCGCCGTTGAGCCACAGCACGAGCGGCGCTGGCTGGGCCTCCGGAGGCACCTCCTGGAGCCAATAGAACAGTGCCCGGCCTGCGTGGTGGTCGACGGTGACGTACCCTGAGTACATGGGGAAGTCCACGTCGTTGGGCTGCCCGGGCAGCCCGACGACGCGGTCTGCTTCTTGCCCAGCAGCTTGTTGGTCCGCCGCGGCCGCCACCGTCGTCGTGGTCGTCGGCCGGAGCTGTGCTGCCCACGCCAATAGCACGGCCACGGCCACTAAGGCTACAGGGAAACGACCGGTCATGGTCATGGCCCAGGTTCTTGTTGGATTACAATGTCCCTTCGCCCACTTTGCTCATGAATTGAAGTACATTCAATTCATACGCAAAATATAAATGTAGTATTTCAATTCTTGTGATATGCTTAGCTGGAAATACTTGGTAGCTAGCTAAAGTGGCTATATATAGAGGTATATGGAGTAGATAGACGCCATCGCTCTTTAATTTGGTTTGGACCGCACGCTTTCCTGATGTTACCTTCTTTTTTCCGAATTTCAGTTTGCAGCTGGGCGAATTAATCCGGCTACGACAAGGAAAACCCTCAACATGATTGTGACGTTATTGGAATGTATAGGGATCACGATTGTGACATTTATCGGAAAAAAAAACTAACACGATCGACGGTCAGAGCAAGCTGCTAAAGTGAAACAAAATAAAACACTCGTGCAGTCGTCAGTACACTCTGCTTACATATACAGTGTTTCAATTTGGTAGAAAATGTAGCTTGCCAGCAAGCATGATTTACAATACATACAATCCAAGGGTTGTCGTAAGCGCGCTGCTGTATGTACTTGAACTGGCACGGTTTCTTTTACTTTGTATAAACCGAACACGAGTTTGCCTGGTGAGAAAACAAGCAAAAGCAAGTGACATCCGTCCGTCCGTCGGTCCGACTTGACAGGTCTCGGGTTGGATCGTCAGGAAGCCGCGGTTTCACATGGGCGCCGCCCGCCAACGCAACGCTATGCTGTGCCTGATCTGGATGGCCCCGAAACGATCGCGATTGTTGAATGCATATCGCCCTGCTAGGACCATCTCCAGCAAGGCAACCTATACTCAAATATACATCACCTAGAGTGCTCTCTGCCTATCCAAAATCAACCTCCACTCCAACAGAGGACACAGAGGGAAGAGTCATTTTGCATACGGTGCCAATCGAGATGCAAATAAGCGTAGAGGGAGGGACGCAATCTCTCGCGAGCGTAGTGGTAGGGTATGACTGGGTATTGCGTACCTAAGATTTTGGTAAAATAAATAAATAAATACAGGTATATTTATATTTTTTTAGACGAATACATGCATGTATACTTATATTAGTTATATACATATATATTCTATTTTGACCAAAAGCCCACAAAAGAAAGTAGTAGCAGCGAGCACGCAAGGCCCAAGCGGCCAGAATTCCTCCCGTCGGCATCCCGTTCACGAGTCCCAGCTCCCATTCTTTGAAACAACTCTTGTCCCAAGCGGCGACGGCGTATCTCGATCTGCTAACTACTGTGGCAGCAGGCGGCCAACGGCATATCCACACATATCGATCTTCCTCTGTGGCGGTGGCCAGGCGGCGACGCGGTGACCAGCAGCAGGTCGGAGCGCATGGTTAGTTCATCACCGCAATTGCAGCGGGCCGCCGGCGGCACATCCTGATTGCTTCCTCTGCGGTGCTAGGGCCCATGACTCGGTGAGGAGGTGACCAGCAGCACATCCACGGTGATTGCAGCAGGTACCTAGGTAAAGGTTTCATTTTCTCTCTAATTTATTTGTTCTTGCTACTGCCGTGTGCAGTGCTTCTTCGTTTAGTAAATAAAAAAACCCCACATAACACAGAATCCTTCTCTTGCTTCACAATTTTGTATATTTGACATATCCAAATCAGAAATTCCTGGCTCCGCCAATGGCCCACAGGCGAGGAGCAGCAGTAGCAAAGGCGAGCCCTCGGGAAGACCAAGACGGAGTGCGGCGGAGGCAGTCACACGGCGGCGCCGCGAATCCGTGCTTTGCGAAGGGGCCGGGCGTCTGCTCGTGGTGGTGCTCGCCTGCAGCGGTGCTCGCGGGTCGCACCGCAAAGGGGCCAAGTGTCCGTCCACAGCGGGCGCTCGCGGCGGTGTGAGAAGGGGGCGCGTGTGTGTTCCCGATGGCGCGTCCAGCTGAAGGAGTAGGCGAAGGAACCGGAAAAGTAGACGACGGCGAAGGGGCGCGTCAGCGGGCGAGGTGCCGAGCGGTGCGACCTAGTCGCGGTGAGCGGCCGGAGCGGGAGGGAACGCCGGATCTCGTAGCGGCGGCGCCGCCATCGAGCCAAGGCTGGACAACATCGGGCTGGGTGGAGTGGGTCCGCTGGCGGCGTATGCCGCCGTAGCGGTTGCGCCGTGCTAGAGGCGCGAGTGGACAGAGCGGTGTTGTGCGGATTTGGCCTTCGGGTGCTCTGCTTGTGCGTTCGTTGTTGGAGAACGAGATTTTTGGGTGCGTGAATCTTGGACGGAGAAGATCTAAGGCTACAGGATGCATCTCCTATTTGCCTTCGAGGCCTTCGAGTTGTTGAAGACAGCTTAAGGGCAGGTACATTGCTACACGTAAGCGGTCTCATACGCCGTCTCATGCATTGCCACGTAGGATTTTTGATGATGTTGAGGAAAGAGAGAGGTGAGAGAGAATGAGGTAGTTGCTTCGCGAAACAACGGCCTCATGAGCTAGAATTTAGGACTATGAGACAACTATTTTACCATTGTATAAGTTGTCGTCGTCATGCACCTCACAATCCTATTTTTACTCTCTCCATAAAATAAGAAAATGTGAGTTGCTATGAGACAACTTAGAAATACAACCATTGTACATGTAGTCTATTAAGTCATCTTAAATTACGTGGCACTATATGAGACTAGTTATAAGACAACACTAATGTACTTACCTTAATAGGTTGGTTGGAAAAGGGTTTAATAGGTTGGGTGCTCGCATGGGATTTGTTTGGGTCTGTTAGAGCAACTCCAACGGTACCCTATAATTTTCTCCCAATATACATGAGTTTTGGATCTCCCAAAAACAAATAGGGTAGCAAAAAAATACCAATCTCCAACGGTACCCTATAATTATCTACTAATAATCAAATTTGGGCCCACCAGAAAGAATTAGTTGATCCGGTGGTTGGTGGAGTCGCCCTCCTCTACTCGCGCGAGCCTAGGCGTCGCGCCGCCTGTCTCCGCTCGCGGCACATCACAGTGAGGGCCGGCCGCCGCGGTTCTTCCTCGCAAGACGTCCGACAATCTTCTACGTCGTCGAAACATCTTTATCCTCGCGGCCGCGCATTCTTCTTCCCCTCGCGCGACGCATCGGTGACGGCCGCCACGCAACGCCGGTCCAAGGTCGATGTCTAGGTGTCCAACAAATCTTCCCTGTCCAATCGGTGTCCCTGCAGGCCAAAAGCAGTAGACAAAGTGCAGAGCAGCACGCACTTCATTGAGCATCGAATCTGCACAGCACTTTGTGACAATGAATTTTTTGAAAGATCCGGTTTCCCGGCTTTGGTTATAATAAGGAGAATAGAGTTTGTTACAACACGCGCAAGAAGCGCGTCCGCCTGTAGCAGAACGCTACAGGGGTGATAAACCCACGCACACACAGCAGAGTAAACGATGACTCGCCGGAGACATCACAACCAAGTCAATTTCCACAACGACGCCTTCAGGAAGGTTATGGCGACATTCGCCACCGTCGCTTGCCCAAGCATGGGCCGGATTTTCACCCGTGGAATTGCCGGGGATACGACGCCCCCAAGAGGGAAAGTGGCGCCCTCAGGCATCACCGTCGTCGGGCTTTCGCCCAAGGATCCCAGCACAGACGGCCCAGATGCCGGAACCCAGCAATGTGTCATCGCTGCCACCCATCCTGCAGAAGCCTTGTCTGAGAGACGTCGACGCGCCGGCTACGCCCAGCAGCCGAAGCTGCGTCAGCCACCCCTGCCAACCAGACGACATGCCGAAGACCAGCCTTACTCCATGCGCGCGCGTCCACCTGCCGGACACCCGCCGATGTCGATGCCGACGTTGCGCCAAAGAATCACCAGCGTGTGTTCCCACCAAACGGGCATCGCCCCTGCCCAAAGGCACGGATTCGGAGAGGTCCCGGCCAAGATCCCAGCCGCCGCCGCCACCTCCGACTTGACCGCGGCCGCGGTGCCGCAGCAGCAAGGCCATCCGGGAGGGACGACAGAGAGAACCGTCCCCCAACGCCGCACAAGCCATGCGTCGCCGCCGCACCCGCCGCCACCACACCCGCCGTCGCCGACGCCGAGCCAGATCCCGCCGCCGTGGCTCGATCGAGCCTCCTAGGCACCGGATCCGGACATCCGTGCCTAGTGCCCGGCCGCCTCCGGCCACCATCGCCGCCACCTTCAAGACGGAAGGGGCGGCCACCATCGGAGGGGAGGGGGGCTCGGGAGGAGAGGGGCAGCATACCCACAGTCCGCCCAGCCCCCAGAGGAAGAGGAGGGAGCACCGCGCCATCGGTGGGAGGGAGCGGCCGCCACGAACGCCATGCCGAGCAGACCGCCGTCGCGCGGACCAGCCCCACCGCGCCGGAGACGAAGGAGAACCGGAGGGGGGAGCCCGAGCCCGAGCAAATCTGGTCAAGTGGTGGCCGGATTCGCCTAGCGTGGAGATGGAGCCGCCGCCGCCCGCGGAGAAATCCAATGCCACCGCTCCCGGCCGCACCTTCTCCGACGCGCCGCAGCAGGACGTCGCCCGCGGATTCGCCCCGCCGCCACCTTCCTCGCGAGTCGCGCCCGGCATCCGGGCTGCTCGCTCTGGCGGCAGCGAGGCAGAGTCGGGGAGGGGAGGGTGGCGGCAGCCGGCTAGGGTTCGCCCGGTCGCCCGTGGCGTGGGCGACGCGGAGCGCGAGCGTGTTTGTTCCTGCGACCATTTTTTGTGACAATGAATCAATGCAACAGCAAGACCATGAATGCAAATCGCTACAGGACCATGCACGTCCATATTTCACAGAATGATGCATACATATTTCAGTAGGCTACTAGTTTAAACAAAAGTTTAATAACATGTACTACAAAATTTCAGTAGGCTACTAAATGCTTTGCAGGATCGTAGTGATGCTTCAAGACAAATGTTCTCAACAAAATTGTTGTCACACCAGATGAGACAATTTAATGACCATGCCAAGCAATTGTGTCACGCGATCGAACCTGCGAGACAAGGTGCCGTGCCTGGCGTCTGGCGATCGACGGCCGCGCTAGCGACCGGGAGATCGATGCCGGCTCCTGTCTCGCTAGCGACCAGCCAGGGAAGCCCTCGCTAGCGACCAGCCAGGGAAGCCCCCGCTGCCATGGGTCACGCGGCTGCTTGTGGGCGCCGCCTGGCGATCAAGATTGCGGGGAGATGGAAAGAGCTGGATCGAAGGATGCCGTACCTGAAACCATAAAGCCGCGACGGCCGATCTCTTCTGCTCGCGCGGCGCAACTACAGATCGCCCTTGACAGAACCGCGGGAGAATTCACGGCGAGCGCGCGAAGTATTTTCTCTCTCGCTCGCGAAGGGATACGCGCGGGATTGGCGCGATGGAATCGTGTGGATATATACGCGCCGGTGGCCGGTGTTTTGGAGTTTCCTAAAGATTGGGATCTCATTTTGGGTACTGGAGAAGACTTTTTCTTTTTTACCCAAAAAGCAGGATTGGGACTAGTTTTTTTGGGCACCGTTGGAGATGGTCTTAGAATGGGCTTACCTGACGGGTTGGGGTGGGTTAGGTTAACAGCAAAACCAAGTTGGAATGGGTTGCGATGGGTACACAGCATTACGCGAAACCCAGGCAACCACGGCGGTAAGGACGACGTACGAGCTTGAGCTGCTGATAAAGATGATGCGTGTTGTATTCCTCGACTTTGACGATGCCGGCGAGCACAGGTAACGGTGGCGGCGCAACGAGCGCATCTCGCTCGACGCACAAACGAGCGCCTCGGTGAGTGCATCCTTGGCTTCCTCGGCTCAATGAGCGCATCTTGTCGGACGTGCAAAGGGTGGCGGCGCGACATCTCTAGGAGCGCATCAGCGAGCGCCTCCCTTGATGGCGGCAGTCTTTCTCGAGCGGCCGGAAGGGTAGGAAAAAGGCTATCACACAAATTTTGCATCAGCATACAAAAGGACGGACCATTAGAGCAAAGCACGATAGACGCCGCTGCTACGAACAACAACAACAACACGATGGCGAATGACGGCGATCCCGATCATGAACCATCGACGTTGTCTCCTGCTTTTGGTGTTGTCGAGAATTTCGATTTCCCTCATATCGGCCGCCCGCCGCCTCATCGCAGCGGGCGGTGGCGGCTCAAGACACACGGCCAGGGTCCCTCATGACGATCTCGTGTCGACCGGCTTGGCTGCCACCACCATTGGCTGCTGCTGGGTCAGTGATGAGCTACAACAATGGCACCAATGCAATGCCTTCACCTACGAGGCACACCGACCTTCGCAAGGCCACGACGGCACCGCGATTTGGTCATGGCAGCGACGCATTACAGGTGAACCCGCTTCGGTGGGCTGGGTTGGGGGTGGGATATTTGCTTCAATTTTTGGGTTGGGTTGGGGCGGGTTATTTGCTTGATTGGATTGGGTTGAGTTTTAAAAATTGCCTGACAGCCTGCTAGTCGGGGTGGGTTTAGCACCATTTTTTTTAGAAAAAAGGGAATATATATTGATATTCCAGCCTCTGTGCATATAACTATTCGTTATTACACCACAAGCACCACACACACTCTAGATTTCAGCAACCAACTGTCTCAATAGTAGGAGTCTCACAAGAGTCTTCTAGCTATCAGTTAGAAAACTTCCTTGCGTTGGAATCATCCGTCACCAAACCATACAGGTCATTTCGACAATGCAAATGTACTGTCCATTGCCTCCCATGCCGGCCTCCTCGCCACTTTCGTGGGTGTTGCATATGCCCACGCTAATTCGTGGATGCAACTCTGCCAAGCAGTTGTGAGGCCCTCCGATCGCCACGCCAATGCTCTCCTCATGACCGCCTTCCGCCACCGTGGATACTGCAAAACCTGAATCCTCAGCTAGGTCTCCAACCTCCTCGCTACAACACCTGTTTCCACCGCAGACTAACCAAGCACTGGCCACTAGGAATGCCTCAGGCAGAGTTAGGTCCCTAGAAACGACACCTCCAATGAGGTGACATCGCTAATGGCGCCGTCGTCGCGTGTCCGGAATGGACACAGGGTTTTCACTCAAAGGTAAACCCATGCAATGCATATGGGGCTCCAAGATGACACCCCAACGGGAAGAATGAATCCCAAAGGCGTTGTTGCCATCATCAAGGCTTTCACCCGGAGAATCCCCATCCTATCATCCTATCAACCCGCAAACCCGATTAATCGTAGCCCTCCGGGGATGTCGCTGTCACTGTGCCTCCAAGCGCTGTAATCGTCTTGCCACGCGCCAAAACCCGTCGCGAGGGACACCCCCACACGCGGCCACACAGCCTGCATCAGGACCATCACCGTGCGCAGGCTCCACAACATGCGACAAGACGCCTGCTAGCCGGCCACGACCACTTCCAAGAGACCTCGCCGGCAACACCACTGGAAGGCCGAGGTCACGCGCCTAGGAGGGCATGCCCGCCCGCTGGCATGGGTCCTAGGAGGCCATACTCGCACAAGAGGAGCGAGATGAGCAGTGTCGGCCACCACAACATCTATGGGAGCTGTAGGTAGTAGCCACCGGTAGATGCCTCGAGGCGTCAACTTTTACCATCAACTTTTACATGAAATGATTCAAAAGGAATCACAAACTCTAGATGTAGGATTTGATTCTAACCCGCTTACGAGTTTGGTGTTTTCATTTGTCTTGCAGGTTTTCATAGGTTTTCACTGAATAAAAAAGTATCTTAAATGATGGATTAGAGTACACCATTACGAAAAGCTCGTCAACATGATCGAAATGGATATATTATTTGCTATATTGGAGCTCAGAATGAAAAGATATTAATTTTACAAATAATGGAAGACATGTGCTGTGGGATTAATTGGGCCCAAATCAGAATTTGACCCATAAAGGCCAATGAGCATTATAAGGAGATATGATGAAAGGTTTAGTACCACATTGCTTGCTAAAGGTGAAAGGAGGCTAGGAGACCCTTATATATAGAACCCTTGACCTCTAGTATTAATAATTATTTTAATTTCATCATTCATCTCATCTCATTGATTAGAGAGGGGTCCCAATGTGACTCTTCAATGTAGATCTAGCATTACTTTCCAATGTAATAGATTAGATCTAGTTGAGAGTTAGGGAGAGCGGAGCTATGCTCCAGTTCTGGAAGAGTCTTTAGAGTATGACATGTCTTTGTATCTTCTCTATAAGTATGCTTTAATATATTTATCTTCTCTATTTACTTTTATGTCTTTCATATATATGTTTAGTATAGTGCTTATGCCTTTGCATGTGATCTTTGCTCGTATTGAGTGCTCTAGTTATTCTGGGTAGCTAGAGTAATAATTTATAGTATAGACATAGTGTTTAGACTATAGGTTACCTGAGGTTGTGCTCAACCCTCCGGTTAGTTGTGGCAGCCCTAGGGGTGACAACTCTGTAAGGCCTTATAATCCACCACGTTAGGGTTGATGTTCGTAGAGCTTTTGGCAGCCTTCCCCCAACTACTTCTTCCCAGTCTTTCTCGAGAGTTGGAAAGGTATTATTGCTCCAAAGTGCATTTGTGTGATTGCTATATTCATTCATTCTTTAGTTATCTTAGAACCAAAGTAATAGAGAAGTATCTAGGAACCTTGATCTCTTCCATTGTCCTCTTGATTAGCTAAACTATTCATATATCATAGTATTCTTTAGTCATGTTATTATTCATAGATTTCTTTTATGTTTTGTTATTTGTAGTATTATTTATATTCATCATTTATCACTTACCCCTCATTAGTCTAGATGGTTTGCTAAGTTAGTAGATACATGATTGTGAGTTACTAGAATTATTTAGCCAAAGCTTCCCTATGGATACGATACTCTAGAATACTCCTAGGGAAAAGCTATAATGGTGTTCTGTGCGCTTGCAGAATCTTTCTTATTCTTTTAGCACTTAACAAACATCAACAGATACTAGCGGGGTTTCCACCTATTCGTGGGATTGAGCACCAAATTGATCTTATTTCTAGTGCATCTTTGCCAAACCGAAGCCAGTATAATACAAATCCGAGGAACAAAAGAAATTCGGAGGCAAGTTCAAGAACTACTCGACAAAGGTTATGTGTGTAAGTCTCTTAGTCTCTACGTTGTTCTGGTTATTTTGGTGCCTAAGAAAGATGGAACTTGGCATATGTGTGTTCATTGTAGGGCTATTAACAATATCACCATTCGATATCGACACCATATCCCACATTTAGATGATATGCTTGATGAATTGAGTGATGTTGTTTTGTTTTGTAAGGTTGATTTGCGTAGTTGGTACCACCAAATTCGGATGAAACTGGGAGATGAATGAAAACACCTTTCAAAACTAAGTTCAGCTTTATATGAGTGGTTGGTAATGCCTTTTGGGTTAACTAATACACCTAGTACTTTCATGAGACTAATGAATAAGGTGTTGAGTGCTTTAAGTGGGAAATTTGTTGTAGTTTACTTTGGTGATATATGATATATTGATCTACAACAAATCTATGGTTGAACATCTTGATCACTTACGTTTTTATTCTTTATGAGATGCACATTTATTTGGTAACCTTAAAAAGTGCACCTTTTACACCGATCGAGTGTCTTTTTCTTGGCTATGTTGTAACTCCACAGGAATTGAGGTTGATCAAAACAAGGTAGAAGCTATTCAAGGATGGCCTAAACCAAAGACTATCACACAAAAGGAGTTTCCTAGGACTTGCTTGGATTCTATCGCCGTTTTGTGAAGGATTTCAGCACCATTGTTGCACCATTAAATGAACTTACAAAGAAGGGAGTGCCTTTTGATTGGGGTAAGGTACAAGAGAACTCCTTCAACATGCTAAAAGATAAGTTGACACATGCACCTCTCCTCCAACTTCCCTGATTTAATAAGACTTTTGAACTAGAATGTGATGCTAGTGGGACTGGTTTGGGTGGTGTTTTGTTACAAGAGGGCAAACCTGGGCATATTTTAGTGAGAAACTGAGTGGGTCTGTTTTTTGAACTATTCCCCTTATGACAAAGCATTGTATGCTCTTGTTTGAACATTAGAAACATGGCAGCATTATTTATGGCCCAAAGAGTTTGTTATTCAATCTAATCATGAATCTTTGAAACATATTCATAGTTAAGGAATATGAATCAAGACATGCTAAGTGGGTAGAATTTATTGAATCCTTTCCTTATGTTATTAAGAACAAGAAAGGAAAGGAGAAAATCATTGCTGATGCCTTGTCTTTTTGACCGAAGTCGGCAAAGGGAAACTCCAGCCTATTTTTTTTTTTTTTTTTTTAATAATGCAGCCTGTTTAAATTCGCTCCCATGGGGAGTCGAACCCAGTGTCTGCTTGGTGCTACTAAGGTGCTCTAACCACTAGGCTAGAGACCCTTTCATGCTGATGCCTTGTCTAGAAGACATACTTTGCTTTGAATCAACTTGATTACAAGATCTTTGGACTAGAAACAATTAAAGAACAACATGTTAATGATGCTGATTTTAGTTGTTGCAATGTAAAGATGGGAAAGGATGGAACAAATTCATTGTTAGTGATGGGTTTGCGTTTAGAGCTAACAAGCTATGCATTCCATCTAGCTCTGTTCATTTGTTATTGTTGCAGGAAGCGCATGGAGGTGGCTTGATGGGACACTTTGGAGCAAAATAGATAGAAATACTTGCTGGTCATTTCGTTTGGCCAAAGATGAAAAGAGATGTGGAGAGATTCGTTGCTCGTTTATGCGACATGTCAAAGGGCAAAGTCACGGTTAAATCCCCATGGTTTGTATTTACCTCTACAAGTTCCTAATGCTCCTTGGGAAGATATTTCTATGGATTTTGTGTTGGGATTAGCAAGGACTAGGAAGGGACGTGATAGTGTTTTCATGGTTGGTGATAGATTTTCTAAGATGGCACATTTCATACCATTTGTTCTTTTTCGAAATTGTTCGCTTACATGGAGTGCCCAACATAATTGTTTCAGTTTGTGATGCTAAATTTTATTTTTTGGAAGACTCTATGGGCTTAAATTGGGGACTAAACTTTTATTTTCTACAACATGTCATCCCCAAACCGATGGTCGAGGCCGAGGTTGTTAATCGAACTTTGTCTACAATGTTAAGGGCTATTTTAAAGAAGAACATTAAGATGTGGGTAGAATGCTTGCCTCATATTGAAGTTGCTTATAATCGTTCGTTGCATTCTACTATAAAATGTGCCTGTTTTTAGATTTTTATGGTTTATTGCCTCATGCTCCAATTGATTTAATGTCTTTGCCATCTTCCAAAAGACTATTTCGATGCTACTAAGCGTGCTGAGTTGTTGTTGAAACCGCATGAAACAACTAAAGAAAACATTGAGCGTATGAATGCTAAATATAAGCTTGCTTGGTGACAAAGGTAGAAAGGAATTAAAATTTGAACCAGGAGATTTAGTTTGTTTGCATTTAAGAAAGGAAAGGTCTCCTGGCGTAAGTCTAAATTGTTGCCTCGGGCTGATGGACCATTTAAAGTGCTAGAGAAAGTTAATGACAATGCATATAAGCTGGAATTACCTGTAGATTTTGGGGTGAGTCCCACATTTAACGTTGCAGATTTGAGTCCGTATATGGGAGCTGAAGATGAGTTTGAGTCGAGGACGACTCAAATGCAAGAAGGGGAAAATGATGAGGACATCAACACCAACGATGCATCTGCACCGACGCCGACACCAATACCTATTTCTGGTCCTTTTACTCGTGCTCGTCAACTTCAACTTAGTCATCAAGTGAGTTCCCTATTGAGTTCTTGTCTCTCTTGTTTAGACCTTGGAGACCCGTGCACTCTTGTTTTTCTTAGGAACCAAGGAGAACACCAAAAGGGAAAAGGACTCACGCAGGTTGGATTCGGACTGCAGCACACCTACAACTTGTGACAGTTGCCACGATCGCATACAGAGTCGGATTTGGGCCATTCAAGACTCTATGAAAAGGTTATCAAGTCTACTTTCATATGGATCAAGTACCGCGTCCATATCATATCAGAAACGGCCTCAATGTGCAAAACATTATCGAGAATTTCTCTTAGGGTGCTGTGTCAACTTACTTTGGCCCAACGGGCCGTGTACCGAGTTTGGGTCCATTAGAAACACGTCCTAGGGTTGGAGCACGACACGATAACCCTTGTGGTCGTCCTCCCCATGTCATAAACCCCTTGACCGCCGCCAAGAACAATCGGGTTTTGTTTAGAGCAAGTTTAGCCTTCGCTACTTGCCTGTAAGCGTGCGTGCTAGATCAGCTGCCCGACTTTTTGTCTTCGGAACACCACTTCATTGGAGATTTAGTTTTGAACCTTCATTTACATCAAGTAATTCAGTACTTGTTGCATACTTGTTCTTGCAAGTTCTTTGATTGCTTACAGGGGCCGAATGCCCTAGTGGCAGGGTGTTGCGTCCACAAGATCGTGACAGTCCTTGGAGGTGGTGTATCGGTTGCTAACAGTGGCGGAGCGCCGGTAGGGGCAAGGTAGGGCGCTCGCCCTACCTTGTCCCCGCTGCGAATCCCCACCCCAGATTAGCTCTGGCCGGCGGCCGCCATGGGCAAGGACGCAAGGTCCTGCTGCTGCTCGTGCGTCTCTGTCCAGCGAGGAGCCAAGGAAGATGATGAATCGTTACTCACTTGTGGGCTATTGGGTTTTGTGGAATTGTGGGCCTTCTCACTCGGCCTGGGAGGGCTTCGTATTGCCTCAACTACTTGGATTGGGGAGGGCTACGACTGGTATTTTGCTGCGACGCTTCGCCTTCGGCCGCCGCTCCTATTCGCTAGTTCTGCCGCTCCGGTGATCACGACCTTGTCCTCTCCTCAAGCATTCCAGGTAAAAATATAAGAATCATCGCTTGTTTGCTACATGTACGTCAGTACGCCACCGCCCACCAGTGGCTTTGCTTTGGTTGATTTTTTTATATTTTGATTTGATGTACAGGGAATTAAAAATAGAATATGGAAGATGGCTTCGAGTCAGATGAGT
Organism: Hyparrhenia diplandra; assembly: GCA_015847255.1. Taxonomy (NCBI): domain Eukaryota; kingdom Viridiplantae; phylum Streptophyta; class Magnoliopsida; order Poales; family Poaceae; genus Hyparrhenia; species Hyparrhenia diplandra. The sequence continues at coordinate 172,029 of JADLZK010011942.1, read as the reverse complement.
GAGAACAACCTGTTGCTTGAGTTGAAGATGAGATGGAAAATGATATGGCAAGATTACACGTTGGAGAGGAGAGTCTTTTCAGCTATAAAGATTATCAAAACAGAATTGCTCAACAAGATGTCTAATGCTTGGCTTAATCACTTACTAGTGTGCTACATTGAGCGGGAAATATTCAAAGCAATCGATCTTAAGAAGATCAAGAAAACATTTCAAAACAAGAAAGATAGGCAAATGACATTGCCTAGGCGGCAATAAACCTTCATCGTCACATGGTTAGTTGACTTTGCTTGTATTTTCTATAATTATTAATATCCTAAATGTTAGTAGTTTGTGCTTGACTATATCAATACGTCTAGTGAACCATTTTCTATATGCATATGTTATCGTCGGACTTGACGTTGCCCCACCTTAAATCTTTTTTGTCCTCCGCCACTTTGGTTGCTAAGGTGTGGCCTTGGAGGGCTGTAGTCGGCCTGTGAACATCTTCTCCATCCACCAATCGAGTTATCCCCACCCTCTCATCGAAAGATCGGGAACAAACCCTAGCGGGTTCACATCACCAAGTATGGTTAGGACTATAAATACAAGGGAGATGTAATCAATTCAGTTAAGTAAAAATAAAGAAGACCAAAAGCTCCTTGCTTCGGTCATCTAGATCTCTTGCTATCCCCCCCCCCCCCCCAAGGCCCCGGCTCCCTCTCCCACGCCGCTGCCCTGCCTCCCCACGCAAGCTGCCGCTGTCGCCCGTGCCCTAGCACCGCCGACCACTCCCGCCAGCCACCGCTCTCTCCAAGCCCCTCACAGCCTTGTTGTTAGTTATTCTAGCTTATAAGCTATTTATGGAAATCATAGTGTCTATGTGCTGGGCTGTTTGGTCGGGCACGGAATGATGTCGCGTGTTCAGAACTCTTCAACATTCAGTACACTCTTGCAAGGCTGTCTTTGGAAACACTACACCACAACACCGAATCACCGTCAGAACGTATGACGCTAAAATTTTTCTTTATCGATGGATGCTGTGATGCTAAATGCTCTGATGCCACCCCTCCTGTTTCATAATAAAGCTATTTAAACGTTTGAGATGGGACTGCTGGAGCCATCGACTCATCCTGAGCTTTTGTAAGATTAAATTGCTGAGGTCACCATGGTGGTAAAACATTATGATATATCAAGTATGTTTGGTGAGCTGTCGACTTATCTTGAGCTTTTGTACCTTTCAAGATTAAATTGCTGAGGTACGGTCATCATGATGGTAAAGCATGTATGATATATCAAGTATGTTTGGTGAGATGTGTGCTCTCTGATGTGAGTTTCTTTTGATATATCTGTTTGTTTCTTGGTCTGCTTCAATTATGGACCACGAGGTAGTAGCCCATCACTTGCGGATCCATTGCTCTCGCTGTTGAGATGGGATATGATATTTCGTTTTGTCACCATAATAATCGTGCTCTTCATTCTGAATGAGCTTTGCTCAGTGAAGTTTGGTTTATAGTTTTAAGTACCTTTCGACTCTTGAATGATGTTGTCCACACAGTACAGCCTATTCCGATCAATGCCTGAACCTGAATTAATTATGACTCGATGATGATGTGTTTTTGCTCCTGCGATTTGGAACAACTTTGCTCCCAGGATATGCAAGTTCTTCCTTTGGCTTTTACATCGTCGTCGGCTGAGCTCCAACGCCGTCTCTTTCACTGCAATATGCGCCGGACAGTCAGTGTCCGTTTTGTATCGAGGATGAAGATTGTGGACACCTTTTTATTTACTGTTCCCGCAGCTTGAGTTTCTAGAATTTCATTCAGTATGACCTCTCTCGCCTCAATGGTGGCTGCGATGTAAAGTCTCTTTGGACCCTTGATCCCTTACAAGAGCGTGATGCTCGTGTTCATGGTACGGTTCTTATCTGCGTCCTTTGGAACATTTGGAAATGCCGAAATGCTAAGGTATTCAGTAATGAAGACATGTCCAACGTCCAGATTGAAAGGATCGAGATGCCCAAGAGGGGGGGTGAATTGGGCTAATCTAAAATTTTAACTTAATTAAACAACCTACTAGCCCATATTCACCTTCTTGTGCCTAAGTGTGTTTCTAACAACTACCGCACAAAGTTTTGCACCCTAGGTTCCAATCCTACTCTAGCATGGCAATTCTAAGAATGTAAAGACATGAAATAGAATTGCGGAAAGTAAAGAGAGGAAGGAACACGGCGATTTTTTCCCGAGGTATCGAGGTGTCGCCACACCCCCTAATCCTCGTTGGAGCACTCTCTCAAGAGTATCGCTCCCCCTTAGTCCTCGCAAGAACTAAGTGCTCTCTACGGGTTGATTCTTCGACACTCCCGCGGTGAATCACCCAAAACCGCTCACAAGCTTGCTTGAGCCACCCACAAGCACCACCGGGTGATCTTCAAGCGACGATCCGCCACCAAGCCGTCTAGGTGATGGCGATCACCAAGGAGAAACAAGCACAAACTCTCACTTGACCTCTACAAGCCTAATGAGAAGAGTGGATGCACACTTGTAACTCTCAAAGCACTAAAGAGGTCCTTAATCTTGCATATGACCACCTCAATAGGCTCTTGCACTCTCTTCAACTCTCAAGGTGTTTATCCAACCCAACAAATGAGCAAGAGTCGAGTATGGATGAGCCAACCAAGTATTTATAGCCCAAGGCTAGAAATCCAACCGCTAGCCAACATCCAGTGAAAATTGTACACCGCCGGACGCCCGCTTGGCGCTGGCGGCGCGCCGGCGCTGTACAAAATTCAAACTGGCGCCCATTTTCTCCACGCCGCGGACGCGCCAAGCGCCAGTTAAATACGCCGCCAGGCGGTCACCCCTAGAGACGTCGTCTCTAGATCTGCGTCCGGGCGTGGCGCCCGACGCGCCCGGCGCCGTAAAAACACCGCCGACGCTTCAACGGCGCCGGGCGCCAGCGCCCGCGCGCCCAGCCCGCCAAGCGCGGTGCAATCTCTCCGCTTCAACTCCAAATCCTCGATTTCTTGAACGGCTTCGACTCCAATCTTTCCAGGACTTTTTCATGCTACCTAGTGCTAGAATCAACAAGTGTGCACCACATCTCATCACTAGACTCACCTAGGTCAAGCTACCCGTCCGTACCCCCTTAATAGTACGGCCAAAAGTGAAAAACAAAGTCCTACGACTAATCCGATGTCTCTCAACTCCATCGACAATCGGAACTAACCGCCCTAACCTTGTCGTCCGTCTTTTTGAAAACCGAAATGATTTCCATCGCGCCGAGAGGGCATACGAGACACATTCCCTCGAAACCATCATTACCATGACCTAACTTACCCCTGTTTTACGCAAAACACACGTTAGTCATGGTAATATATATATTGTCATCAATCATCGAAACCACACTAGGGGCCTAGATGCTTCAATCTCCCCTTTTTGGTGATTGATGACAACCTCTAGAGTATGGAGATGAAAGTTGAGGTTTTAAGCGCACTTGTTCACATGAGCCTCATCATTAAGATCAAAAGCGTTAGGGTGGCTCATGCGACACAAGATCAATATATGTACTCATAGAATCTGCATGAAGAGTGAGTACTTACAAGGATAGCTCATATGGTTCAAAAAACACAAGTAATAATCGAGTAAACCAAGTGCGGAAACATAAACCATATGAGCAAAAGCATGACATGATATATAAAGATACCGAAGTAGAGAGCACACATGTCATAAAGTATCACGATGCATCACTAATATATACAATGCTAGGCATGAAAGTAGACATGATGCATGAGAGAGTATCACAAAGAAAAGATCATCAAAAGAACCAAATCCCTCTCACGGACTCCCCTAAATCTACATACTCTACCCTCTCCCCTTTGGCATCAAGGACCAAAAACTCTAAGGGTCGACGGAGGTGGAGAAGCGCACGAAGTCGGTCATTTGGAACACGAAGTCCGCAACACGTCTTGCTACGGATCATCGGGACTCGTGTCGGAGTCGGCTCACCACCGGTAGCTAAAGGGCCCTCTCGACCGAGTAGCCGGGCTGAGAAGCGGTCCGGGCTTGCTGCGGGTAGCGTGAGGAACTGTCTCCTCTCGCGTAGCACCAACTGCCGACCCTCGGGGCTCAAAGCAAAGCAGTAGAAGTGTGCAGGGTGCCATCCGAAACCGTCGCCGCCGAGGTAGCCACGGCGTGCGGTGCCCCGCCGGGGTGAGGAGAACTGGTGAGGGGCGAAAGCAAGCTTTAAGCCGACGAGGAGAGACCGGCCGTAGTGTTCGCAAAGGAAGGGTGAGCCGGTGATCTCCTCGGTAAGTGGCACCAAGTCCCGCCCCGAGCCCGGGAAAGCACCGCATTCGAGTGATTGGCGACAAGTCGTAGCCCGGTCCCCTCGAACGCGCGGGCTCGGATCCGGAAGCCGCGCCGAGGAGTGGGTGAAGCAAGCAAACTCGAGTGTATGGCCCCCGTGCCCGAGTGGACGCACTCCCGCCAAACCGGGTACCACGAGCCGACGGTCCCGCACCTCGAGACGACGAGCCCGTAGCCGAAACAAGTGAGCAGGTGGAGGCACTCCCGAGACCGGACAAGGTGTGCAATAAGTCCCATGAACTGCGGCTCGCCGTGTGGGATCGCCGACGCGGTACTCGACCGCCGACGCTGAACTCGAGCCGCCGCCACGAAGCTCAAGCTGCTGCCTCTCGAACTCGCCCCGACGAGCGGAAATCGCGAAGAACCATACCGGAAAGTGGCACGCCGGAATCGGTCAAACCCGCCGGTAGCTAAACCGCCACGCTATCGCAGCCTCGCGTCGTGCCGAAACGAGGAGGAACGAAGTCCTCATCACCGCCGCTAGTAGTGTCGAACACAAAGTCACCGGCACGACTTCCGCCTCCGCCTCGCCTCGCCGCCGCCCTTCCTTCGCTTCGCCACCTAGCGTGACTGCATCCCGCTCCCGAGCCGTCTCTCGTGACTGGCCGGTCCCTCGAGCTCGGATGGATAGGAGACGACCCGGCATTCCCTCGCCAAGAGCCGAAAGTGGCATCGTAGACCCCAAACTCAAGCGAGTGCCTGCTGCCGCTCAACACGAGCCTCGGCGGGAACGGAGCACATAGCATGTAGATAATGAAAGTGAGCCGGTGTGCATAGGACATACGGGCGTGTAGTAGCAAAGCTCCCGTAGATCACCTCCTCAATATCACACAATATCATATCCCGGATATCAAAGGGCTCCCTCCGCGAAGCAACAGATGTGCCACTATCCACCGCTTTGGATCCCGGTGAAACCCTCTCTCAAGCCCATCCTCGCGGCGAATAGTGCGGCGAACAATAGCATCAAGAGCCCGGGCCATCGGTGTCATAGCCGACGGATCTCTCGCTAGAACCCTCTCCAAAGTCTGGACCAAAACAACAGCGGACGAAGTCAACCTCTGGAAGGATCCCCTTGCGTGCGTGACGCGGAGGACGAACGTCCGGGTAGCACTCACCGTGGACGCCGCTCGCCCGAAGGGTATCCCGAAAGCGGCTCTTCACACGCATCGGGTCAATCGCCACCTCGACCCTTGAAGCTGAAGTAGAGCTCGAGTGGTCGGGTCAATCCGGCATGGGCGTAGAACTCACGGATCCAGACTCAACGTAGAAGCCCGGCCGACGGATCGGATCAGCGAACCCCTAGAAGTGCATCGACGTACTCTCGAACACCTCTCGCAAGGTCGCGGACGAACTAGTCGAAGGAAATCACCTTGTGCTCGTGGAAGGTGCCGTAGGCCCTCATATGCACCCACGTAGAAGTCCTCGTGCAAAGCGGTGCCAAAGAAGTCAACTCCAGTCGCCGCTCATCCGAAACCACCCTCTATCTGGCCAAGTCCTCATCCTGTAGATCCATCTCGCGGTCTTCGTGGTGAGGTCCACGTGCTCAACCGAGGTGGCCGACGAACAACCGGAGGGCGCCGCGCGTGCTGAAGCGGGTAGGAGCGGCCCGAGCCGAAGACCGAGCCGCTCTTTGCCCGGGCAACCCTCGAAGAGCGACGAGGCTCGCGACTCTGAAGGTAAAGCTCTCCCCTGCCGTGCTAACTCGGCCTCGAGGTCTATCTCGCTCCCTCGGACTCCGACTCGGCCCCCGCCGCGGTCCCCCGATGGCCAAATCGCCTCTCCCGCCACCACGGGCTGCTTTCGCCGGGCGGCTTTGAGCAACCAACAAGGCGCGCTGCCTCGGTCATGACCCTCTTCTTCTTCTTCGCTTCTCAATTGCCTTCGTCTTGCCTTTGAGTGCCTCTCGAAGCCGAGGTGGACGACGCCGATCGTCACCACCATCACCACTGCCCCGACTATCTTCACTCTAGCCATGACTGAGCCGTCGCCATCACCGAAGCTGCAAGAAGGTGAGTGACGCCTTGTGAGGCTTGGCCTCAATCCTTACTCGCGGGCTTGGCCCCGAGTTCAATCAAGCACCGACAATGTGCCTCATCAACTACCCATAGTGACACAACTCGCCGCATAGGATAGAATAGAGGGATTTATAACATTGAATATATATGCTAGAGATGAGAAGCCCTAAGGAAGCAAGCATATGTGATGAGAAATAGACCGAGGGGTTAAGGATGATACCTAGCCTTGTTGGAACCTGCGAAAGGGTAAGAAATGACGAGCGGGGCACCCATTATGGTAAGGGAGCAGTCCACGTGATAGTTTGGAAGCGAGGAACGATCAAAACAAAGGATGTGGAGCGGGTGAGGCATTTTATCGAACACATGGGGGAGCAAGGGTTAGGAAAGAGAGAAGAGGCTCACATCCAAGGCAATGGAGGCCGCCGGGGGAAGAAGAGGTCGATGACGGCTTCCCTGGGCGATCCCGACGGGCGGGGCGTACGTGCCCACGGAGATGGCCTCGGTGGTGGCGCGAATGGCGCGTGGTGGCGGCCTCCGGTGCTAGGGGTTTGGCGGCTGGGCGTGGCCGGAGCGTAGCGGCGAGGGTGGCGCGACGGAGCGGGGCGGCTGGCGCCGAACGGCGGGCGGTTGGCCGCGGTGAGGGCTGGGGCGGGGGGGAGGGGAGGGCGGCGCGGTGACGGCGCTGAACGGTGAGCACGGGAGGGCGGGCGGGCACGGGATCGAATAGGCGGGCGATGATTTGATTTGGAAGAAAAAAGTCGGGCCCACACGCCGATAAAACGAAACCCCGCTTGTCGAATAGTGCCGACGCGCCGGCGGCGTGCGCCGTCGCGCCAGACGGCCGCGGACGCTAGCCCGAAGAGGGCTGCGCGCGGGGTGCCCGCGGACGCGGCGACGCCGACACGCCGGACGCGTCAAGCGCGCTCCAGCGCCGTGTAAATGCCCTGAATTTCGCGCCGACGCGCCGCCAGCGGTGTTTCACGGACGCGACTAAAACAAGTCCCAGCGTCCGGGCAGACCGCTGATTTTTCTCCGTCTTCGAATTTTGACTTCCAATCTTCACGGCGCCTTCTCCCAACCTCATTCCAACTCAAATAAGACCCAAATAACACCTAGTTGGAATAGGTCATGGGAGTCCTCACTCAAACCCTCGAATTTGCAAATAATTAGCCATAGGCGTAGTTTAATTTTTCGAAAAATACGCGATAAAACCGATCGAGGAGCATCGTATGGCCAAGCAATGGAGTTTATGAACCATTAGGAGCGTCAAAAGCTCTCTCCATCCTTGGGCGAACACAGCGGATACTTAAGCTTAAACCAAAAAGGAACGACAAACCAACAACCATGCATATGCGATGCAAAAACGAGAATTTAAATACGAAATTTGAATCTAGTTGGCTTGTCAACTTTGAACCAAGGTTAAGCTTTTTTTTCACACGCTTTTCGGCGCTTATCTTAACCATGTTAGACAAGCCCTATATGCATTGCAAGAATTTAAACATGGCATATAATACAATGAATGCAAGGGACAACACAAGCTCATTTTCTAGAGAAGTTGGAAAAGTCAAGAATATTGAGCTCGCCTCTTAATTGGCAAAACCTTGCCTCATCCAAAGGCTTAGTGAAGATATCCGCCAAATTGTCTTCCGTCCTCACTCCTTGAAGAGATATATCTTTCTTGGACACATGATCACGAATGAAGTGATGACGAATATCAATATGCTTGGTGCGGGAGTGTTGAACCGGATTGCTTGCAATTTTGATGGCACTTTCATTGTCACATAGCAATGGAACCTTCTCGAGCTTGACACAATAATCAAGAAGAGTTTGCTTCATGTAGAGAATTTGAGCACAACAAGCTCCCGCGGCAATATACTCCGCCTCGGCGGTTGACAAGGTCACACTATTTTGCTTCTTAGAACACCAAGAGACAATGGACCTTCCAAGCAAATGGCACCCTCCTCGGTTGTGCTTCTTCTATCAATTTTGCAACCAAAGATAATCCGAAGTCGGAATAGCCAACAAGTTGGAATCTTGCACCTTTGGGATACCATATGCCAATGCTTGGTGTTTGCTTGAGGTACCTAAGAATTCTCTTCACCGCGGTGAGATGGGATTCCATAGGGTTAGCTTGAAAACGAGCACATAAGCAAACACTAAACATGATGTCGGGCCTAGATGCGGTGAGATAGAGCAAGCTACCAATCATAGATCGATAGTGGGTCTTATCTACCGGTTTACCTCCCACATCCGGGTCAAGTTGTCCATTGGTTGGCAAGGGTGTCTTGATGGGCTTACAATCTTCCATATCAAACCTCTTGAGAAGATCTTTGGTATACTTTTCTTGAGAGATGAAGGTCCCTTCTCTCAATTGCTTGACTTGAAACCCTAGGAAGAAAGTAAGCTCACCAATCATGGACATCTCAAACTCCTTCGACATCAAGGCACCAAACTCCTTGCAATGTTCTTCATTTGTTGAGCCGAAGATTATGTCATCGACATAAACTTGACAAATGAAGATGTTCCCTTCATGCTTCTTGGTGAATAGTGTGGTGTCCACCTTTCCGATGGTGAAGCCCTTCGCAATGAGGAAGTCCCGAAGGCGCTCATACCATGCTCTTGGGGCTTGCTTGAGCCCATATAGCGCCTTGGTCAACCTATAAACATGGTTAGGATATCTAGGGTCTTCAAACCCGGAGGTTGATCAACATAGAGCTAGTTCATTTATGAAGCCATTTAAAAAGCACTTTTCACATCCATTTGATATAATTTCATATTATGATGTGATGCATATGAAAGGAGGATACGTATGGCTTCAAGTCTTGCCACCGTGTGCAAGTCTCTCAAAATCCAAGCCTTCAACTTGAGAGAACCCCTTGCCACTAGTCTTGCCTTGTTTCGCACAACAACACCTTGATCATCTTGCTTGTTGCGAACACCCACTTTGTGCCAATGACTCTTGCACCTTTAGGTCGCTCTACAAGTGTCCACACTTCATTGCGGGTGAAGTTGCCCAATTCTTCATGCATGGCATTCACCCAATCCGGATCTTCTAGAGCTTCCTCTATGGTTGTAGGTTCTAAACAAGAGACAAAAAGCATGATGTTCAACAAAATTAGCAAGTTTTTGAGATCGAGTCATAACCCCCTTTGTAGGACTCCTATGATGAGATCTTGAGGATGTGCTTGAGTAGAGGTGAATTCCTTCGATCAACCACTTGAGGAGGGTCTTGTGGAGCATCAACATCTTGAGCTTGTTCCACACTTTGTTCATGAGAGACATGAGTATCATCGTGGTGGTTGTTCTCATCTTTATCATCATCTTGTGGAACATTTGATGAAGATGGCTTGTCAATTTCTTGAACATCATCATCATCATCTTTAGGCTTGATGTCTCCAACCGCATGTTCTTCATGGCCTCCCTCATTAGTTCATCACCTACATCATCAAGATTCTCAAGTGCTCCTTGGGAGCCGTTAGATTCATCAAACTCCACATCATATGTTTCCTCTACTATGCCGGTGGCATGATTGAATACTCGATATGCTTTGGACTTCGATGAGTAACCAACAAGAAAACTAATATCACAACGTCTTTGAAACTTCCCTAGATGTTGGCGCTTCTTGAAGATGTAGCATTTGCAACCAAACACCCTAAAGAAGGAGACGTCCGGCTTCTTCCCATTGAGCAACTCATAAGGTGTCTTCTTGAGGAACTTTTGGAGGTAGAGACGGTTGGATGCATAGCATGCGGTGTTGATTGCCTCGCCCAAAACTTCTCATCGGTGCCATACTCATCAAGCATTGTTCTTGCCAAAGTGATTAGTGTCCTGTTCTTTCTCTCCACTACACCATTTTGTTGAGGAGTGTATGTTGAAGAGAACTCATGCTTGATCCCAACTTCATCACAATATTTCTCAATGTTTGTGTTGTCAAATTCTTTTTCCATTGTCACTCCTTATTTTCTTGATCTTCACATCAAATTCATTTTGAGCTCTTTTAGCAAACTTCTTAAAAGCAAGCGGCCACTTCGGATTTGTCATGAAGGAAGAAGGTCCAAGTGTATCTTGAGTAGTCATCAACAATCACTAGACAATATAGGTTGCCCCCAAGCTCTTGTATGTTGTTGGCCCAAAGAGATCCATGTGAAGTAGCTCTAGCACTCTATGAGTTGACATGAAAGCTTTGGTTGGATGGGTGTTGGCAACTTGCTTGCCCGGCTTGACATGCACTACAAAAGCTTGTCCTTTTCAAACTTGACATCCTTCAATCCTCTCACTAGATCATTCTTCATTAGCTTCTTGAGAGACCCATACTAACATGTGCTAGTCTTCTATGCCATAGCCAACCAAGTGATGTGGCCTTAGCAAATAGGCAAGTTTGCAAATTGGCTTCTTCGAAGTGAAATCCACAACATAGAGGTTGTTGTACCTAAATCCTCTAAAAAATCTCTTGCTTGTCACTCTTCTTTGTCACAACAACTTCATGTCCATCAAATAGGCATTCGAAGCCAAGATCACATAGTTGACCAACCGACAACAAGTTGAAGCTCAATGAGGCAACATATAGGACATTTGAGAGTGAGTGATCATTTAAAATTGCAACCTTTCCCAAGCCTCTCACTTTGCTCTTGGAATTGTCACCAAATGTAATCTTGTTGTGGCCTTTGTCCCTTCTTCTAGTGAGGTGAACATACGAGGATCACCGGTCATATGTTGTGTGCAACCACTATCAATAACCCAATGACTTCCACCGGTCTTGTAGTTCACCTACATACAATAGATCAAGCTTGTTGCTTAGGGACCCACTCTTGGTTAGGGCCCTTGACACTCTCAACCAATGACTTGGCAACCCAAATTTGCTTAGGCCTATTTTTGTTTGGTGGACCTAAGAACATGACCTTGGTCTTGCCACTAGTGTCCTTTCTAAGCATGTAGTGAGCATTGAAGGCAAAAGGTCTAGCATGCTTGGGCAAGGGTTGTGGTGGTGGTGTCACACACTCATGAGAGAAATGCCCTTCTTGACCACACTCAAAGCATCTCTTTGGCTTGGGCTTAGGCTTTGACTTGAGTTGATGTTGAGCTTGAGCTTTAGCTTTCTTCTCTTCATTTGTCTTGTACCCAATACCACTCTTGTCCATCTTGTATAGAATTGTATAGAATTGCTTTCTTGATGAATCAAACTTGACTCCCCTCTTGCTAAGACCCTTGAGCATCTTGGTAGTTCTCTTCACCATGAGTGCAAGATCATCAAGTTCTTCATCACTTGGATTTTGAGAAGAGGTCACGAAAGCTTTGCCTTTGCCCTTCTTGTCAATGCTAGCCTTGAGAGCAATGTCTTTCTTCTTTTCATCCTTGGGATTGATATGCATGTACATCTCATGGGCATTGATCTTTCCAAGATTTTTGTCGAGTAGACTCGAAAGATCACCTTGATGAAGAACGGTGACAATATGCCCATATTTCTCTATGGGGAGGACACATAACATTCTTCTCACAACATCCGGAGGCTTAATTTGTGTGAGTCCAAGCCCATTGATTTCCTCTACAATGACATTCAAGCGACCATACATATCATTAGCATTTTCATTTGGAAGCATTGTAAAGGCATTAAGCTTATTCATAACAAGATTGTAGCGTTCCTCACGCCACTCTTAGTTCCCTCATGGAGCGCACAAATTTCTTCCCAAAGATCATTGGCATTTTTGTGGTTCCGCACACGATTGAACACATCCTTGTTGATGCCTCTAAAGATGGTGTTTTTGGCCCTAGCATTCCAAGTGATGTGTTGCTTCTCTACGTCGGTGGGGGCTTTTTCATCCTTAGGTTTGGGGTAGCCACTTGTGGCAGCGGCGAGAACACCGACATCGTCGGCCTCAAGGTAAGCCTCCATGCGAATTTTCCAATAAGGAAAGTCATCGCCATCGAACATGGGTGGTGGGCCATTCCCGTTGGACATCTTTCTCTAGGCGGTTAAGCCTAATTATGAGCAACACGGCTCTGATACCACTTGAAAGGATCGAGATGCCCAAGAGGGGGTGAATTGGGCTAATCTAAAATTTTAACTTAATTAAACAACCTACTAGCCCATATTCACCCTCTTGTGCCTAAGTGTGTTTCTAACAACTACCGCACAAAGTTTTGCACCCTAGGTTCCAATCCTATTCTAGCATGGCAATTCTAAGAATGTAAAGACATGAAATAGAATTGCGGAAAGTAAAGAGAGGAAGGAACACGGCGATTTTTTCCCGAGGTATCGAGGTGTCGCCACACCCCCCCTAATCCTCGTTGGAGCACTCTCTCAAGAGTATCGCCCCCCTAGTCCTCGCAAGAACTAAGTGCTCTCTACGGGTTGATTCTTCGACACTCCGTCGCGTGAATCACCCAAAACCGCCACAAGCTTGCTTGAGCCACCCACAAGCACCACCGGGTGATCTTCAAGCGACGATCCGCCACCAAGCCGCCTAGGTGATGGCGATCACCAAGGAGAAACAAGCACAAACTCTCACTTGACCTCTACAAGCCTAATGAGAAGAGTGGATGCACACTTGTAACTCTCAAAGCACTAAAGAGGTCCTTAATCTTGCATATGACCACCTCAATAGGCTCTTGCACTCTTTTCAACTCTCAAGGTGTTTATCCAATCGAACAAATGAGCAAGAGTCGAGTATGGACGAGCCAACCAAGTATTTATAGCCCAAGGCTAGAAATCTAACCGTTGGCCAACATCCAAATGAAAATTGTACACCGCCGACGCTGCCACCGGCTTGCGCCGGCGCGCCAGCGCTGTACAAAAATTCAAACTGGCGCCCATTTTTCTCCATAGCCGCCGACGCCCAGCGCCGGGCGCGCCGGACGCGCCAGCGGTCACTCCCAGAGACATCGCCTCGGACTCGCGCCCCGGCGTGGCACCTTGTTTTTGTATCTGCTGTTATGTAACCCCGTTCTACCTCTCTCCCGCTGTCTCTCCAGCCGTTCGGCTTGTAAAAAATAGAACTTTGTAAATGTGTGTCTTATATATTAATAAAGTTCAGGCATCCCTTGTGGTTGCCGTTGTTTTCCTTAAAAAAAAAATGAATTATGACTTCAGTTTTAGCACTGATATCCTGATCACCACTTAACTGAATAAATCAGAAGTTCAGATTCAGCATGCAAGCAACGGCATGGCGGCACTGAGCTCGCCAGCATGGGTGCCCACACGAGTCACTATAGCAGCTCGACTCCCTGTGAGTGTGAGATCAGCCGAGGCTGTAAATCATGTCACCGTGCATGTCACCGTGAATACGGGAGCTGTAACAGATAAAGGCAAAGCGAATCGCTGGGGTGCATACATCCTTGTTGACGTCCCTAGTAGTCCCTACTCCCTATGACCCTCCGCCGGTGGACTCGTCTTCCCCGTCGCCATGGGGACAGCTGTCTTCGCTTCTTGTTGCAGGCCTACGATGTTGTAATTTGGTTTTTATGGACGGCCTTCTTGTAAAACAGCTGTTGTGATAATATAATATATGTGGTTGTTGTCAAAAAAAAAAAAAAAAAATGCAAAAGCAAGGGTGTGTAGGCCTCCTTTGCAGAGAGAGAACATCATAGTTTTCTCCTAAACGAGAGAAAAAAAGAAAAATAAAATAGATATCTGTTGGAACTTAGCTGCGGTTTTCTATCTAATTTTCTTTATCACTGATTATAGGAAAACGTGGCATTATTTTTGTAAACGACGTAATCTGCAACGTACATGGTAGAATAGACAGTCCTAAAGAACACAATTAGTACGGTAAAAAAACTAGATCGTGAGATTTAAGACTAGCAGAATGTTATGAAAATAGCAGTCAAAATATCTTATTTAGAAAAATAGAAGAACACATGTTATTTTTGCATGAGCATGATCGTAATAAAATAATTCCGAATAGGTCTTACTCCCTCCGTCTCAAAATAATTACACATCTCGCTTTTTTAAAAAGTCTAACTCTTTTTAAATTTGACCAAGTATATAGAAAATACTATCGACACTTAGATCCCCAAATAAATTTATTACGAAAAGTATGTTCCAATATCAATCTAATAATACTAGTTACACAAAGTAAACATGATTATTTGTTTCTATATATGTGGTCAAAGTTAGAAAGGCTTGACTTATCAAAAAAACCAGACGTGCAATTATTTTGAGACGGAGGGAGTAACAAACAATCATTGATCTATTCAAACTTGTAGAGTTTTCAAATTAATATTATTTTCAAATGGTATATTTGAGATTTTTGTTGAACATTTCAGCCATAAAATGTATTCGCGAAATCCGTCTAAGATCATGTATTAGAAAAAGTAATATTTTATCATATAATTATTTAGCATACGGGCCTTGCTAAGGTACACCATTTACCTTATAGGAGGTCAGATCTTAAATAAATCTCAACCCGATTTTTAAATTACATTCAATAACAAAGTAATTATTAATTAATTAATTAATTAATTAAAAATATTTAGAACAAAGAAAAGGAAACAACTAAATCAACGCCAAAACCTAGTTCTTGTCAAAAAAAAAAAAAAATTAAATACCAACACGTTCAAAAACAGGTGTTCTCGTTACCAACATGCATGTTCGTAATCCCATTTAAATAAATATAACTAATAAATATAACTACTAAAAAGCACACCTATAATTCACTAATTTTGTCACATTATAGAAAAACAATACAACTCATGGTATAGGTATAGCTTTTATTAAAAAACTAGTATAGGTAACCTAAGAGCAACTCCAATAGTTTGACTTTTGGAGTTGGCAAATTAGTGAGCATTAGCAAATCAGGCCATGTGCGTGCAAAATGCGTGCTCTACTAGGTTTTGCATTGGCGGCGCATCCGTACGTATTAGAAGAGGTGGAAGGGCATAAACATAATTTTTGTTTCGCCTCGGGGTTCCCGACGTAAGTTTTCTAAGAGGTGGAAGGACATAAACATAATTTTATTTCTCTTTAGGGTTCCCCGATGTAAGTTAGATATAAGTGAATTTATGCCAAACTGTTGGAGATAAGCTCTTTTTTTTGATTTGGCATTTGAATTTAAGAGTTAGCAAACAAGGGCAATTGTCAAATAATAAATGGGGAACAGTTGGAGTTGCTATACATGTCATGCTAACTATCCATAAAAATGCATGCCTCGTGCTATTGCATGCGTGCTAGATCTACTTGATAGATATTTACTTAAACTTATGTTTACTTTCCTGTTACCTCTTAGGATGTAATATGTGATTATCGCTATCTAGATCGACGGTAGTTATTTGGGAGTACCATAGCAAAACCCTTAGCATACATGCTCATTTGAAATTCAAAAGTTTCCTTAACAAAGCACGTCAGCATCTAAACACCACCCCTTTGGTGGTCAGCTCCTAATTAATAGATGATGTCCATGCCTCCTTGCTGGTGATGCCAGCCTCCAATTTCCTCTTTCCATTCCCCCTTGCTTCTTGCTCTAGCTAGGTTTGTGATAGTGTACAGAGAGTGAGGGTGAACCGGTGAAGAACAAGAGAGAGAGAGTGGGAGTAGGAGTGGGAGAGTGAATGAGAGTGTTGGCTGGCTGCTCTGTTTGCTTCTCTACGAATTGGATAGGTGGTCTGACCTGGGGGGCCAAGTGAGCTCCACAAGTGACACCTCACATCTGTGCATGGGGACTATGTGCCAATTCAACGGACGATCCGTCAGACAACAGTTGGTAACTTGTGTAACTTGACTCGACAAACACCAGTGGTTCAAAATTTCGAAGCCTTGAGCTATACTTCACTTCCACCAAACCAAGATTTTCAGTTTGCCTAACACGTACGCCTAGAGATTGATGAATCCAGCGCTTTTTCTTAAAATGTACCCCAACCACCATGTCTAGATATGTTTTCTTTAAACAATGTAAACAAACGTATCTAGCACTCAAACGACTCTTGATAAATACAACCAATTATATTCACTTGCGCATTCGCTTTCGATCACGTCATGCTTCCAGACCTGAAAATAATTCGACCCCGGTACTATAACCCATATATAAATCTACGGCGAAGGTACATCCCAGGTTCCTGGCTTGGCATCTGCATCTTGCACTCTGTAGCGAGCCACCCCGCGTCACATAGCAGTCGTAGAGCCATGAGTTCTCTGTGGAAGACCAGGACCAGGAGCGAAGGGAACCAAGGAAAACAGGCGTCTCCTCAAGAACAGCAGCGAAAGGTACCACTACCAGTCAGAAACTATGCATTAATATCCTTTCCTATATTTTCTAGTATTGTCGATACATGAAGTGACATGAATCACATCTGTTGATGAGCATCTCACTCTTCACATCTGTTGATGAGCATCTCACTCTTGTTACGTTAACGTGGAATTCTGACCTGAAGATTGAAGAGGTTCGTGAGCTGTTGGGCGACCTGACGACGGAGATGCCGAGCTTCTTCTCTGACGGCACCATTCGCCGGTTTCTCCGAGCAAAGAACTGGAGCATGGAACAAGCGACCAAGGCTCTCAAAGAGGCTGTCAAGTGGAGGCGTCAGTTCAAGCCAGACAAGATTTGCTGGGTACGTATTTGAATCTTAACTATACTTTAAATCTTAATCGCAGAGGTTGTTTGAAAATAATTAAAAAATACTGTTACTTCTAGGTTTACCTTACACTACTACTGAATATGATATAACTGCCGCTTCACTAGCCTCCATCGCTTGGCGGGATTTGAACCGGCAGTGATGTGCCGGTCCTATCATGACCGCTTTAACGCTTTTGATCCCCAATAGACTCAAGTCACGAGCCACACAATTGTTCAAGTGAAAAACATGAGTTCCACGTCTGACAATGCTCGAACCCAGAAACCTCAGGCTTTCGGCGTTCATCCCCAACCACAACACCAAATTAGCACTTGTGTCCATTTATATATTTGTCCTCCCCATTTTATATTTATCTTGCTTTGAAATGAGTATTTGGGGCCCTAAATTAACTAAAATGAAAAGGTTGTCAACCACAAAGTTTTATAACTTTTTGAGATCTACAACTTTTGTTTTGAACATTTCTACATCCGAGGTCGTTTGAGCAATTCAAATTTCAAGTATGATGAAATTCACATGATTTTTTTGTTGGATAGATGTTTTCAAAATGGAAAAAGTTATCAACTATAAAATTGCATAACTTATCAGATATACAACTTTTATTTTGGTTGTTTCTATGTCTATGGTCGCTTGATTTTTTTTTTTCAAATACGAGAATACAAACATAATTTTCATTAGATAGACGATTTCAAATAAGAAAATTATGAACTATAAAATTGCATAACTTTTCGAGATCAACTTCCATATTAGTCGCTTCCACCAGAGATCTTTATATATCACCACACACTCACTTATTACTATAGAGATTCCTTTGATATTAACTTATATAAAATCTTGTGAATCAAATGTTTCAGCATAAAAAAAAAATCAAATTGAAAATTTGGGAACCAAAATAAACTTTTGAAATCTATAACTTTTATTTTGTTATTTCTCCATCCAAGATCTTTTGTACCACTATACACTCACTTGTCACTATAGCATATGCACTCCTTTGGTATTAACTTTATAAAATCTCATGACACCTATTTTGACATTCAAACAGTCACAGGTAAAACCGTTTGAACAAGTTGTAGATCATGTCGAGTACTACAAGTTTCGTATAAAGTTCATCTTTATCAAACAATTATGAAGTTTTTGGTGTATCCTATCATTGTTGGTACTAATCATCTGTCGGTTTTAGCCAAAAACCGCAATGATGACACAATATGACTGCCGGTTGATGGCTAAAACCGACAATGGTTACCTAAATATCACTGTCGGTTAGTCATGTCTTTGTTGATTTTAGCCATAAAACGGCAGTGTTGTCTAATAATCCTTCGTTAGGAAGGCACACACACTACTCCGCTCTTGAGATCAACACATATAGCATTGACACCTGTGCCTTTACCACTAAACTTAGTCACATGTGCATGTACTATCTTATACAAAATTTTGTACTATCTTGTACAAAATTGAATTATACACAAAAAGTTGAATTTCCATACTTGTACACATGTATCCCAATGAGAAGGTAACTTCTCAAATTGACCTAATCTTGATTTTACTCATAGTGTTTGTTATACATTGGTAATAACAAAGAGCATATTTCTTCTTGGAAATCAATGTTAGGGATGACCTTGCTAGCATGGAGAACGAGGTTCAAAAGAGCATAATATATACCGACTATCTTGACAAGAATGGGAGAACCGCCTCGTAATAATGTTGTTGTCAAAAAGGTCAGTTTCGATTCACCGTATATCAATCCCAATATCCAACATCAACATAATTATTGTTACAAAATATATGACATCATCAAGTGGTTTTTACAACAATTAGTTTTGTCACTAATATATGTGGTATAAAAGCTACTAATCCAAGTTTTATAGCGCACACATATATTGTGTATTATTCCTCCACTCTAAACATTGTGTCCTACTATGTTTCTAAACATTGTATATATTCAAGTGCATATCAAAAGCTATGTATCTAGACAAGCCAAAATGACTCATAATTGAATGGAAGGAGTAGGGTCTCTTTTTTGCTTATGTGACAACTGACAAATCATTAATTGATAGAGAATGGAGTTGTAACAACATGGTCTTACCAGTTTGGCACCAAATCCAACAGTTCAACATTAACTTTAATAGTTTGCACAACAATTGAATAACTATTAATATGATTACAATGGGTATAATGACATAATATCATGCATTGTAACGGTTGTTTCTCCAAAAACAATTAAGACTCTTCTCATGATCCAGATTTGATACTGGAGTATAATACAAGTTAATTGAGATTATCTTAAAAATGTGTAAAATGCATTGTTAAATGTTACAAATTTTCTTATGTGTTTTCAAGGTATATTATAAAAACCAAAATGGTAGATGTCATTGGGAACCATGTTTTCGAATCTTAAAACTTGTAGTCACTAGAAATATGTTACCACAAGATTAGCATCTAATGTGTAAGATATAATACATCCATATGAGAATGCATAATTCTAAGAATCCATATATAAATCTAGTAGAAGTTTTGATTATGTGTGATTTGGAGTAGACAACTTGAAACCATAGCATAATTATAATAGATGGAAAGCATGAGGTTGTTAGCGATGATGCTAGAGCTTCTTGGTTACCAATGGTGCTAGAACTCCTTGGTACATTTGAGTCTTTCCACTATACAAGAATCCAATTTTATATTTTAATACCCTAAAATTTTCTCATGTTTTCTAACTTTTTTTCCCGCTTCCTTGTTGTGGCATTGATTTCTCTTGTTGACATGGTTTGTAGTTTCTATTCGCCCTTATAATATATAGTATATACATATATAGCCCACAAAATCTTATACATGGAGTCAAATATATATTTCCATTTTCAAAGAATAGGAATCATAAAATCAAATCACATTATGCATCCATATACTAAAGTTTTAACTTGTTTAATGTAGCTTAACTTCGACAAAGGAACAACTAAAGCTGCTAGTGTATAACCTGAAAGTATGGCCTTGAGATCGAAGACGCAGAATTAGAGAACACTGTATGGATGTGCGATTTCAGTGGTTGGACATTATCAACTACGCCATTGTGGCAAACCCGAGAATCGTTGCACATAATTCAGAATTATTATCCAGGGTTGATTGGAGCAGCAGTTCTTAGCAATCCACCAAAGATATTTGAGTCATTTTGGAAGGTACTCGTATATCAACTTATTTGCACAAAAATAGTTGTGTACTCCTTTTCTAAAAGTTTGAGGTTCAGTCATCCATCTTTGATTTTTAATCTGTTAATATTTTATGTGAACTTTGTTCAGTAATTTACACTATATCATTTAAAAGATTTCATAATACTTTCATCATGATAAGAATCTGTTTATGCATAGCTTGACGAGTTTTAGTGAATATGTTGGCAAGATGTATGACATGCTTGCCCCTCTGCAGATAGTAAAACACTTTATCGAGCCAGCGTTGTATGAGAGAGTAAAATTTGTTTATAGCAGCAACCCAGATAGCCAGAAGATATTGGCTGACATGTTTGACATGGACAAGCTAGAGTTTGCTTTTGGAGGAAGAAACACTGCAAGCCTTGATATTACAAAGTACTCCGAAAGAATGAGAAGGCTAGATCAGATAAGGGGTGCTTGCATGGACAGAAGTGCTACCATGTCACCTTCCGGACAAAGAATACAATCGACTACATGAAATCTGCTGTCAAAACCTTGTATTTACAAGAAAGCCCAGAGCCATTGAAGGTAGAATTTTCAATCAAATGCTAAAGCTCGGTAAATATGGGAGCCATGATGGTTAATCATTAAAAATCTCCTTAATGTTATTTAGGATTCTCAGATATAAGAGAACATGAATCTCCTGGTCCTGGTCTTAATAAATCCTACCTCAATGATGAATATAAACATGATAAAATATTACTCCCTCCGCTCTAAATTATAGTTCACTTTTACCTTTTCTAGATACATTGCTTTTTGCTATGCACCTAGTTATACACTATGTCTAGATGCATAGCAAAAGAAATGCATCTAGAAAAGCCAAAACAACCTACAATTTGGAACGGAGGAAGTAATATTACTTATGAACGATAGGCACCACTTTTTCATTTATTTGTCAATGGACGCATTGCATCCTTTTCCAAATTACTGTTAGATTTATAGTACAACCCTGTCCAATGAAAATATTATATCTCCCATCCATGTATTCGATGCACTGTATGCCTATGGTGATTCTAGTTGGCAAGTTAAAGTTGTATGTGTGGACATAAGGGAGAGAACAAACTTTTTCGGTACTGTGGCTCTAGCAATCCAAACCTCATTCGACATATGTTGTACAACTAATAACAACATTTTTTTTTTTTTTGAAATTATGGTAAAGGCAGCCAAAGTGGCATGAACCACCACGAAGGCGGCGCATAACACAGCAGAGAGCAAACGTTGACCCAACTAAGATATGAGACCGGAGTTCCCGGTAGGTGTCATGGTAGGTCATCATTGCCTAGCTCGAGCATATGACAAGAGCAGCTCGACTTCCGACCTCATGCCCTACCACGAGACATCACAACCAAGTCGAACTCCACAACAACGCCTTCAGAAGGTTACGACTTATGCGCCGTCCGTCGCCGCCCAAGAGTACCACCAGGTTTTCACCGTGGAAGATGCCGACATGACGCCCAAGAGGGAAAGCGACGCCCTCAGCCCTCACCATCACCGGCTTTCACCCAATGTACCCCAAAGCAAACATCAACCTAGATGCCGATCCCAAAATGTCACCGCCGCCATCGCCGCCACCATCCCGCAGGTCGGGCCCGACGGCATCGACGCCACGCTTCCACGCGACAACAACCGGCCGCACGCCCACCCCGCCAACTAAACAATGTGCCGAGGACCAACCTCACCCATACGCACGCCGGCCCACCGCCGCACGCCGAGGTCGCTGGCCGGCTGCCGGGCGCCGACCGAGCACCCGCCGATGTCGATGCCGACATTGCCGCCAATAGCCACAAGGAGTGAGCCCCCACCATCTCAGCGCGTTGCCCCGCCCCGGGCCACCGTGGTCTACGAAACCGGCCCCGAAATCATCGTGACCCTACCAACACCGCCACCTCCATCTTGAAGGCACCTAGGCCCGCCGCCCGTAGCCACGCCAAACCCGCGCCCGAAGGCCCCCCGCCAAGGCCATGAGGGGGAGCAGGCAGAAAGCACCGCCCCTCAAGCACCTACATGAAGCATGGCCACCGCCACTTCAAGGCTGACCGCAGCCTGCCCCACCGTGGCAGCCACGCCGGGTCCGGCTAGGTCCGCCCGACCTCACCGTCTCGCCACCGGATCTAAGCAACCTAACAAACGGACCGGGCGGTCAAGCGCCACCACCTTCAGACCACAGAGGATGGAGGAACGGAGAAGAAGGCTAAGGAGCCCCTATGCCATCCCCTTGCATCAACATAGGCGCCGACCGATGCAGCCACCGCAGCAATGGTCTCCCCGCAGCTCCATGCACCACGTGGGGGAGGAAACCACCGGCCGTGGCAAAGAGCTCACGACGCCACCGCAAGAAGGAGCCTCACCGCCACCATCCCGGCGAGCCGCACGGCCCGCCGGGCGGCCTACTCCGCGACGGCGTGGCGAGGAGGGAGGGAAGAAGGTGATGCTAGGGTTTGGGGAAGGAGCCACCCGAGCCGCCGTGGGAGGAGCGACAACTAATAACAAGAATAGATCCAATCTATTACTACACATATCGTCCAGAATACAACTCAAGATAAACAAACTATGCATAAGCGGCTCTGATAGTACTATTGGTGAACTAGCTAGCTGCCATGCTGGCCCAATAAATACTAGTGACGCAAAATTTTCCAGTGTTAAAATATGACAAGGAATCAAGTTTATATTTTCGCGCCCAAATATATATCAGGCAAAATATTGGTGTCCCATGTTGTAGTTGAGCAAAAGATGCATGCATCTGTCCTGTTCTCTTCACACAGGGATAATTGGTTGCGACGCAGATATTCAGAAGTAGGTCTTAAAAACACATAATGAAAATGATGTGATGTTAAAACACAGCCTTGTACTGACCAAACGAAATAGGTATGGATCATGTGATGGCTAATTCTGAAGGGAAAATTCAGTACCTTATTAGACGTGAGACGCATATTAGGGACTATAAAACAGAAATGGACGGGTCTATAGAAGGGGAACCAAGACTTTGCGAGCCTTGCATGGATGCCACTATGCCATATACAGTGTAATGAAACCTGAAGTAGGAAGAGTTGTATGAGTGAGTAAATAATTAGAGGTGGTTGTTGCTGTTACCCAAACAATTTTTTTTATGAATCATTACCCAAAGAATTAACCAAACAGGATATGATGCAGAACCAGATTGTCCAAAGCAATTTCATTGTTTCTAAAATTGGCAGGTGGACTGGCTACAAAAGGAAAGCAACTACAACAATTTCATCTGTACTGTAAAAATGAAGCAGTTTCATGAGATCAATCTATAAGAGCAGCTTCATGTTCTTCCATGGGGTTGTTGGTACAAAAAGGAAACCAAAAGCGCATATGAGATTACTGCTAAAGAAAATCTATTTTTGCATAAATTTCTTATAGGCCATATTGAAAAATAGGACCATATGTTGGCAAAAAAATTTACTTGAGGATGATATTCCAGGCTATCCCTGGATCATAGTATTTAGATTAGATAACATATTTGACATTTCTGTTATTTGTATTTGGTCTGATGTGTCATAGTTGGCATGGTCCCCATCCCGCTACAGAAGTCAGAATGGCTGCACATATGCAGCGAATGACTAATTCTCACTAAAGCTCCAGGAATAGAAGGGCTGCTAAGAACAATTCAACTAAGCATAATCAGAGACGCAATGAAACTTGAGGTTGTAAAAAACTCACACCGTTCTTTTAAGCCTGAGGGACCTAGGACTCTTAGTTGTTTTACCCCTTTCTGGTTGTTCTGCTTCTGCATTTCAGGCACTTGATGGGATAAAAATCAACGTGTCAGCTCAATATGTAGGTGGAAACAGAAGTCTTGTTTTCCAGTAGTAGCCATTTCATTTAATTAGGAGGCATTTGACTAATCATCGAACAGAAAATAAAATCAGTAGTAATCTGGTTGATATAGAATTTAGAGGCATCAAGGGTTATCCAGATCTAGCAGTCACGTTACCACTCCAACTAATTATAGAAAGGCAATGCAATATGTGGTCATATGTAATGCTTGTTGACCAACAACTAAGTGGCTTGTGAAATATATCATATATATGCACAAACGAAGAGGAAAACCACTTATGTAGGAAAAAGAGGTAGCACCGTTAGTACTGCATGAACATCTCGAGCCTAGTATTGTATTGATCAATATAAATAGAGATTGTTCAAAGGTTTAGAGCTGAAACTCAGTAACGTAAAATCGACTGATTAAACTCAGTAACGTTATATAATAGCTACTAAACACAGTAATAATCCTGTGAAGGGATGTAGGTGTAAAAGATCAGTAAGATGAAATGAGCATGCAAAAATTTGGAATGCAGAACCAGGCACTCACTTGAAACAAAGAGGCATGTACCCCGATCTTTGCTATCTATTTACATCCTATCATGCAAAGGAAAAAATATACTTCAATGTAAGGGAAAATAAAAGTGTTGAAAAAGAGTTGTAATCCAAAAATGTAGTGGCCAAAAGTCAAGCACAGAATACCTGCTGGGATTGGTGCACGCTGACCTGGATCAGCATATAGTTGAGGCCAGTAGGAAAATTAGATTCTGGCAACAACAATTTGAATCAATGGGCTATGTCCATTACTGCTAAAAACAGTAAGGATAAAGAAAAGGCAAAGATATTAAAGAGTATGGCTAGCATCAATGGTGGAGGTTAAACAAACCACAAATATAGAAAAGTCCATGCTTCGTAGGTACATGGAAATTAAAACTTGGTGGATGGAGTAGTCATGCACCATATCACATATCGACCACTGCATTAGGGCTATGAGACATAAAAACTTGAACATACCTGAGAAAATTGTGTCTATTATATTTCTAGGGTTATGGACGTATGATGCATTATTTCCTTATAAGTATTTTATGATATTTTTTGGAGCACAGGCCCGCTACATCGCAGGGTGCACACCACAGCATACAGAACTACAGTGAGGGAGAAAGGACATACAAGTACAGTAGACATATCACATATACAAACATGGTCATTTAAAAACGGTTTACCATCTATTAGTCATATACTGCTCGTGCAGCATGAATCTGTTGGCAAGAAATATATAATTTCAGTTATAGGGAAACAGTTATGAATTGCACAAACAATTTATGGATTGCAAGATTGGACTGTATAGGCTATATTATTACACAAGAAGAATAGAAAAAGGAATCACAAAGTAGCTATCTCACCACAGGTAAAGTAAGCATGAATTATGAACCACAGCTAAGGCACTATGCTAATGCACTCAACAACTGAAATAGATCGAAGATATGACATTTCTGGAAGCACCATTGAGTACAAAAGAAGGGGAACAACACCCATTGAGCATTGAGCATGCAACATAAGAACTTTAGGCCGGTAGCTCACAGTAGGTGGACACCTAGTACTCATTAACACGGTACTGCCATGCATACCAATGTTTATGATGTCTTTTTTTTCAAATTACCAAAAGGAGTGTCTAAAATGTTGAATTATTATAGGTCCAGATTCTACTGGAAAACACACACAAAGAAAAATAGATTGGTCAAATGGGAATGTGTCAACCTAAACAAGGGGGCCTAGGAATTCTTGATTTGGAGTTACAAAATGCCTACTCAGCAAGTGGCTTTTAAAACTTTATAATGAGAATGGGATATGGCAATCTCTTTTTGAGGAACAAATATGTGAGAAACAAAACCATAGGAGTGGTGACCAAAAAAGCAATTGATTATCACTTCGAAAATGCCTGACGAATGTGGAAGACCAATTTCTAAACTATGGTACCTTCAAAACAACAAAAAACACTCTCAATGCACTTGTACAGAAATAAAATCAGTATTCCTTATGCTAAACATCAGACCAGATTGTAGAAAAAAAGTGTCGAGAAAAAATTTTTTTAGGATGAAAATATAGAAAACTCTTGGAGATGATCACTTTTTCCTTCCCCATACCAATATGCTTCTTAAATGTAAGCTTTAAATTTCACACAAAAGATCTAAATAATAGATTATTGAAAGTGGTAGATAAATTGATAGGGCCATCTCAAACATCTTCCATTCCATGTCACTATATAATGGAAGGAGCAGTGACTTTGCATGAAACAATTCATGAATTACATAGGAATCAACAAGATGATGTTATTTTAAAAACTAGACTTTGAAAAATGTAATGATAAGTTAAGGAGACCTTTCATACAGCAAGTTCTTCGAATGAAAGGATTCTCCCCAATTTGGTGTGAACGGATTTCAAAAAGTTATCTCTAGAGGGAGTGTTGCGGTTGAAGGTTAACGACAATGTAGGCCACTATTTGCAAACAAGAAAAGGTACGTCAAGGGGACCCACTATCTCCCATCTTGTTTGATATAGTGGGTCCCCATCTTGTTTGATATAGTGGGTCCCGTTGATGCATTCCTATATCAAACAAGTTACCACTATATCAACACATGTAACCACTATAGTGAAGGCTACATGTTGGCTGTCCTTATTTCAAGAGCTAAAGAGGTGGAACAAATTAAGGGGTTGTTCCACATTTGATAGACGAGGGACTTTCGGCCCTACAGTATGCTTGACGATACTATCATCTTTCTCGGGAGAGGGCCAAAAACATAAAGCTCCTATTTCATGCTTTGGAACAACTATTAGGACTAAAGATCAACTTCCATAAAAGTGAATTGTCCTGTTATTTGGGTGGAATGTCGGATCTTTTCTGTTCGGTACCTTGGAATTCCTATGCACCTTAGAAAACTTTTGAATAAGGACTTGAAACATGTTGAGGAAAGATTTCAAAAAGAGGGAATAGGAAATGATGTTTTTGTTCCTCCAATGAGTCTATTCAACACCTATTTTTTTAACTACCATTTTGCTAAGTTTATTTGGAGAATTGTTCGTGTTCCCTTAAATTTATAACCACTAGTACACAATATATTTAATGGCGGGTTGGATAGGATAAATAGGAAGCTAAAATATCAAATCATTGTGGGTGCAAGTGCTTTATGTTCGACGATTTAGCTAGCCGTAATGATGTAATTTTTAATAAGGTTGTAGTGCCATCTTACTTGCACGCTATCTTCATGGGGTCCTACTAGACCAGTTTACGGTCTCGATATAGAAGGAGGAGGATCGCCATTTCATGAAGATTGGTTGTGTGACCATTGAGACAACCGCGATGAAAGTGTTTGCTAGACATGGCTGGAACAGTAGTAATTTGTCATTCCCCAAAAATGGGGCCATGATGGCTAGCCAAAGGGGCCCACGCCCGTAGGGGCCCCAGAGCTCAAGCGCCCCATGCGCCGCCACCCTCTCCCGCTGCCTGCGACTTCGGCAATTAAAGTAAGAGTTGGATTAGGATTATCTTTAGGACTTTTGGTGTGCGAGGAGATATTCCAACTCTATAAGGAAACCTTAGAGATTGATTGAGTTACAAGTCTCATAGGAGGGCCATATAAATAAGGAGCATCCGGCTTCTCGTCGCCCGGCCAAGAAGTTAAGAACGCGTGCGCGGGGCTCGTCGATGTTGAGGACGGCGACTTGGAGCAAACAACGGTGGCTCAGCGTCCAAATCTCCGGAACCCGCGTGCAAGCCCGGCACAAGCGGCGTTCCTTGAAGCCGTTCCGACCACGCGCTTCATCTTCATCGACGCCATGCGCTGAAAAGATGGCTTCGTCGTCATCCTCGAACGCGACAAGCGGAAGAGCGCGCGTCGCCGCCATCGCCTTCACGATGAATGCGGCGCCTCTCTACCCGCCACGCCACCTCCACCGCTTCCGCCACCGCGATCGCCACCACGACGCGACGGCGAATCCGAGGCGCCACGCGCCTGGGCCGCCCGACGATTGAGGCAGTGTCGCCGTGATTCGCCTGCGCTGCCGTCCGCACCTCCTTCCGCCACCGCCGCGTCACCACCGCCCTTGCCCATACGCTTACCGCCAAGCGTGGGCGCCGCGGGTCCTTGACCCTTCCCCGGCAGAGTCGCCACCTTTCTTTTTCCCGCAGTGCGAACCCACCGCTCCTCCGTGGAGCATGAGTTTGCCGCCGATGGTGATGGACTCGAGCCGCCGGATCGCCAAGATCATCCACCATCTTCGCACGCCGGTGATGTCCAGCCCCGAAGTCGCCCATGAGCGACTCCATTGCGATCTTCACCGGTCGCATTCGCTGACCGTGTGCGGGAACTTCTCCACAGCCGCTGCCATCCGTATCCTCATCGCCGCATGCCTCCATCTCGCCGCTTTAGGTTGGTCGGCGAAGGGCAAAGACCTCGACTTGCTCACCAAGACGCTAAACGCAGCTCCCACTCCTTCCTCGCCCTCTGCAGAGAGAGCGGCGCACTCGGTTGACACCGCCGGCGCGTCTTTGCCGCGATGTAGTCCTGAGCCTCCTTCGCCTCTCCTTCCTCGCCAAGACGGCCGAGTCTCCGGCACGGCGGTGATTGCCTCCCGGCGCACGCCGATCCTCATGGTGCGGCACGCCGTCGCACTCCACGGCCTCCCGGATCGATCGCGCCTGCATCTTTGAGCTCCATCACCGCGACCACTCCAAGTAGTTCGTCTTGGTGAGCATTGTCCATGTCTCGATGTCGGAATCCTTGTAGACCGCCTCTAGACGACGGTCGACTACGACGGCCTCCCCGTCCCACCCACGACGCCACGGGCCGGGACGGCGATCGAGCGGTGCAACGGCGCCTCTTAGGCGACCGAGGCCGGGCGACACTCGGACTCGCCCCTTCCCCGGCTTCCCCTCTCCATCTCCACACGTGGGGCGCGGCGTTGGGCCGGCGGCCGCCGCCGCCGCCACCGCACCGCTGGATCGCCTCGGGCAGCCGAGCACGATCATCAACCGGCGGCGGATCTCCACCACCACCACCACGCCTCCGCCACCGCTTCAACCCCTGCCTTTGCACGTTGTCGAGAAGAAGAGGTGGATGCCATGGCCACTCCAAGATCCTAACCTGGCTCCAATACCAATTGTTGGAACCATAGAACACAAATCATAGGATAGATAGAACTGCCAGAGGGCAGCTTGGCTCTATGGCCGCTTGGATTGAATTGGAAAATATGCGTAAATAGGCTAGAGACTCACCTACCCTCCCTCTCCTAACCCCCTCACATGGGCAAATGTCCTTGATTCTAAACTTGGCCACCAAGGAGCCTCATCATCTTGGCCTCCAAGGCAGCTTACAAAAGCAAAGATAACTAGGAAAAGTAAACTAAATTATTCACTAATCAAGGCATAGGGTAAGACCATCTAACCTCACTGCGGCCATCGACGGTGCCTACTGTGTTGGCAAAAGATATTGCCAGAGGGCAATTGTGGCTCTAGGCAACCACATTTCTCGACTTGGTAACCTTCTTGAGCCCAATCCTTCCCCTCATCTCCTCAAACTTTGCCTTGCCAAGGAACTTAGTCTTGATGCTTCTTACATCAATACACTCCCTTATGAAATGGTACTTGGTCAAGGTTCTTGGCAAGAGCAAGTGTCGACTTGTTGTCGCCTCTTAGCTCTTCCACCTCCACTCTTCTTCCCAAAGAACTCCTCCCCGATGAAATGGTACTTGGTCGGGGTTCTTGGCAAGAGCAAAGTGCCGACTTGTTGTCGCCTCTCGCCTCTTCCACCTCCACTCTTCTTCCCACTTGTAACCTAGACAACCGCAAAGCTCAAGTTGCGAGTAGTAGTCGTGGCCACATACTCTACTTCACAACATGACAATGCAATGAGTCGATGTCCTAGACCAAATCATAGTCACGCACTTTGCCCAAACATGGATCAATTAGGTAGAATCCCAAGTCACCGCTTGACCAATGGGGCCGGAGCCCTGTTGAGCAAGTGCACGGCGGTGACCACGGCCTCGCCCTAGAAGCGCGCCGAAACGCACTCCTACCCCCCATCAACGCCAGGCCATGGTGACCACGGTGCGGTTCCGCCGCCCACGACGCCATTCTCGCTACGGGCGAGTGAGGGGCCGTAGTGGCGCTCGATGCCCTCCTCCGCTAGGCGGTGAACTTCGCCGACGGTGAACTCCCCGCCCGCTGTCCATGCGGTGCGTATTCGCTCCGCCGCGCCCCGCAGAGCTTGATGGTGTCCGCGGCCATGTCTTTTTGTCGACGGCGCCACCCACATGTACCGCGTGGCATCATCGACCCGAGCGTGAAGTAGCGCCGCCACCGAGTCGCCGGATTGATCGGCCGCAATGATCGCCGTGGACGAGCTCCGCCAGGTCACGGTACTAGGCCTCTAATGGGAACTGGAGCTCGGCGGTGTTTGGTTATGACGCACGTGTCGCACAATTGCGGCGTGCTTGATTGTCGATGGCCCACATGCCATTTCTTCCTTGGGCAGCCGGTGCGGCGTCGAGTGGAGGAGGTCAGAGCGCTTATGCCGCGACCATGCCTTATCATCCTTACGCACGAGGCGAGAGCAACGGCGGTGCCGACGTGGAGGATGTAGAGTCGGTTCGCGCTCTCTACAGGACCTTGACAAGGAGCCACGCACGCCGGTCCAAAATCCTCAACAGTCGTGCTTGATCTCCACCCTCGAGCCTCCCTCGCCGAGCGCCCCAAGCTCATGATCGAGATATGCAAATACGGATGTAGTACACCCCATGGAGTACCATGTGCTCCCGTTCTTGGCCTCGAAGATGATAGACCTGATGCCATGAATTTCCACCTTGGACTCGTCGAAACCTCCCCGTGCCTCCGCCGCCGTGGTCTGTGTTCGGTGAAGAGCTTGCGCCGCCCGCCTCTTGTGGTGAGTGGCACCCACGGTGTCCAGTACCAACCGTCGATCTTGTCGGGCGGTGGCGAGGCCTCTGTGTGGGAGGAAAGTCGCCGCCTTTGGGCTCGCGGATGTCCAAATGACACCGATTTGGCGTAGGAGGAAGCTTGAGCCTCCCCTAACGCATCCATCTCCACTAATCCGCACGCTTAGGAACAGCGCATGGTCGCCCTTTGTTTCCACCACGTGCGCCGCGCCACCACGCTCATGATCACGGCGAGGATGGGGGCAATCACTTCTATGGAGTTCGCTGCCTACTGTGTAGACGAAGGTATGGTGCGCCACCACACCGCACCGCATTACACGTAGCGAGAATGGCATGGTGCAAAGGCGCAACCAAACCTATGGTCGCGCATGGCAAGGTCGATGATGAAGGCCAAAAAGATGTAGGTGGAGTTCGGGGAGAAGCGCTGACCACGCACGGAGTCCATCCTCAACCGAGACGCCACCAAGGCCCCGAAGGGCAAGACACCGCTCGAGGGTTGGCGTGGGCGCAAGCCAAATGTCTCCTTCCTAAGGACATTTGGCGCGTTGGTCATGTTAAGAACATGAAGCCCCACCTCGGCAAAGTCGGAAGATAGAAGCACACCCATGGTGTTGTTAGGCCATGAGGACGGCGGCAAGGCCTATCGGCTCTATGATCCCAAGAGAGGCAAGGTGGTGATCTCTAGGGATGTGGTGTTCGATGAGATGGTAGCAGCTTGGGACCTTCCTCGAGCTTGGGGCAAGCTCTTTGTCAACGACACATTTGCCATCGAGTAGCCGGTGGTCCAAGGAGGTGATATCGACAACAAAGCTGCTGCTACAACAGCCGAGCAGTATTCACCACCGAACGACGCTTCATCTCCACCAAACTCCCCCGATACCTCCGGCGATGCAAGTTGAGTTCGCCTCTCAAGAAACATCTCTCGAAAGTGATGATAGCGAGGAGGTCCAATTGTCGGGTGGACAACGCCGACCGAAGAACTAGATGTACCGGATTGGCCAACCACCGCGTGATGATGCCGAGTAGTTGCTCATGAGCCTTGCAGAGCGCCAACGACGTTCGCGGTGGCGTGCAGCAGATGCCAACTAAAGGCGGGCTATCTTTGAGGAGATGCGGTCCACCGAGGACAACAAAGACGTGGGAGCTTGTCGACCGCCGATAGGATGCCGACCGATTGGCCTCAAGTGGGTCTACAAGGTGAAGCAGATGAGCATGGTGCCA
Source organism: Hyparrhenia diplandra (assembly GCA_015847255.1). Lineage (NCBI taxonomy): Eukaryota > Viridiplantae > Streptophyta > Magnoliopsida > Poales > Poaceae > Hyparrhenia > Hyparrhenia diplandra. Next base: position 139,959 of record JADLZK010011942.1, on the reverse strand, counting down.
TTGTCAAGTACAAGGCCCGACTTGTTGCCTATGGCTCGCGGCGGCGTGAGGGCATCAACTTCAAGGAAATCTTTGCTCTAGTGGCGCAAATAGAGTCCGCTCGCTTGTTGTTGGCCATGGTAGCAGCGAAGGACCGCGCGCTCATCACCGGATGTCAAATCAACCTTCCTCAACGGCGAAATGACGGAGACAGCCTTCGTCAAGCAAGCTCTAGGCTTCGCCATGAAGGGAGAAGAGCACAAGGTGCTATCTCGTATGGGTCGAGGGGGGAACGCCAAGCTCGATGCCACGCCGAGCGCACTTGGGTTCGCGACCGAAAAATAGCACGTGGCTCTACACGCAAATGACGGGAATGAACGCGTGCGGAGGGACATTGACGGCTTCAAGCGCGAGATGGCTGGTCGCTTTCAAGAGGAGCGATCTTGGCACACTCTCCTACTACCTTGGCATCGAGGTGAGGCAAAGGAACGGCACATCTCCTTAGGCCAGATGCCTCACGAGAGAAGTTACTAGAGCACGCTGGCATGGCTAATTGCAAGCCGCGGCGTGACTCCAATGGAGGAGCGACCAAAGCTAAGCAAGCACAACACCGCTACGAAGGTGGACTTGACGCTACCGCCGGAGCATCGGGCGCGGGTTACGCTACCTCACACATACCCAAAGGACATTGCTTTTCGCGGTTGGATACGCCAGCCAGCTTTCATGGAGGACCCGTGTGAAGACCACCGGATAGTAGTGAAGAGGTCGCTACGCTACGTCAAGGGGTCGCTTGATCAAGCGATCATATTCCCCCAAGCGAGGTGGCAAAGGTGGGCTGAGGCTCATGACATTGTCCACATGTGAGGCGGAGTATGTCACAGCAGACCACCGAGGAAGCTCATGCATCAACCCCGATTGTGGAGAATTAGCCCACCATCACCCTTTTGCAAAGAATCCAGTCCTCCACAACCGCAACAAGCCTATCAACACTCGTTTTCACTTCATCTCGTGATCAGGTCGATGGAGGATAGAATTTTCTCTCGAGTTTGTCGAAACCAAATGGCAGTTTCGCGGCCAACCTCACCAAGCCACTTTCGGCCGCCTTCGGGTCATGGAGCTAAGGACCAAGATTGATTGGTGGAAATCAAGCTAAAGCAACAAGATTAGGGGAAGAATTGTCGAATAATTTGTTGCTAGTCTTACGTAAAAGGTCAAGGCTGTAGCTTGGTGACTAGGAATGTGAAATCGTAGAGCAGCCAAGCTGTAGTGGGAAGACTTGACTAGGAGTAGTGGGGACATGTCCATTGGCTAACAAGTATTGCGGGCTTATCCTGCGCAGCTAGGGACATAGATTTTGACTGCACTATAGCAACACACCTTCTCTGGTTGCAGTTGATACACAAACTGAACCTACCCCTCTCGTGTGTACAGGTAAGCTTGCAGGCCAGCAAGGGACCAACATTTTTAACAAATGGACTACTCGAGAACTTTATGGTAGCCTAAAGAGATAATGGATGAAGAAGTAGCTGACAGGAAGGCCATTGATATACCTAACGAACTGGATTTGCAACACGGTTGTGGAGGAAAAGGTAGTGTATCATTGGGTAGCCATAAAGACCCAGCAGGCAACAGCTAACAGAGTGCATATTTTGAAGGGTGTCACTTGCATCTATAGATATAGGCTCTGCATTCCAGGGCGTAAGTTTATGCTTAGTAATATATTTTACTAACTTAGCAAAGAGACCTTAATAAAAAATAAAAGCAAATTAATTTGTGAAGCATATTCATCGGATGATACTACTCAATTTTTTAGAAATGTATTGTTCTATCAACCTGATTAACTCCATAAATCATGGAATGACGATCATTTAGAAAGTAAGTTTACCTTTTCTCTGGTTTGACCTTAGTGACGACCAGCAGCAGGGAAAAAACCTCAAAATTAAAACTGCATATTGCATATCTCAGTAAGGACCTGCAAGGACCTGCAACAGGAAAAGTGCAACATAATATTGAAGGGATTAAACTGGATGGACAAGATGCCAAAATGAATTAGGAGCGGTCTAACCTTTTCATAGGCAATATCACAGGCACATGGTGTGCTAGAGTATAAGCCAAATCAAGCACATATCATCAGCAGCCAGTAGGCCCTGCCAAAACAAATAAAAAAAGAGCTCAACATAGAGATCAAGCGAAGGAAAGTACAACAGCAAAAACTGATAATAAATTAAGCCTCGCAAGAACGCAACCAAGAACATTACAGCCGTAAATGTGTTGACGTGATGGAACGGAAGAAGGCACGAGCTTGGGTGATAGGAACGGCGTGGGGAGGAGATAAGGCTGCGCCGGTTGCGACCTCCCATGCCGTCGTCTTTGGAGGAGCCGGTATGCTCGCGATCGGCCGCCCCCGGCGTCGGGTCATATGCACACACGTGGTGCTCACCGGGGGTGGGGCCGGGGCGTGTTATGGGGCGATGCTCGGGAGCGGGGAGGGTACCGCGCCAGCGATGCGCTCTGCCGCGGTGCGTGTAATTCTTCCAATTTCTCGGGTTTGTAGGCCAACCTGTTGTTTCCTTGGGTCAACAATATCGGTTTCATTTGTTATCTTAAGTGCCACATAAGGCCAGGTACAAATGAGTCAAGTATGTGTCTGCGCTTTCCAAGTGATGCATTGATCAAGCGAATTTGATTAACCACTTGTTCTATTAACTAATATGTCCCAAAATGTTTGTCACTTGCGCTTCCCGAGAGAAACGACTTTAAAAATTGTAGATTAAAAATATTAATATTTATCATACATAATTAGTATCATTGGAAGATCTTTGAACCTAGTTTTTTAACAAATTTATTTGAAGATATAAATGTTGCGGTATTTTGTACAAATCGAGTCAAAAGTCGTGGCACGAAACCAAAAGCGACAGACATTTTGGGACGGAGGAAGTAAAAAAGGAGCATGAAGTACTACTGTGATAACCTATATTTTAAAGAATTGACTCACCTAACACTTGGCACTCCAAAATGATACATTGTCTCCACAGGTCACAGTCAAGTACTTTGGCTGACAAAAATCTGAAGAAACATGTAAAAATAGAAGTTAGGCAATGGAAACAGTGCAGGTGCTTCAGAATGTTCACTACACATGCTTAAAGTAACCTATTAGAAGAAAGTTGTGTCTTCTACACAATGCAAACTCATGACAGCTTGCTAACCAACCTTTTAGATGATTCCAATCGAGATATTACTTCAAGAGGAGCGTCTCGTAGTGCTTGGTCGGCGTGGTGATGGTGGGCACTCCTTTTTCTTGTCAATTTAGTTCCACTATGATAAGTCATTGCAAAGTTCGTGAACTGTGATCAACTATGTGCGCTTTGCATGTAGGATAATCTACCCTACAGCCATTATTCACTCTGTTATCTGCTTAAAGTATGTGCTATCATCTAGACATTCACTTCAGTGAGCTGCTCAATAAGTTTCATATTTTGTTATTTGATTATTAATCAGCTTTCTTGCAAAAAAAAAAAGGATAGATTATTAGTCAACTGTGTTGTTGAGTGAGGGCTTCAAATCTTACTTTGTTTGAACATATTGATTTTTCCCGGCTGTATGTACTTCCTTGGGAGTTCAACCTTGTCTGTGATTTTTCAAGGACTTCCTTGGGAGTTAATTGTGTTACTTGTCTGATTTTTCAGGGGACATTTGCTACCTTTAGAAAACTGGGTGGCTCAGTGAATCAGATCAACCCAGTAGGATTAGTAGTAAGGCTTGTAGCTGCACCCAGGAACGTCCTGAATCTCTGTACCTTCCTGCAGAGCAAATAAAACAAACATTAGATATAACATTCAGGATGATTTAGGAAACCATCCACATTTTATAAATCATAAGGCTTTCCTAACACCTTCTATCTCCTCTCCTCATACAAGGTAGGTGAACAAGACAGTCATTTGACTCGGATTCAGTGCTGGAGAAGCTCAAGTACCTCAAAAGGTGATAGTGTGTTCATTACTGTAGAATAATAGAGGGAAACACCACACCCATAAGTGGGGGGTTGCCGGATAAATTTATAGGGCCACAATTAGTGGCTTTCCTAGCAGTTTTAGAGGAGACCTTGACTCGGCCACAAGTCTCCCCGCCGGTTGTTTCCAAGCAATTTACGAGAGGAGACCAGCGAGTAAGTCTCCCCGTTGGTTGTGCTTTCCTAGTAATATCTATCACCCGCCCGATCGAAGCGTCGGATTCCGGATGCAATGCATCGGACCGAAAATCCTCAAACAAATTATGACAGAAGTCCCTTCGCCATGATATCACCGAACCGATATTGTGACGGCACATGGAGAACGCTGGCGTGCCCCGAGCCACCTTCTCTCGGACAAAGTGGATGTCGATCTCAATGTGCTTGGTACGGCGGTGATGGACCGGGTTGGCGTCATGAAGACGGCGCCGACATTGTCACAAAGAGACCACGGTGGCAACCTTCGATTGGAACATGTAGTTCTGAAGAAGGCGGCGGCCCAGCAACACTCGGCGGCGACATGAGCAACAGCTCGGTACGCCTCCGCGGGGACCGGGACACCGTGGTTTGTCGTTTAGGCGACCCGCGACACTGGGTTGTCTCGAGGAAGACACGAAGCGATGTAGAGCGGCGGGGATCGGGGCAGCCAGCCCGCCGGCGTCGAGTAAGCCACCGCTTGTCGACCGGCCTAGTGCCGATGTGGAGGCCGGCCGGCGGTGACCCCTTGACGTGGCGAAGAATGCGCTTGATCGGCGCAAAGGTGAGGTTCCCCGGGATCGCGGCATGAACAGCACACCTCGCCAGACCGCATAAGCTAGATCCGTCCGAGTCCGATGAGATCTTTGAGGGCGCCCGCGATACTGCCGCATTTGGACGGGTCGGCGACCGCAAAGACCATCGGTGAGCGTGAGAGCTTGGCACGAGTGTCAAGCAGTGTCGATGTCGAGTGACACTTCGCCATGCCCGCCCGTCGTGAAGATCCAGTGCATACCGCCGTGATAGGAAGAGCCCGTCGGAGGAGCGCGTGACGGAGATCCCGAGGAAGTGGTGGAGGTCGCCGGGATCCGCCATGGCGAACTCGGAGTGTAGACGCCGCACGCGCGCTGAAGAAGGGCCTGTCGTCGGGCGGTCGGGATGATGTCGCCGACGTGGGAGAGCAGTACGTGTCACCCCCCGCTTGGAGGACGAAGAGGGAGGTGTCGGGAGTCGGGGACGGCCCAACCGGGCCGGGAAAGTGGCGAAACGCCGGGTGCCAGGCACGGGGCCCGCTTGAGGCCGAGAGGGAGCGCCGCCGTAAGACACACATGATCGATGAGCGGGTCGGCGAAGCCCGGTGGTTGTTGGCAATAGACGGTCTCGCCCAGGTGGCCATGAAGAAAGGCATTCTTCACGCCGAAAGTTGGTGTATAGGCCAGCGCTGGAGGCGGCGATCTTTGGCGAGGACGCTAATCGCTGCTTGGGCTTGACGACGGGCCGAAAAGTCTCATTGTAGTCGATGTCGTCGTCGTGCCGGTTGAAGCCGACCACCCAACGCGCTTTGTGACGGGCTAGAGAGCCATCTGAGTGGAATTTATGCTTATAAATCCACTTGCTGGTCACAAATATTCGCTACGGTGGTCGAGGAACAAGCCGCCCGGTGTCGTTGTCGATGAGGGCCGGTACTCATCCGCCATGGCTGCACGCCATCGCGGATCGGAGAGCGCTCGGTAGTTCCCGCAGCGGGGACCCGCCGGCCCGTCAGACGAACCACCGCTTTAGGGAGCCGGCTCAAGCTCGTGACGGGCGGGTGGCCGGAGCCGGCACGGAGGGAGGGGCGGGTCGACGGTGCCCGCCGCCAGACACACAACGCGGCCGGTCGTCGTTTCGGGAATGGCCGGTGGGTAACGACGGGGGCCGCCAAAGGCCGGCCACCGCCCACTACCGCAGCGCCGTAGGAGTCGAGGGTGGTGCCGCCGCCGGAGGCCGATACCCGGGACGGCCCGCGCATGAGAATGGCGGGTCGCCGTGGAGCTCCTCCCGAGCGCGGGCTGTGTCCGGGGAACACAGCCGTGGGAGGCCGCCGCAAAGCTAGTCAGTGGTCACCGGCGCGGCCGAGCACGCAGTAAAAACTCCAAATCGCCGGAAGACGATCTCGGTGAGGTAAGACCAAACGGAAGCATGTCTCATCGAAAACCACATGGCGGAGATGATGATGCGACGCGTGGAGAGGTCAAAACAAATGGGATACCCCTTATGGGAGGAGGGGTACCCGAGGAAGACGCAGTCGCGGGAACGGGGTGCCAACTTGTGGTGAGCCGTGGCGGTCATATTGGGATAGCAGAGGCATCCAAAGGCACGAAGGTGAGAGTAGTCTCGGTGGCGAGCCATACAAAGAATGTGTAAGGGATGTTATTCTCGGGATAGGAGCTTGGGCGCCTATTGAGTAGATAGGTCGCCATGGCGAGGGCCTCACCCAAAGGAGGGAGGCATGTGAGCATGGAGAAGCATAGTGATATTATTTAGTGTCCTGAGAATACGCTCGGCCTTGCCATTTTGTGGGGAGGTGTAAGGGCGGGAGAGGCGTAAGTGAATGCCGCGGGAGGCGAAGAGGGTGGTGAGGGCATTGTTTACTTAACTCTTTGCCATTATCACCAGTAGGGATTTAATGGGAAGGCTGAACTGGTCATACTAGGCTGCGAAGTTGGAGAGATCTAATTAGGCTGATACCATGTAGAATAATAGAGGGAAACACCACACCCATAAGTGGGGGGTTGCTGGATAAATTTATAGGGTCACAATTAGTGGCTTTCCTAGCAATTTACAGAGAGGAGACCTTGACTCCTGCTGGTTGTTTCCAAGCAATTTACAGAGAGGAGACCAGCAAAGTCAAGTCTCCTGGCTGGTTGTGCTTTCCTACTAATATCTATCAATTACAACTAATCAAAATAGCACTTTCATGTTCACCATCTTTCCACATCCACGTGTAATGAATATTCATGAAGAAGAACTCCTTACCCATATGATGGATAGAAAGGATCAATTAGGTGCCTTCCCCTAGATTGCTTCATTCCTAGAATGTTGGTTATTTTTGGACAAACCTAGTTGGTTATTTTTGGACAAACACTAACCAGACAGCTTGAATATAATTCTACTACTCACCACCAAAAAAAAAGAATATAATTCTACTACATGGCATATATGTACATATATCAGCAAGTTTCACCAGCCTTTGTAATAGTCCTATATGGTCAGAAGAGATAAAAGAACTAACAAGATGCAAGAAACAATGAAAGGTGAGCTGATAATGTTGTTGAGTACAGAATTTATTTTATGAAAGTATGTGCGAAAGGAAAACCTACCTGCGCCAATGAAAGAACCGTTTGCAATTATTTGGTTCCCTTGACTGTTCAGTGTGACGCCAACATTCAAGAGAGTACCACCCAAGGCTGTATACATGGTCGCCATCTGAAGAACAGTAGCTTTACGCGCAGCACGTTCTGACTGCAAATGCCATTCATTTCAGATTCAGGCAAACACTAATGCTAGTGCTAGTTTTTAATGCAGTCCAGATTTGAGGGCAAAGAGAAAAGGTTCATGCAGTGCATCTCCCACAATCTTGAGAAGATGCAAGATATCAATAAACGCCCCTGGCCCCTACCTCCAGTACTCTGACCCTGAGTTTCAGATCGCCTGACTCAAGTTGTCCTACAAAATCTTCAATTCTCTGTATTCTGTTGGGCATTGATATGGTAGAATCACGAACCTGTCATATGTAGAGATGACAGTGGTAATGTCTTAGTGTGCTGAGCAATATACCATATACAATTATACATGACACAATGTAAATATTGTTGGACTCAAGAACTCAATTTGCAATTGATAGGAACTGCCAGAGGGCAGCTTGGCCCTTGGCCGCTTGGATTGGAATTAAAAGTTGCAGAAATATCTTACAAGAGGTGGAGGGCTTGGAGGGCTTGCCCCTGCTTATATATGCAAAGGACTCACCTACTCCCTTTCTAACTTGGCCACCAAGAAGCCCTTTAACTTGGCTATCAAGGCAGCTTACAAAGTAAAGCTTAAACTAATGAAAAGCAAAAGAACTTATTGAACTAACCAAGGTAAGACCTAGGGTAAGACTATCATTTCTCCCCCTTAGCCTTGTCTTCCCTTGAGCTGATCATCTTCAAGCCTATTCTTCCCCTCATCTCTTGGAACTTCATCCTGCCCAAAGACTTGGTTAAGATATCAGCCAGCTGATCAGTGGTGGAGATGTACTCAACCTTGATACTCCCATCCTCCAAGCAATTTCTGATGAAATGGTATTTGATCCTGATATGCTTGCTCTTCTCATGGAAGACAGGATTCTTGGCAAGTGCTAGAGCTGATTTGCTGTCCACCTTCAGTTCAACTGTCTCTACTGGTCTCCCAATCAGCTCAGCTAGTAACCTTGACAGCCACATGGCCTGAGTAGCTGTGGTGGTGGCAACATACTCAGCCTCACAACTGGACAGGGCTACCACCTTCTGCTTCACTGATTGCCAGCTAACAGGGCTGTTGCCCAAGAAGAACAGCACTCCACTGGTGCTCTTGCTGTTGTCAATGTCGCCAGCCAAGTCACTGTCAGAGTAGCCGATGAACCGAGCTCTACTAGGTGCCTTGATGTAGTGCAGCCCATAGTCCAGAGTCCCAGCTACATATCTCAGTATGCGCTTGACAGCAGCCTGGTGCTCCTCAGTCGGCCTCTCCATGAACCGGCTGACAAAGCCAACAGCGAAGGCGAGATCGGGCGAGTGTGTACCGTACCTCGAGACTCCCAATCAGCCGCCCTCAGAGTGGGTGGGATCGACCTCGGGAGCTTCACTGTCCCTGCTGAGCCGCAGCCGTTCCTCCATTGGAGTCCGGGCGGGGTTGCAGCCAACCATCCCACCGAGGTCCGTAATCCTCTTGGCATAGTGTGTTTGCCCGAGAGTGATCCCGCCTCATCCTGCTTTGCACCGACGCCCGGGTAGAAACGGCGGGCCCAGGTCACTCATGTCGAAGACCCTCTTCATCTCGAGCCTTGAACCTCTCAATCACCTCCACACCGGGCGGCGGTGATGATCAAATCATCGACGTGACCCCGACAATCAGCATCATGTCGCGAGCCCCGCCCCTCGTACATCGCCGCCTCGCGGCGCCCGCACGAACCCCAGCTCCTTGAGTGTGGCGTCGAGCTTCGTTCCAGCGCGAGGGGAGCCCGTCGCAAACCATAGAGAGCCTTGCGCAGCGATACACCTTGTCTTCCTCTCCGGCGACGGCGTGGCTGGGCGGCCGGCCGCACGAACACCTCCTCCTGAGGTCGCCGTTGAGGAAGCGGACTTCACGTCCATGTGGTGGACACGCCACCCTTCTGGGCTGCCGTAGCGAGGAGGACACACACCGACTCCATCCGCGCCACCGGTGCGAACGCATCGTCGTGGTCGATCCCTTCCCCGCCGGACGGCCGCGCGCGCCACCAATCTCGCCTTGTGCTTGATCACCACGCCCGATTCATCCTTCTTCAACTTGTACACCCATTTCGGAGAGATGGGGCGGTGACCGCGGGCAAGCGCACCAATTCCTGAAAAGCGACTTCTCCACCGACTCTAGCTCGTCCTCCATCGCCGCCTTGCGCCAAGGCGGGGTCATCCTTAGCCCCAGGCGAGATTGGCTCCGGCGTGTGAGGTGTAGCTCGGGCGAAGAGGCGCCGGCGCCCGGTGTGGTGGGGGCTGCGGCGAGGATGTTGGTGACGGTCCGTACCGCAGCTGCTCATCATCATCGTGCCCGCATCCGGCCTCTCGTCATCGCCCTCGAGCCCCGGTGGCGAACTCCACTTGGTCGCCCGCCGCCCGGTGCCTGTCGGCGAAACAGGGAACCAGCCGGAGACGGGAACGCGGTACACCCGCGCTGATCCCGCGCGCCGTGGGAGGCGTCGTCGCCCGCCCGATGTCCCTCCGGCTCCCCAGACTTGGTGACGGCGTGCGGCGGCAATGGGAGTCCACCTCCCCGCACCTGGCGTGCCTCCTCTCGCTCCGGCGGACCAAGATCGACGGTGAAGTCGCCGACGCCGCCGAGACCCGCCCGCCTCCTTGGTGGCCCCAATCCGGCCCGCGTCATTCATCAAGATGACGCCGCGGCGATCTCACCGTTGCGGCCCCGGTCGAGCACCCAGATGCCTTGGCGCCCTCGGCGTGGCCGATGAAGACGCCGGCCTTGCCGCGATCATCCGGCTTAAGGAGTCGAGTGAGTCCTTGGTGTACGCCACGCGGCCGAACACTCGGAGGTGGGTGACCGACGGTTGCCGGCCATGCCAAGCCTCGTGGGGGTCTTGCCCCCAAGCTCCTCGTCGACGACTGTTCGGGGCCAGATGGACCGCCGTCATGACCGCCTCCCCCAGAATCGAGCCGGCTTTCTCCATCGCTTTAGGAGCACCGCGCCGTCGCCACGACGGCCCCGATTGCGCCGCTCCACGACTCGCTTCGCCGCGGCGTGTGCGCTGGAGTGGAGAAGTGCGCTTGACGCCTTCCTCTCGCATGAAGTCGGCGGCGTGGACACGGTGAACTCTCCCGTTGTCCCGTGCGACACCTTTCGGGGCGCCGGCCACTCTCCTTCGGGCCGCTTTGATCCACTTCACCGCCTCGCCGCGGCATCCTTTGACGGTAGGAGCGCGACCCACATGGAAGCGAGTGGCATCGTCCACCATCAACGAGGAAGCGTCGGCCGCTGCGGAGTCGCTGGAGACACCGGACCACACAGTCGCCGTGCACCGGCTCAGCAGCGTGCTGTGCCGTCGATACTTGGCCTCGAGGAACGGACGACCTGGCGCATCTTGGTGGTGACGCGCGTGTCGCGACCGACTCCTCCGCGTGCTTGATCACGGCATCCCGCGGCGCCATCTCCTGCTTGCCAAGCTTATGTAGAGCCTCGAAAAATTGAGGTGGCCGTACCGCCGTGCCGCCGGGCGTCGTCGTCCTTCCCTGCGGCGAGGGGGCGAGGCGAGGCTGCGGCCCCGGGTGAAGAATGTAGAGGCGGGGCGTCTTCGCGATTCACCTTGGCGAGAAGACGCCGGCGCGGATCCCAAATCCTCGGCACCGTGGCTTGATCTCCACCTTGAGCCGCCTTCATCGAGTTGCCCCAAACTCATGATGGAGTCTTGTGGCCGGGATGAAGTAGACGTCGTGGAGCACCACATTGTGCGTTCGCCGTTCTTCGCGCCGAAAGACGATCGACCCGACTCCTCGACCGCACCACGGATGCATCACGAAACACGAGTAAAGAGCGTATTTGTCGTCTTCATCACTGAGACGTCTTGCTGGCGCCTCCTGTCCGCCACGGCCACCTCCACCGCCGCTTGTTCCCACCACGCCTCCGCGGGTCACCACCGCTGATAGCGGCGAGGTTCGGGCGATCCGCGGCCCGGCCCCGGCAGACGACAGCGCTTGAGGCAGAGGTCGCCGCGATCGCCCCACGCCGCCGCCGCACCTCCTCCGCCACCGTCGTGGTCTCCACCGCCCTTCCCCTTCGCTTGTTGCCGCTGCGTGGAGCCGGCGGGGTCCTGGACCCGCTTCCGAAGCAGTCGCCGCCTTTCTTCTTATCTCGTTGGCGCCAAGAACCCACTCCGCCCTCCGAGCATGAGCTTGCCGCCCGGGTGATGGAGTCGCGCGGACGTCAAGATCATCCACCATCTCTCGACGCCCTACGATGTCCTCCACCGCCGACTCGGAAGTTGTCCATGAGCGACTCCATGGCGATCTTTCACCGCCCCGCAGTCGACGGGATAGCGGCGGAACTTCTCCACGGCATTTTGTCGTCTGTCAAGTCCTCGTCGCCGTACAAAATTCCATCCGCTGCCTGGGTTGGTGAGACGAAGGGGCAAAATCCTCGACTTGCTCACCGGATGGAACGCGCCAGCTCCCACTCCTTCCTCGCCCCGCGAGCGTGGAGCGGCGCACGCCGCTGGCACCGACGCCGCGTCTTTGCCGCGATGTAGTCCCAGCCTCCTTCGCCGTCTCCTTCCTTTTGCCCGGACAGACGGCGAATCTCCGGCGCACGGCGCGATGATCGCTCTCCCGCCGACCGCCGCGCGAGACGTCGCCTCCGGCACGGCGTCGCCCCGAGATCTGCCCGCGCTGCATCTTGAGCTCCATCACCGCGACCACAAGTAGTTCGTCTTGGTGAGCATGGGCCATGTCCCGACGGGAAGTTCTTGTAGATCGCCCGACGACGGGCGATCATCACGACGGCCTCCGGCCCACGGCGACACCGGAACCGGGCGATCGACCGGGATCTACAGGCGAACGGCCGCCGCCTCGATGGCGGCCGACGCCGCCAGATTCGCCTTCCCACGCTTCCATTCCATCTCTCGCGCGCTATAGCGCGCCGTCGAGCTGGCCGCCGCCGGGCGGGCCGCCGCCGCTCGCCGCGCGGTGATGACGCCGGGCAGCCGCTGCCGCCACGCTGCCCCGCCGAAGGCGCGATCGCTCGACGCGGATCCGCTCCACCACCACCGCCGAGCCGCCGGCCGCCTCAGCCTCCGCCTTTTGCACGCCGAGAAGAAGAGGTGGATGCCATAGCCACTCCAAGGATCTAACCCGGCTCTAGATACCAATTGTTGGACTCAAGAACTCAATTTGCAATTGATAGGAACTGCCAGAGGGGCAGCTTGGCCCTTGGGCGCTTGGATTGGAATTAAAAGTTGCAGAAATATCTTACAAGAGGTGGAGGGCTTGCCCCTGCTTATATATGCAAAGGACTCACCTACTCCCTTTCTAACTTGGCCACCAAGAAGCCCTTTTAACTTGGCTATCAAGGCAGCTTACAAAGTAAAGCTTAAACTAATGAAAAGCAAAAGAACTTATTGAACTAACCAAGGTAAGACCTAGGGTAAGACTACCAAATAAAACAAATGTGAACTAGCAGATTTGTATGCTTACATCATTTGCTTGCTTCCTTAACTCCTGACCAATGCAGGTCCACGTTGTTGTCTCTGTTTCAAGTCTAATAGTTCCTGAAGTTCAAATGAAATTAGGCTTGCATACACAGAGAAACATCCAAATGGGGTTCTGCTTTTAGGAAGGAAAGGGAATAATAACTATATTATATGAAATAGTTAAAGAAGCCCCAAGCACGCCAAGGAATCTCAAAGGGAATAAGGGATGGTGTAACTTATGATTAATTTTCTAGAAATGCTGACCCTTCTTAGAAGATATAGGAGAACAAATAAAACACATCAATGGAAAAGTTAGTGTGACAAAACATGATTACTGAATACAAACTGAAGGTAATAACAGGAGGCTAACCTGTGCATATGGTGCTGCGACTTTGACGAATGAAAATTCTGGATCTAATATGTATCCAATGCCTACCAAATAACATAGTCATCAATATACAAGTACCTTATTATTTCTGTTCCAATTGATCATAGGGAATAAATGAATAGTTGGAAATTATGAATTGGGCTAGAGCAGGCTAATAAATGCACACCTTTATTTAGATAGGCATGTGATTCCTAAAACTTATGATATATTCAGACACAGGCAATAAAGAATAAAGACAATATTTGTTTTAATCTTGAAGAAGTGGTAGAGCTTTCCATCATTATATTAATAAGAAGAGAAGATCAGAGACAAAACCAACCCAGAAGTGCTGAACAAAGACAGAAGCACATATGCCCCAAAAAAAAAGAAGCAAAAAGAGAAAATAAAGGCAACATTGAAAGAACATGGTACTCTGTCCTCAGCTATTACATGAGATTTAGTATAAAATGTTTGTGTTCACAAGTTGATCATAAGATTCTATGGTCAAAGCAAAAAATCTTATTTCAGTGGCCTGTTTTGCAGAGCTTGGAGAGCAGCTCCCATGTGCATTCCAGGGGAGCTTTGCTAAATGATGTTTTACATAAAAGTTATTCTAGGTTGATTCCATGAAGTGATTGTCTGAAAAACCCATATCTCCGTTTCACTTTCCACACACTTCCTCAATAGAATTTATCCTAAACAATCACATTCAGTCATAGAATCACTTCCCCCAGACGAGGAGCTTTACTAAATAGACGCCCATTGTGAATGCACTACATTATATTTTGGGAGACATAATCCTCTTGATCATAAGCTTTCATCTTAGACTTTCTGGGTTTTTCTAATTATTTGTTTTAAATAAATCAGTAGCAAATGCAAATAAACTTCTAGCATATATAGAGTATAAATTCAGTTAATGATGAAAAACTTGGTGATAACTAGCAGAGCAATGCAAAAAGGCATTATAATAATTTCAGGGTTGGTAAAATGGATAACCTTCAAGAGTAGAGAATGCCCTTATAACAAATGTAAATGTGGAGGGAAACCGAAAAGGTTGATCTTGTGCTATGGCAAATAAGTCCTAGAAAATAAAATAAAGAAACAAAACTGTTAGATGTTGTTAAATTTGAGTTAGTTTCCTAGAAGATGTAAATATATCGACATATAACCTCTCCAATTGCAGCCAGAGTCTGTTGCTGATCTGGTGTCTGGCTCAACAAATTATCCAAGAAAAATTGTATGGACCTCCTAACCTACATATCCAAAAGTACAAATTGTTATATATCATTTGAAACTTCACAGACCTTCCAACCCAATAAATAGTACACTGTACAAACCGGTGAGAGATCTCCTGTCGGCTGGAGAGCTTCCAGATCAATTAGAGCTTTCATAACCTGCAAGAAAGAGCTCATGAAGATAGGAGATGCATTGCGTGGAGGTTCAACATCTTAGTTTCAAGAATAACATCCAAGGTAAAATGCTAATTCAAAGTAAATCATTACTAACATGCCATTCTCATGAAAAGACTAAGATAATACCTTGTTTGCATCCTTCTCATACACAGAATAAAAACAGGGAGAGTAATCTCTCCCGAAAGAATGATTTTATCTCACCCATCATTCCAAAATCGTAATATATTAGAGAACCATCCTTGTCTACAGCAAGGTTTCCAGGATGAGGATCTGCATGGAAGAATCCGGTCTTCAATATCTGTTTTGTAACCAGTAGGATAATAGGGCAAAACCATCACATGTCATATCCAATTACAAAACAGAAACTAACTTGGCATTTGGACTGAACACTCAAGGGGAATTTACAAAAAAATGTAGAAATGTATTATTGAAAAAGTATGTTATATTGGCATGTTAAACCAAAAAATTAACCAGAAACAGTGATAAGGGCATATGAACGAAAAATTAAAAGCATGGAGAATCAGAGCAAGTTATAGATGATCTTGAAATGAAATAAATTGCTGTTTTAGGAACCTGAAAAAAGAATTCTGACTGGCACCACAGTAAAAAAGGCATCTGGCACTGGCTCCACATTAAATTATCAAACGATGCTGCCTATCATAATTTGAGTACGAGGTGAAATCTAAACAACAAGCAACCAAATTGAGTTTGAACTAATATAAGAAGTATATAGGTAAAAACACAACCTGAATTAGGTAAGATTCTATAGCACGTGATGCAATTAGTGAGCGACTATAGCCCAGGCTGTCAAGAACATCCAAATTGTTTATTTTAATACCTGTATAACTGAGAAAATAAAAAGAAGTTCCAAGGTAAGGAATGTAACAGCATATACTTCCAAGTTACATCTGAAAGGATAAACATGGTTTAATAGTCCACATCAGACATCCCTTGTATGTTTTAGGTAGCAGCAACCGTTGGCCCAAAAACAATTTGAATTTTATTTTTTTTAACACAAAAATTTATATTACTGGATTTTGACTTGCATGAAATTGCCAACATAAGCACATTAATTCAGTAACTGCAGATCATTTAGTTGAACAAATTATATAGCAATTTAACTGGCATAATTGTAACAGAAGTAGTTAGAAATGGATTAAAGTCAGTCTCATTCTTTTCTGCATCACAAAAAGTGATTGAGATTTAACAAAAAAAGACTTCGTTAGTTGAGTTAAAAGTGCCCAGACAATAGTTGATCCAACTCTAAATATGCAAAAATTCTACAGTAAGAAATAATTAACTCTTACCAGGGGCATACTCCAGGGTTAACACCTTTTCAGTTGTGTAGTCCCACATGATAAGCTACAAAAAAAAAAAATGACACGTCATGTAAGACTATGAAACTAATGTTGAGAAAATGGAGGCTTTGGATTTCACTTCAGTGCTCCACTATGATTAAAATTTATAAATGTTTAGAGCAAAAAGATAGGGATCGAAAACATTGATTAGAACCGACCACTAAGCCTGTTATATGGATAGCTCTGGTCTTAACTAGATACATAGTGCTCCACCATAACTAATTTACAATATTTCATAAGTACATAGATAGTCCGTGGTGGAATGTTCCAATATAGTTAGCCGCCCTTACTGCTTGTTGCAACCACTAATCAATATAAACCAATATGTAGATTGCATAGCATTAATGCAACATTCTATTGTATTCATTGTTGAGCAGGCTTAACTACAACCATAGCATTGCCTCCATCAAGCAAAAATAAATAGGGGTGCTGTATATGGTGATTATGTTCTGTTCTTCTAGGCATGCAATCTCAGTTTGTTTAATTATGATACCTGGAATTATGTGCTATTAGTATAATAGTGTTGGGGCACTGAATCAAAACCCAAAAGTAAATTGCATTGAGAGGTCCAGGAAACATACTGGCACGCGAACCCACTTTATATTTCTGAAATCCCGTCGAAACCTGTCCGCATTCTTTCCTTCATTAATGTAATCAATTTCTTCATATAAAATTCTGAAACCATAGAAATCAAGATAATGAATTTTTTAAAACCAATTTCCAATGTAATATAAGCCTATATAATCAAAGTTTTGAGATCTCTGCATTATACATGTTGCAATATATCCTCCATTTTGCTTACATACTTGTTGAACCATATAAGTATCAAGAGTGAAAACTTCGCCATATAACACATATAAAATATCAAAGTAGACTGTATATAACACATATAAAATATCAAAAATAGACTACATATAACACATATAAATATCAAAGTAGACTATCTATGTTCAGTAAAAAAAGAAGATTATATATTTACTTACTTGGAACATTCCTCATAAATACCGATCCAGTCCCTTGAAGGACCTCCAAGTGTTTCACTTCTTTGAAAATACTCAGCTACTAGCTTTAAGTTCCCTGCAAGAAACCAAAGGGAAAAAGGTTTACTATGAGTACTTCATTGGTATCATCAAGAAACTGAGTATTTCAACATAGTACATTTGAATCATTTTCTAAGAAACCATACACATGAACATTTCGTATTAAAAATGAACATTAATAGTATCAGTACATTTTACGAGCTGGTCTGCAAAGTAAAAATGGAAAATCAAAAACATTAAATCCACCTTTTGTTCTGGGTAAGAGATGAAATTTGATCAAATAGGTTTGAATCAAAAGAACAGCATGCATTAAAATTTTATTTATTCTGTTCCTCCAAAAGCAGTACTTCTCTAACCACAGACAACAATAACTTGTATATATCTTACTCAGGTCAATGTCGAAAAGCTTTTTGAGCCCAGGTCGCTGAACTTTCACTGCAACTCTTTCTCCATTGTGGAGCACCGCACGGTGTACCTGAAAAAATAAAACACACAGTAACATGGAAGTAGGTTTCAAAAAGTGCAGCATAAATGTCATTAAATGCACTGAATTTCTTTTTTGAAGACCACGCCGCTATGTATTTTTCATTAAATAAACAGAATAAAGTTCAAAGAACAAACAAGCGGTAATCACAATTACCGAACCGAGACCTAACAACTACTGGATAGAACCATAAGGATTACATATGAGCGAATGTGCAACACAGGCCCGATCCCAAGCGTAGAGGTCAGGTTTCCCCCTCCAAGCCCTCAGTGTTGAGTCCCATGGCGGAGGGTCAAAAGCGCCAGCCCAACAGTCGCCGAAACGACGGGCGCTTGGACTGGGTACAACCGCCCTACATACAAAATGAAGAGTAGACAAAAAAGTGATAAAAAAAATGTTAGAAAGTTTCAACCTTGCTCCATGTTTGGATTAGGAAGGAGAAGATAAGAGCAAGTAGGCATAACCAGGGAAGTAAACGTGAAAATATTTTTTGAATTGGTATATGAGGTTATATAAAATTTGTAGATCATGCTTGCGCTGTGATATATATATAAATTCAGCATATATGGCCCTGATATATACAAGGAGTTATCATGTGAAGATGCATGGACAGGGTATAATTTGCAGCGACTAAAACAAAGCGTGATATGTAGCCCTGATTCTAGCAGACGGTCTACGGACGCTTTAGATCATGTTTAAGTATGAGATTGTCGTAACTTTTTTTCGTCATATTTGTAGTAGTAGTTCAAGAATCACATCAAAAGTCTAAATTACTCAGTTTGGGATATGTCCAGATAACCCCTTAAACTTACATTTGGTTCAATTTACTCCCCCAACTATCTTAGGTGGTCTACTTTATCCCCTTAACATGATTTCTTATTCTTTTTTCCCCAACTATCTTAGTTCAGTCTTGATATCAACTTTTTGTGATATGATAGAGAACATGATAAGTAATGTTAGAAAAGTATATCTCAACTTTTTCCCATTATTTTGATAGCTTAGGAAATTTAATAATAAAATTAACACTAGAGATACAATATCGTAAAACATAATGATGAAAATGCATTTTTTCTAACACAAAATACAATGACCTCTATCACCTCACAAAATTTAAAATTAAAATATAATTTACACATAGAGACACAAAAAAGGAAAAATCTCTTTAAGGTGTCAGTTGGACCAACTTAAATAGTTGGAGCAAATTGAACCAAATGTTAGTTTGGGGGTTATTTGGACATAGGCTGAACTTGGAGGGAGTGATATGGACTTTTTTTTTTTTTTTTTTTTTTTTTTTTTGACAGAGACAGGGAGCATGTTTCAGTTAGCCATGTTATTGCCAACTATTAAAATTTATCAATCCTAAAGGAGATTAGTTTCATAACATAGTGATTGCCAAATCACTGAAACTCACGGGTATCTTCATATGGTATACATGTGTTTGAAACCACAGTTGTGAATCCGAAAGGATATTCAATGGGAGACCGGAAAAGAAAAGGAATGTGAACTTACAATCACTAAAGGAACATGATCATTAAATTTGCACCTAACATGTCTTGTCATAGAGAGGCCTGAGCTGTTGCTGCAGGCGGTGGAGAACGAGAAATACCTTAATAAATGGGCCGCAAAGATTATGAAAGAAAGATCGGGCACAATCCCCACAATTGAGGAATGATTCGTCACATCTAATCTAGAGAAATATGTACTCTCAATATTTGCAGTCAATACTAAACGGAATTACATGTATGAAAGTGAGCGAATTATATGTATGAAAGTTCCCAGTTCAAAAAAAAGTGGGGTACGCATCTGCAGGTTCTTGGTATGTAGCTCCACTGTTATCTACAGATGTAAAGTTTGTAGAGTCCTTATGAAAATATTCGGTCTTGTCGATAGGACCTTTTGGTCCTAGTATTTGGCCTGAACCAAAATCTAATTGTGACACTTGTTGTTGAGATTTTTGACTATGTTAATAAATTGAACTATCAATTCTCAAAAAATTAACAAGCTTGGTCCTCGATTCTTACCTTCTGATGAAATGCTATCCCTAAAGCTCCTTATGCGAAACCTCAGGGCTTGTCCTTAGTCTCTTTCCCCTCACGAGCTGCATGCTTAAGCAACTTATCCTGACTAATCAAAGTGGCGTATCAACCTCGCAGGTGAGCTCATTGGCGTAAATCGGTACCTCCGAATTGGAGTCGCCGCCGTGTGCATCGTCTTTGCCTTCCTTCTTGACTTGACCGACGCCATTGACATCTCCCATGTAGATGCATATACGGCTCCGCCAAGTGCCACGACGCCATCGCCCTCCTCCTTGACTTGGTCGGTGTCGCCCTCATCACCCGTACACACTTTTGCTTGTTGATGTCCCCAGATGAGTGCATTGTCAATGCCAACACAAAGACAATAGAGGGTAAGTATACAAAATAAGAGGAAGAAGAAGAGAAACCAAATGACCAAAAGCCAAAGAAAAGTCAAAACAGGGTCATTTGAAATGAGCAAAACTTGGTCCCCAAGGACATGGCCAACGAGCCAAGCAAAGCACAACTAGCCTTCAAAAAAAAAAAGAGGCGTAAAAGGGCTCAACACAACTAGCAAAGCTCAAAGCACCAAAAAACCGCTAGAACCTCCGTAAGAGGCAAAAGCTCAACGCAGCTCAAAGTGCAACTCCCCCGAAAAAGGTGTAATATCTCAAATGAATGCATACACGTTGGATTTGTGTGTCACTCTCCCCTTGTTGGCATATATACTTATCAAACTAAAGCCCAAAGACGGCAACTCCCCTCAAAAATGCTATGAAAGAAAAGGGGATGCAAAATGCGTAAGCTTCAAGAGCATAGCAATCAGAGTGAAAAGATGCTCTAGGTAGTGCTCTGTATAGCAACAAATACAGGTGCTAGCAAATGCTCAAACTGATCAAGTGAAACGAAATATGAAGTTAAGCACTTTTGTTCAATTTTAAGCAAATTTAAAACGAGGTTCACCACTAAAAGTAGCGCATAGCAGGTATAAGCAGGAAATCAACCTAGTGCTAACAAGTGTATGCAAGGTGAACTACCCCAAGCAGCGCCACACATCATGTCATAGACGAACCTAACACTTGTGTTCTCATTAAATTTTAATTTTATCGGAGTTCGCAGCTTATTAACACAAGAATTAGTCAAAAACATGTGTGTCCGAGAGGTTATCAATACTGTCAGCTTTAGTTCGCAACCATGCCAAGCCATGCTTAAGACAATGATTTAGGCATCCACTACAAGGCTCAAGTTCATCCTAAGTGCAATAGGAAGCCGCCTCGATACCTTGACGTGGGACAAGATAGACCCATCTCGATCTTACTGTCAGCTTTAGTTCGCAACCATGCCAAGCCATAAGCTTAAGACAATGATTTAGGGCATCCACTACAAGGCTCAAGTTCATCCTAAGTGCAATAGGAAGCCGTCTCGATACCTTGACGTGGGACAGTACAGACCCATCTCGATCTTAGTGTCAGCTTTAGTTCACAACCATGCCAAGCCATAAGCTTAAGACAATGATTTAGGGCATCCACTACAAGGCTCAAGTTCATCCTAAGTGCAATAGGAAGCCGTCTCGATACCTTGACGTGGGACAGTATAGACCCATCTCGATCTTTTCTCATCACTTAACTTGGATTTCAAATTTTATCACAAGTTTATTAGGATTTGTCCAAGCAAGTGAATGGCTCAAAACATGAGACGAAAGCAACCTAGCATATAAATGATAGCAACAGGGATCTCAACATATCCTATACATGCTATTTGCAATCTCAGTGGTGAATATTTTTCAAGTTTAACAATAATTAAGCATGTTCACATATTATAAAACAAGCTTAGCTCACAACATGTATCAAGTGATCAAAGAGAGCCTAAGCTGGAAGCACTATCTCACAGAACATACCATAGAGAGCATAATTTTATTCTAACAGCTATAATCATGAAGCTCAAATATGCTCTATCATACATGATGCTATGAAATGCAATATGATACAAAATCAAAAGCGAAGCTAAACTCCAAAGAAAATCAAAACCATGGTCAACAGAAACAATGACATCTCTTGCCACCAAATCTGCTACCTCATCAATGTTGCTAACCCACAGCTACAAGAACTATGCTTGATAATTTGTTTAAGAAATTAGTGACATGATGCAATCAACAATATGAACCACATCTATTCCAAAATATTCCACATGCTGCAAGCAGTACAATGCCGCAATTTTGTTAAAAGGAGATCTATACTTACCCTTAGCACATTTGCACGTATCCATCATCTACATTGTTGCCCAGCCTTCCCATTGCCAGAAGAACAGCTTGAAGTTTCGAATTTAGTCATCTCTAGTATAGGTAACAATGGTCTTTGCAAATCGAAAGCACTTGTTGCACACCTCCAGCACACAAATTACCTGATGTGAAACCTGTTAGAATGTTAGAATGAGGCCAACCACCAACCAAATGTATTGCTTGCAGAGAAGCCCTCCAAGTAGAGGGGAAATTGTAGAAACAAAAAGAGCAATTGTCAGACTTTGACGCTTACGCTTGTCTTGCCTGAACCAATCCGGACGTCATCCTTTCCCTGGAAATCGCACATTCAAAATCTCAGAAAACATATCTAATAGGACTAATTGTCAGGTACAGCAGCTACCATTGTGCAATTCAGGCAAACCTTGAAATGGGGCACAGTACGCTTGAGGAAATCTGCTTGTGGTTGGAAATCAGCATCAAAGATGACAACAAACTCGTAATCTTTCACATAACTGCAGTTCATAGCCGATTTGAGGTTTCCAGCCTTGTGGCCATCTCGGATCACCCGGTGCCGGTAAACTATGCGCACACCCTCTCGCTGCCATTTCTCCACCTCCTCCTTGATAAGTGCCGAAGTGGTAGCATCAACAGAATCATCCAGCACCTGACCAGGAAATTTGACCTTGGCCAGTCCAGGCTGCAAACTGCACCGATGGATTGCTGGTACACCTGCAACATCCAAGTTAAAGATGTTACTGAATTGGACTTGTGTTTCAAAGAAAGTGTATGCAGATCATCTCCTACAGATTTGTGGAAGCTGTGATTCGATCTCTAGCATTGCCAATTATTAACTGGCCGGTTGACGAGAACAAGCCTACTGAGATTTGGATACCAGGAAACGAGTGTGCTCTTTCTGAAAGTACGAATACGAACCGCGAAAAATCTAAGCTTTGTAATGCAAAAATTAAATTCTGTTGTCTAAGGTACCAACTAGGCAACGACAGAAGCAACTTTAATAAACTTGAGAAAGCACCAAACTCGTGATTGGAGACACAGGTCAAAGATCCAGACCACCAATGCATCTATTTGTGCTGGGTTGACTAGAGGTAGGAGACAGGAGTCACCAGGAAGCCTCAAATTGCACACAAGAAATGAAATCTTTTGATCCCAATGCAAAATTCAACGCACAAACAACAAACAAAAGGATTGTTGAAGGTTGGCTTGAGAGCTTACCTCTCTCTCATTGCACATGGGCATCTGCACGAGCACCATGGGGAAGTCGTGAGGACCGGCCTCGATGTCCTCCTTGTCGTCGGCGGCGGCCAGCGGCACAAGCTTGATCCCCTTGATCCCCTTGAGCTTGATCCAGAAGCATCCAAGGCAAAGCACGATGCGGTCGACACTCTGGACCAAGAAGAGGACGACGCATGCGTTGGTGAGGAACTGCAGCGGCGGCGCGAGGTAGTCGAGTCTTGCGCGCATCCACCCCGCGTAGGCGGCGGTGAAGAGCCCGTCGACGGCCTGGAGTCCCACATCCACCTCCTCCCAAGGGAGGAGACCGAGACCGAGAGGTGCCAACCCTGGACGTACGCCGCGACCTCAACGGCGAGCAGCAGCAGCGAGAGGGCCAGGAACACCCGGATGCAGCCGTAGAAGCGCGTCCGCAGCGCCGCTGCTCTCCCCGAGGCCGCGTCCGAGTCCGTCCTCCCCGCCGCCACCCTCCGACGCGCGGCGGCCGCCACAGCCAGTGCCGCCGACGTCGCACCCGTCAGCCGCCCCGCCGCGCGGTGCGCGCGCTGGAGCAGCACCCACTCGCACGAGTCCGGGACGCCATCCACTCGTGAGTCGGAGGAGCTCGGCGCCGTCGCTGGCGCTCGGATCCACGCATCGGCCAGCGAGGGAGGCGTGGCGGCCGGCGCCGGTGTTGATTTGGAGGCGGACTTGGTGGGCGGCGCCTTGGCCGGCGCGCGGACGCCGCCGCGCGCTGCAGGATGCTCAGGCCTCCTCTGCGGCGGACAGGGTAGCACGGGTAGGACGGAGCGAGCCGGTCGGCCTCGTCCGCGGTGTCGAGCGGAGGAGTCCGGCAGCGGAGGCACGGGGAAAGGAAAGGAAAGGAAACAGGACGGGTGCCTTCCTTGGTGCCTTCCTTTCCTGCGCCGATCTCTTTACCGGCGAGCCAAAGAGGGCCGAAAAAGGGAAGGCAACGGTCGGATTTTAAGATCAAACCTAAAAAGTCGAAAACAGATGCTTTACCTATCCAAAAACACTCTACAACGGAGGATCAAACAAAACAGCCCTACGCAAATTGCCTAGCAGCCCGAAGGAGACGCACAACCGCCAATCCTCTCTCCTCATGAGGCAACGTCCGGTGGTGGCCCACTCGCCTCCTCCGGCCAAGACACCTCCTCCCAGCGGCCCGGTGCTCGCTCGCCCGGTTTCCGCCTCCCGCCTTGGGCCCGGGATCGGCCGCCGCCGAGCTCGTCGCGGCCGGGACGAAGACGAAGATGAAGGAGCTCGTGACGCCGCCGTCGTTGCGAGTTGCGTTACCGCTCATGGAGGTCCGGCGGCAACGGAGCGCGCGCATCCGGAAGCGCCGAGCCGCCGCCACCGCGCTCGTCCTTGGGGCTTAGCAGGCGTGGGGCGGCCAACGCCGGCTGGGAGTCGCCGAAGCTCGCGGCGCCGGTGAGGGAGGCGCCGACCGCCCCGCCGCGTCGCCACGTCCCCCTACGCTGGAACATCTACGCCCGCCGCAGCCGCGCGACGGATGGGAGGCCGCCGACCGCGACATCGTCGGCGGCCGCTCGAGCGCCACGCCCGGCCAAGACGCCATCGGTGGCGTTCGACCTCGCCCGGGACGAGTGTAGGGAGCGTGCGACGGGCGGGCGCCGGCTCCCCGCGCGAGGGTGGCGCTGCGGGCGTGAGCTCCCGGGCCGGCGGGCGAGTCCCGGCGGATTCGTAAGCCGCCGCTGTCCTTCCGCTGGCGCCACCTCCTTTCCTTCGCTTCAGCGGATGATGGATGCGGCGCATGCGTGAGGCGACGCGGCCGCCAGCAGAAAGAAGGGATCCGCGCGACGGCAAGCGGGCACATGCAGCAAAATTTGGAGTGGTTTGCTGTTACTGGGGTGGTGGTTGTTGGAGACGGTAGATTTTAGGTGGGGATTCCTTCTCCTGGTGACTCAATGTATGGATATATAGGTGTTCTTTTTAGGTCCATTATTGGAGACAAATTTAAAAGGTGTGTTTGGTTGGGCTTTTGGTCGTGGCTTTTGCCCTCAAAAGCCAACAAAGACAACCAAAGGGGTTAGCTTTCATCAAAAGCCAAAGCCAAAAAGCGAAATAAGTACAAAAATCAAAAGCACCTCGAGACCGCTGCTTTTACCGCTTTTGGATGGACAACTTTGAGAAAATTACCCACCGCCACTGGTTATGAAGAGGAAAAAACGGTTCGCTATATTCTATTCCTCCCACCCCGTACTCCCGACGCCCGAACCGCGCTCAGATTGGAGGATAAGGTCCCGCCGCAAGCACCGGGCCATGGAACCTCCGCCCGTCCGCATCCCCACCGGACCCGCCGCATCCTTGCCCTCGACGTCGGTCCCCGTGATCCGGCGGCGTGGTCCCGTGTGCGAGCTCCTCCCCTGGTCAGATGCCCGCGACGGCGCGCCTCTCCTCCGCGAGCCCCTCCGGCGATGTGGGTGCCTCCTCCCTTCGTTCTCCGGGGCGCGAGCCCCCCCCCAACCTCGGCGAGGCCCCTCCCTTCCCGGTGAGCCCCCTCACCTACGCCGGCGGTGAGCCCACTCCCCGCGTGCCCCCTCCATTGGCCAAGGGCGCGAGCCCGGCGAGGCTCCTCCCAAGCTCACGGAGATCCGCCTCGAGCTCACCGGAGATCCTCTCATCCCCACGCCAACGACCTCCGGCCCCCGCTCCATCCCCGACACCGTTCCGATGGCGGCGTCGCGAGCCTGCCGCGTCCCCAAGGACACCGGCGCGTTGCTCGCGTTCAAGGACACCCGGCAGCCCTTGCTCGCCTTGCTCGTCGTGATGCGCTCCAGATCCACGAAGCTGGCACCCACGGCTTCGGCGAAGCCGGGGCCGGCCGGCCCACCGATTGGCGCCCGCCGGTGAGCCCCTTCCTGCAAGGCCTCGCCGTGCTCCGAGGCGGGCATGACGAACACTAGCGAGAGGAGGAAGAAGGTTCGATTATCTCTATGACATGTGGGGCCCGCTTGTAAGTGAGTGGGACTTTTCTAAAAGCCGCAGCTAGCTCAACCAAACGGGCTTCCAACCACTCACAAAGAAGCCTTTTGTCAAAGTTACTTTTCCAAAAGCCACACCCACAACAACTTTTTTCAAAAGCCACGCCCAACCAAACACACCCTAAGTTGGTGAATAAATTTATTAAGATTTTCTATACAAGATTAATTAATTAATTCCAACTACGAAAAATTAAATGTTGCTAAATTACTAAACAATTGTACTAACGCCAGAGAGAATGGAATTACGAATCTAACGCAATTTGAACGGATCAATTCCGAAGTTAAAATGAGGAAGTTAAGAGCATTTCAAAAGGAATGGCAAAATTGTAAATATGGAAAACATAGTTTGATGCTGTTAACCCAGGAATACGCTTTCGAAAGGACACAGCGTAATAGCTGGAAACGTGCAAAGGACCACGCTGCAACCTTATAAAACATAAAGGGTCTAATGTGCAAAATGACTAGACGGCGGTATCAACCGATTTGGTACCGTTGGATATTAAGTGTATGGACGAGATTAAAACAGGGGCGACCGGGGAACCGGATACCGCCGGAAACGAGCCGGGCGCCGGGCGGTGCGGCCGCGATCCACGGCGGCGTGGGTCGCCGGCGTGAAGGAAACAAACGACAGAGGCCGCGTTTTGGAAACCCGGGCATACCAGGGAGAATCCGGGCGCGATCCTCGACCGCAAGACGTGTCTGCGCCGGCGCGAACTCGGGCAAAGAAAGCGGCACTCGGCCATGGCCGGCGACGGCAACTCGCCCGGCGTGGTGAAGACGGCCCCTAGCGGCCATAACTCGATGGATTGAAGGTACAAACGGATACGGGGGTCAAGGTGGGCTCACCGTCGTGATGAATCGGAGCGGGGACGGCTGTCGATGGCGAACGGGCGAAGAACGGCGGACGACGGTGGAGCTCGCAATGCCCGACGCCGCAACGCGTGAGAAATCAAGATGATAACAAGGTAAATGTACGCCGAACGGATTTGGAAACTCAACGCAAACCTTGAAGACGCCCTCGAACGGGTCGAGCGGCGACGGGCGTGCATTTCCCGAAGCTCGGCGACGGAGCGAATGGCGGCCGCTTGGGAGCTCAAATTTTGGGTGTTGCAGGGCAAAGGGGGAAGACCGTGAGGGAAACAGGGGTCGAGGCGTCGCGACGAGGCGATCTCGATGGTTGTTGGCGGTCATTATCGAGTATATTATACCGCCAACCTTTATCCAATTCACGAGAAAGGAGCAAACTTATGTTACATATACCTTTACTTCTAACCTAGTTCCACTTGTATTCGTATAAATTATGTTTTGCGGGTATAAAGAGTGGAAACAGTACAAAGTCACCAAATAAATTAGAAAGCGTATTGAATAAAAGGCGCCAAGGAGTAGATCAATCAAGAGGACCAAACCCCTCGCGCACAATCCGCCCATGCACCATCATAGGCCCAACATTTGAAGGACAAAACGCGCGAATGAGAAGGTCGGGGTCGGGAGGCCCAAACAGGCCGGCCGGGCGCAAATTTTTTGCCACAATTTGCCGCCTTTTTCTCTGGCGGTTTGGACCGGTCTTCACGCTGTGGTTGCATGCGGTGCAAAGTTTCGCTCCCGCCAAGAAGACCTCGGGCAAGGAGAGCCCTCCATTCACTCCTCCTCTCCACTATATAAAGAGAGGCGCCCCTCACTTGTAACACACACACCATTCTACATTGTGAGCATCACTTCCACATTTTATATCAAGTAGTAGTGTCCCTCTAGGTGGCTCTCACCTAGTTGTATACTTAGAAAAAGAGGAAGAGAGTGAGAGGAGAAGAGAAGAGGAGAAGCCGAGTTTGTCGGTTTCGCCTCAACTTTTGTACCTCTACGGAGCCGACTCAATTTGAGTAACGTCCGGGTTATCTTGTGGTATTTCCAAGTTTATTATTTGACCTAATTCAGTATTGCTTTATTTTACTTATCGAACTCCGCCGACCGAAAGTGCTCTAGTCCAGATCCGGGCTAGTTTAGTGATCATTAGCGTAGACGTGGTGTCTAGGCTAGTGTATTACCCGAGTTTGCGCCAAAACCTACGGAATAGTTGTGGTAGCCCCGGGGTGATAGCTCCGATCAGGCCTTTGTAGTCCACCACGCACGGGTTGGTGTTTTCAGAGAGCTTTTGGCGGCCCGACCCCGATTACCGCTTTCCCAATCTCCTCGAGAATCGGAAAGGTTCCGCCGCTCAAGTAAGGCAAGTAGGGTCTAGTAAGCCCGAACCTTGGTATTTAGTAATCTTGAGAAAACCTTAGAGAACCACTCTACCTACAAAAATATTATTCTTTCTTATCTCTTGGACGTACTTGATCCTTTCTAGTTCACTTCGCTCCCCTCGTGGAAATCGATACCTCAATACTCCGGTGAAAGCTACAACGGTACTTTGCGTGGCGCTATGGATTTATCCGTGTGCGTTAAAAAATACCAACAAGCTTTCGGGCGCCGCTGTCGGGAATGGTAGTTGTTCTAGGATCGAACCAAGTCATCCGTGTATTTTTTTTATTTTACCACCATTTTTATGCACCTTACCACCACCATCACCACAACCACATGGACTCAACGCCTATCTATAAACATTCGCTCCAAAGGGCGATTCGCTGGAGCCTCCACCATCATCCCATCTCGATTCTTACAAATGGCTTTGAAATTCGCCCCGCTTTCATAGCCATGGTTCGGGACCAACCCTTCTCTCGGGCACGATAATGAAAATCCATATAGCCACCTTCGGAATTCGAGCACACTGTGTTCTTGCCTCATTTTATCCGGCATGACACAGAGACCATTAAATGGAAACTGTTTCCATTCTCCCTTTTTGGGAAGAGCGAAACAATGGTATGCTCATACCGTAGGAGGTGTTCACGAAAACCGGGTTGAACTTCGAGACAATTTTTTGTCTTGCTTTCTTCCCCCCCCATTCCCGAAGTCGCTGCCCTTCGAATAGAAATTCTCGATTTAAACAAAAAAGAGAAGGAGACTCTAGGAGCATCTTGGGCCAGGTTACTAAGTCTTATAAATACAGCCCGTACCTTTCTTTGCCGACCAAGTCATTCTTTTGCCACTTCTATCTTGGTCTTAGCAAGGAGGATGCTCTCCAACTTGACCTCTCTTCTAGAGGCTTGTTTGTACATAAATCCATTAGTGAGGGGAAAGCCATTCTAGAGAAGATCTTAGAAAACACCCATACACCGGTATATATGACGAGTTTCCGTAAGATCCAATAGGGTCAAGCCCCGACCAACAAGAGGAGACACTTACAACCGAATTTGAAGTTCCTTCAAATTCTTCTAATAATTCGGTTGTCGAGGAACCTCCCGTTAAGGGAACATGCAATCACACTTCTTGGGATGATGAATCCCATCCTTATGCATGTCCCTTTGAATTCGAGGATGACCATTTCCTTGATGATGATTTTTGGAATGCTTTAGAAATTCCCATTAGAATCATCATATACCTTGAATTCCTATATGAGACATCAAGAACACTCACAACACATAGAGGGTGAACCAATTCATATAGAAGACTTTTTTACACCTTCTCCCCTATTCCCACACACGATGTCTCATCGAAATTCATTCCCGATCATCACCGGGTGAGCATGAGATAGTCTCCGCAAATAATAATTTCCGATCCATATTTTGCGGATAACTTGATCTGTCATGAAAAAGAAAGTGCTCCCCACAAATAGGAGATTTCATCAACAAACATGGAAGTTACATTCTAAATGTCCCATCCATTCCATGCTCATATGAAAAATTTCCCGAGTCGATCCATAACTCAGCCATCTCCACCATGATCTACAACCCCTTCTCGCTCTCTGCTCATAAAAATTTTTGAAAGGGTTATTGTAGATGCTTTTGTCTACCATAAATTTTGCAAATTTCATGGTATCTCGGCATGAGTTTACAGGATCTACACTCAAAGGTTGGTGTTGGAGGGGAAACCACTTCACCAACATTGGTTTCAAATTTAAAAGGTTTCCCAAGGACGAGCTTTCGTCTTTAAACAAAGCACTTCCGGAGATAACCCGTCCTTATGTGATTTACCTTCAATAAAATTATTCTTTTCAAAAAATAATAATAATAATAATAAAAATAAAAATAAAAATAAAAATAAAATAAAAATAACATAGAGTCTAGAATAATTCATTAATCAAATAAATATCCGACTCTCTCTCGGTGTTTTTCCACCGTAAGAGTCCCCGCTATTTTCACTTGTTTTTGTCTTTGAATAAATACGTATATAGCACAAAAAGAAGTGTGGGGGTATGCAACATCCCATTGAAGAATGGAAAGCGCCAAAACCACACCATGAGCTGGTGGAAGAGCATATACGAAACTCGCCCCGATCAACGCCATCGCCAGCACGCAACACCAAGCGCAGGAGGCGGAACGGAGACGGTAGGAGCACGAGGCACGCTTGGCGTTACGGCGCCACATGGGGTACTACCCCCAACCCATAGGCCATCGGCTAGCTTGGGGGAGGACCCCCACGGAGGTAAGTACCTACCGCCCTATCATTTTATTTTATCTCTTAGTTTTTCATTTTCATTTCCTTAAAAAAATGAAAAGAACAAAAATATGATTCCACTCCAATATGTAGTATAAGGATGCTTAATTTCTCTGAAGTTGAAATGATGAATAGATGCTCGTCTATAGTTCAATTTGCACCTAGTTCATAACATTGTATTCCCCAATGTTTAAGTTTATTGGCTTAACTTGTCTTGTCCTAAAACTTAATGATTTGTGGGTATGCAAACACATGATTCTTCTCTAAGCTATTGCCGGATATGATATGGTAAAAATAGAATCTACTATGATTTTGTTCTAAGAGAGATTCATCATTCGGAGAATAATTTCCAAAATTCCTTAATGATCAAAATTCTCATGATAGCCTATGTGAGACACCTCGTCATACGCTTTTGATCAAGATTCACATTCACATTGCCAAAAATAGGTTATGGGCTAAGCTAGAAAAAATGGACGTGTGTCCTAAAAATAAAACAATGGGTACTTCGATACCCGCCTCTAAAAAAAAAGAGAGAGAGAGAGAGAGAAGAATAATGGACAAGTGTCCGAGGGCGAGTAGAGCCCACTTCTCTAAAAAGAAATAAGAGCTAGCCCATACCTTATCAAAAAGAAATAAAATTTCGCTTGCACATCTTGATCAAGGCTTATGACTTGTTTCTCCTTATGGTTTGCACACCGAGATGATTTAAGGAATCATTACGAAAATCTCCGTATGAATGATCAATCAAAGAATGAATGACTAGTGTTTCTATGAAAACCGTTCTATCTTGCAATAACCCAAGAGTTTGGAGAATGTTATAAGCCCCATATGATTTAAGTAAACAAGGATAGATAAAAAATGCCAATTTATTTAAACAACGGAAGAATACTTTATTATGAGCATGGTACATTTTGACATATATCGGCATTGTAGCAACTCCTGATCAACAACCAAACACTTAGCTATTTGCTCGGGACGAGCAAAGGTTAAGCTTGGGGGAACTTGTTGGCGGTCATTATCGAGTATATTATACCGCCAACCTTTATCCAATTCACGAAAAGGAGCAAACTTATGTTACATATACCTTTACTTCTAACCTAGTTCCACTTATATTCGTATAAAATTATGTTTTGCGTGTATAAGAGTGGAAATAGGTACAAAGTCGCCAAATAAATTAGAAAGCGTATTGAATAAAAGACGCCAAGGAGTAGATCAATCAAGAGGACCAAACCCCGGCGCACAATTTGGCCCATGCACCATCATAGGCCCAACATTTGAAGGACAAAACGCAGCGCAGAACAGAGAAGGCCGGGGCCGGGAGGCCCAAATTTCTGGGGCCGGCCGGCGGGCGGGCGGCCGGCGCAAATTTTTGCCACAATTTGCCGCCCTTTCTCCGGGCGGTTTGGACCGGTCTTCATGCGGCGGTTGCATGCGGTGCAAAGTTTCGTTCCCGCCAAGAAGACCTCAAAGCAAGGAGAGCCCTCCATTCACTCCTCCTCTCCACTATATAAAGAGAGGCACCCCCTCACTTGTAACACACACACCATTCTACATTGTGAGCATCACTTCCACATTTTATATCAAGTAGTAGTGTCCCTCTAGGTGGCTCTCACCTAGTTGTATACTTAGAAAAGAGGAAGAGAGTGAGAGGAGAAGAGAAGAGGAGAAGCCGGTTTGCTGTCGGTTTCGCCTCAACTTTTGTACCTCTACGGAGCCGACTCAATTTGAGTAACGTCCAGTTATCTTGTGGTATTTCCAAGTTTATTATTTGACCTAATTCAAGATTGCTTTATTTTACTTACTAGAACTCCGCCGACCGAAAGTGCTCTAGTCCAGATCCGGCTAGTTTAGTGATCATTAGCGTAGACGTGGTGTCTAGGCTAGTGTATTACCCGAGTTTGCGCCCAAACCTACGGAATAGTTGTGGTAGCCCCGGGGTGACAACCCGATCGCCTTTGTAGTCCACCACGTACGGGTTGGTGTTTTCGTAGAGCTTTTGGCGGCCCGACCCGACACCGTTTCCCAGCCTCCTCGAGAATCGGAAAGGTTCCGCCGTCCGAAGTAAGTAGGGTCTAGTAAGCCCGAACCTTGGTATTTAGTAATCTTGAGAAAACCTTAGAGAACCACTCTACCTACAAAAATATTATTCTTTCTTATCTCTTGGACGCATTTGATCCTTTCTAGTTCACTTCTCGCTCCCCGTGGAAATCGATACCCCGAATACTCCGTGAAAGCTACAACGGTACTTTCCGCGGCGCTTTTGGATTTATCTCGTGGTGCGTTAAAAAATGCCAACAATGGTGTCTTTTGAATAGGGGTGGCAAGGGCGAGGACATGCGGCTCGGGTTCGACATGCCGGGTCATGGCGGCCCGCTTAGAAAGGATCGGGCGCGAAGTCCAAGTGCGGTGAGCGACGCGCTGGGCCGTGGCTTGGCGAGCGGCGACGCCGAGCATGCGGGCGCGGGAGTAGAGGCTTGGTCCTTGCCCTTGCTCTGAGAACGCTGAAGGGAGCCTGGGGCCGCGAGGCCGTGCGGTGATAGCGGAGGAGAATCTAGAGGTAGGAGACGAGGGAGGAGGGGGTCGGGCCGGGTCTTCCGGGCCAGGTCGCTGTTGGGCCTATGTTGCCCGGGGCCGCCCAGAGGAAATTGAGAGCAAGCCGGGCAAGGCAAGAGGGCCTACCGGCCCGACCGTAGTAGGCCAAAAGGGAGAGGGAGGGAAGCAGCCCTCGGGGCCTAGAGAAAAAGAAAAGGAGGAGTGGGTTGTTTTTTTTTTCTTTTCTATTTTCTTTTCTTTACCAAATTCCATTTCAAGATCAAATTCAAACCTTTTTAAGCCAAATAATTTAGTGAATTCTTTCTGAAAAATATTTCTTGAGTCATTTGAGATAAAAGCTCTAAACCTATTTTTACCACACATTATAAATTCTTTATTTAATTTATAGCGAAGAAAAAAATCGATTCAATTATAAATCAAAATTTAATAAATCTATTTATCACCCAATAAATAATGCATCGACATGAATGCAACAAACATGTGTCTATCCTTATATTTTATTTTATTTAAAATGAAAAATATTATTTTTTCCTATATTTCATGAGCATAAAAATACATAATTAAATCATTTTGACTCTATTTTAAAAATGCAAAAATCCGGGTGTAACAATTCTACCCCCTTAAGATGAATCCCGCCTCGAGATTCTAAGAGACTCAGATCAAAGAAGAGGCATGATAAAGATCTTGATAACACTTCTCACTTCATAACTTGTATACCAAATTCATCAAGCAACTTATGCCTCATGGTCACAACTTATTAGCGGTTTCCACCGAAAAGATACATGTCTATCTTCATTGCTAGCTTTATTATCTTACATTTCAAAGAGAAAAAGAAAAACTCTTTCCGCATATACTCCCGGGTCTTCCCACACTACTTCTTCCTTTGTGGTTACTCCAAGCATCTTGCACACATTACGCATCTTTCCTTAGATCGAGTGGACCACCATGGTACTCTATACTTTGTCCCGATGGTGATGTTAGAAGCACCGTGCATCGGTTACCCCGAACGATTGCTTTGTGTGCACATAACCATCCATTACCAAGAACCACGGGGATATCCAATGACTCTAAAACAATGAGTGTTGCGGTGAATTCTTCCTTGTTTATGACAAGACGGACTTTCGGGCATACCCGATCCGCCAAGATTTCTCCCGCTAGGGAATGAACCATCGGTGGTCTCCTTTGTCGGACACTTCATCATCTTATTCTCTTTTACCAACTCGGCGGAGATGAAAGAGTGTGACGACCGGTCAAACAGAGCGAAAAACTTGTAATGAGCTAACTTGAATATAACCACCAACCACTTTCATAGCTCCATGAATGTTATTGCTATCCACATTGTTTAATCTTCCATTGATATAGTTATGTTGCACCTTACTTCCTTGAGCACGCTTCTTACTACTCTTCCATTTTTCTCTTTAAGCCTTTGTGGATTTTGAGTCGATTAAATGGAACTTGCTCTTCGTGAATGTTGTTGTGATAACGTTTAATTCATCATATTGATAACATCTCTCACTTGTAGAAATATTATTCTTCTCCCATGTGTCGGTAAGAATTGGCATATAGGGCTCCCGAAAGTGTTGGGGTGCCACTCTTCACCACCACATTTACTTCCCACCATCTTGGTGATCGGGGAAAGGTTGAGTAAGGTTGGATGATTATAGAACATGGGGAAATCCAAAAGAAAATCTCACAACTTGAAGATATATTGGGAGTAACAAGTTAACCTTTTTTTTAATCTTGGCTACCCCCTTAAGAATAGGTCTACTAGGGCACAAAAGGGTAGCATTTTTTTTTTGCGTGTGAAGTAACTACTACAAGATAGAATTGTGGCATCCAAAAAGAACTTCGTGTGCATAGGCAAGAAAGAATTTACAAATTTCTTGTGAGCCGAGGACTAGGGGTGCAGGACAAAAAATGTTTCGTGTTTCAGCAACATGGATGCACCATCTTCCGATTTTCATAACTCTCAATCCGAAATAGCTATCAAGGTGATTCTTGTGGTTAGAGAAAGATGTTGGGGGTCTAGTGTGGCTCGACTTTTTTATTATCATTATTTTTTTGGTTAACTACGAATAGAGATAATATGATGCTTCAAAGCTTCGTAAGATAGGATTTAGAATAGCGGAGAAACCAAAACCCGACTATATGTAGCATTAATCCCTTATACCTTAGGCCTATAAACTAAATGAAATTGTGGAAATACCTACAAGATCATTGCACTCAATACAAAGATCCGAAACAAGCATATGCACA
This sequence comes from Hyparrhenia diplandra, assembly GCA_015847255.1. Taxonomy (NCBI): domain Eukaryota; kingdom Viridiplantae; phylum Streptophyta; class Magnoliopsida; order Poales; family Poaceae; genus Hyparrhenia; species Hyparrhenia diplandra. The sequence goes on along the minus strand of JADLZK010011942.1, from coordinate 104,538 downwards.
AAGACAAATCAACCTAACAATAAAAATTCAAACTTCAAACATTGACTCAAACTATCGTTCTCTTCATATAAAGGGAAAATATCCTAAAGGTACTCTTCTAATTAGTGAGAAAATTGGTAGTGGAGGACTTCTAAAAGCATGTTAAGATAAGGTGAGATCAAAATTTAGGACAAAGATCAAGATGGAGATGAATAGCGAGGGGTAAGGTAGGATATAGGAGACAATATTAGCTTTTTTCGAGAACCGGGATTTTTGGGACAACTTCTAATACTTAGAACAACCAGGTTTCTACTAGGCTTATGTCCCCTACAATCGACATTGCTTTGATACCAATCTGTCATACCCAATTTTTAAGAACAAAATTGGATACATAAAACCTTGAGTGTGCCCGTAAACTAAACACACATAAGTTGATAAATTGTTGGAATGTATCATCACAATGCTTAATACATACAAAATCTTATAAAATAAAGGAAAACTAATCAACTCTCTAGCGGAAGCTCCAAGAACGGGTACGCCGACCGGTGGTCCACAAGTCTAGTACTCTGGCAAGAATCCTCATTCCATCCTTGATCCGAGACCGGTGTCTTTGGAAATAGCAAGAGTGAGTCCATGTCGAACTTCGAGAAATATAGCAAGGCAAGAACTACCCATGATCATGATCATTGTAACTTAAATAATGTATATGATAAAACGATAAACCATAATTCTTAGAAACGTTAGTCATCATCTTAGTGCAAAGGTCCAAGGCCGCCGTGTCCTTGAGCAAGGCTAGTATACTAGTTTGATAAACTCTATGCGATGTGTACACTTTCATTGTGAGCCGCGGAATTGCCCTTTCGCCCGGGGTGATCGACCCATTAACCCTCTTCCTAGAATGGTCGGGCGTTCACTATGAAGCCTTTCATAGGTTCATCTAACAAGTTAGGGGCCGCTAGGTATCTTCCGTCGGTCAGGTGTGACACAAAAGAACGATCCACGATTCCGGCGGCGGTTCTATGTGATACAACCCTCCACGAGGGATCCACACCGCTTTTTAACCCTAACACCTTCCTAACCTCTAACAAGCTAGAAAAGGTCCCGGGTACTTGAGCTAAAAACCGAGCCATGTAGCCCTCACAAGGTTGCACTATAAATCCCTTGATGTTATGTTGCCGACAATTTCTTATGTTGATAAAAGTCATGTTTTATGTTTCATGACATAAACATTAAATATGTCACATGATCATGAACTTAAAGCTAGTAGATCCCAAACTATACTTGCCATGATTATCAAAGTCCTGATCACACTTCTGGTCCTCAAAGTACTGCTCCGCTCACCGCCTTTACTCGATAAATAAAGCAACAACAGACAATCCGGTACAATCATGCAAAGCAAACAACCCTATGATTAGAACAATACACCAACAATGATAAAACAATATAAAAAGTTTATAACACTAATCTACGCATTGCTACGATCACATAGACGTAAAGATCACGAGAATCGGAGCTTAAACAGGTAAGTTATGAATTTATTAAGATTTCCTATACAAGATTAATTAATTAATTCCAACTACGAAAATTAAATGTTGCTAAATTACTGAACAATTGTACAAACGCGTAGAGAATCGAATTACGAATCTAACGCAATTTAAACGGATCAATTCGAGTTAAAATGAGGAAGTTAAGAGCATTTGAAAAGGAATGGCGGCGAGCTCGGAGGAGGTGCGCTGTGCGGATGCAGATTGGCGCAGAAAGGTGGTGTCGAGGTCTCCTCGTGGTCCTGTGATCCTAGCTGAGGTGGAACGGAGGGACGGGGTGGCATCCACGGCCTCGGCGGCGGACGGCGGTGACTCCGAGCTCACGGTGGCGGAGCTCTACGACACAAGGACGACGTTTGAACGATGGCGAGTGGAAAGGAAAAGAAGGAAACAGGGCAGGAGGCGCTCCGTGGCGTAGAGACGTGCAGCAGCTTACCAATTGACAGGGAAAGCGGCGCTCGGCGGCGTCTCCGTGGCTAACTGCGGCGGCGGACTATGCCGTTACTGCCGCAAACGACGTCGGCGGAGCGGCAGTTGCCGAGTGGGGAATTGGTCAGGGAGTGGGGAAGCGGGTGCGGCTAAAAGGGTAGGGTGATGTGGTCATCGATCCAAGGCATGCGGGGCGGGATGACTGCTTCAGACGGGGCGAGCTCGGTCGCGGCTGCATCGGTCGGATCAAGACAGGAGACTGGAGGTGGGAGGCGACCCTGTAGGCGCGGGACCCACCTGTCGGTGACGCAGAGAGAGGAAGCGCTGCTGGATTTCATTGGCTGCCCGACTGGGCCAGTGCCACTCCGAGATGGGCTGACCCGATAGCAATTGAGAGAGCAGCAGGCCGGTGAAGAAGAGAAAAGGAGGGGAAAGCAGCCGGCTAGCTGGGCCCTTCGGGCCAGATTGAACAGAAGGAAAAGAGAGTTAAAGAAATTGCTTTTCAATTTCTAAATCAAACCTCAAGTTGAAAGAAAAACAAAATGCTAAGAATTCTTTTGAACTTTAGAACAAGCTACCAATACAAAATAAAATGCAAGGCAGCATGAATGCACCATCATGTGTCTAACCTTATATTTAATTTTATTTTTAGAAAATTATTATTTTTCCTATGTTCAATGCACATAAAATACATAATTAAATCAAATTCGACTATTTAAAAAAATCTAAAATTTTTTGGTGTTACACGGCAGTCCGCCCAGTCCTAAACTAGACGAATTCTTGCGACAGTTCAGCCTCTCTTTGTTATGAATTGTAATACAATACAACAACAACTTGCACGTGAAGGTGTATCTTTGTCCTTTTTAAATGCCTGTTCAAGTAGAAGTTTCATACTCTCTTTAGTTACCTTCCAAGCAGTTGCTAATTATCGTTTTATTATATACTAGCTGATTTAGTGTAGACCATGGAAGATATGGATCAACTGTTAAATTAAGTTGGCAGTAGTCAAACTAATGTTGTATGAACTATTCGCAAAAAATGTTGTATAAACTGTAACAACTAGCATATTGACATGCTCAAATTTCTACAGATGAATTTATACTGATATGTAGAACTGCAGTTTTTTTTAGAGTTGGTCTCCAGGCTTGCCATGTGATAGAACTGCTTTTTTTAGCTCTTCCCTAATTGACCAGTCCGATGGATCTGATAATTTGCTCTATGTACATTTTCAATGCTCCCATGGAACAAGTTCGCTTACGACACAGCTCACAAAGTATTGTTGTTAAAGTACTTAAGAATAGATGAGGTATAACATTGATTTATAATGGTTTTGCAGGATCTAATAACATCTGATGAATGGATCGAGCTGTATTTCAGGTAGACTACAATTTTTTACACATGGTGCTGCAAAAGACTGGGCTGCTGCAAGAGAAGGAAATGGTCCAGTTAGATGATGCTCTGCAGGTAGCTGTATTTTTTAACTTTCAAATGCCTATTATTGTACTTCGGCAATCTATTTGGGATGTATATGTTTTTCTGCAATTTATTCTGAGATGGAGTTGAGCCCCGCAATGCTTATTCTTGATAGATTCTAGGATCGACATTAGGTGTAGATCAGCGGGTACTTTATCTTGTCTTTCACTTGAATCGTGATAAACAATTTGATCTTGAGAAGAACAGTGAGAAAGGAGAGATAGGAAGGGAACTGACCGCATTAGCCTCGTTGAAGTCGGTGAAGAGCTGCGCACGGGCAGCGGCGGTCGGTGTAGAGGTAGAGCAGAGGCGACGCCGGTGGAGCTTCCCGTCGCTGGCAGTGCCACCCTCAGGATCGGATTAGGGTTAGATGGTGGGGACCGACGGCTGTAATGAACCTCTTAATCCGAGCCCGTGGCCCCACTTCTCTCTTATAGGCACCGGGCGACAGGGGCCCACCGGCCACTTCATTGGGCGGGCATCCCCGATCGATGATGAAGTCAAGGGCCCCGCTTGGCCGTTGGGCCAACCGGTGGAGATCAATCTAACAATTCCGAGATGCATTTATGTTTTTATTAATTATAACTATCAGTTGTTTTATTGTAGCTTGGGAGCAGCTGGCCTACATTGAGCTGAGCGGAAAGGAACATAGCTAGGAGGTATATGTATTGCCATTTATTCATAGTTCTGGTGGATACTCTATGTAATTGTTACTTATAGCTTAATATACTGTATTTTGACCATGAGAACTTAATGTAAAGTGTGCTGTGTACTGCCGTGAAATGTGTCATATTGTGAAACATGGGGTTTTGAAACTTACGCCGTGGATCCATTTTTTTTTCTGGAATTTATTATCAGTGACGTGTCTTGCCGGTAGCGTCACTCATGAGTTCCTCATGAGTGACGCGTTTTCCTGTACTAATAACTTACTTATTGCTATCTGTCATGCTACCAACTTCACTAAGGAGGCAATTCATAGCCGACATTTTGATGAAAATTGCAAAAGAATGTTGCGACAACATCCATGAAGATATCCAATTCATGATTAAGAAGTTAGCTAGAATGTAGCCGCCGAGAGACCGCAAGATTCCGGCGGTCGGTGACACGCCGGGCGGGCGAAATGGACGTGGGCACGGTGACGAGAAGCGGCGGGGCGCACCGCAGCCCTAGGGCAGCACGCGCGCCGAGGAAGATGGCGGCGTGTGAGGGGCAGGGGGGGAGTCGGTCGGCGGGGCGTTGAAGGTGGTGGAGACGCCGATCGGCGGCGTGATGATGTAGGCCGGTGAAGAACGACGAGGTAGAAGATGACGATGATGACATGTAGCAGCCCCCGGCGGTGACGAAAGCAGGACGGCGATGATGGCGGCGGCGTGTACAAGGTGGAGTCGGGCGGCGGCGCTGGTAGGGTTAGGAGAGAGAGAGAGAGCCGGAGAGACAAGAGCCGCTTGGGGAGCTACCCCTTTAATTTTTCTCGATTAATCCCAAATGATTAGAGCTCCCTTGTATTTATAGTCCAGGGAAGACTTGCACGCTAAGCAATCTCTAGGAGGCTTCCTTATAGATTGGAATACCTCTTTACAAGCAACCTATTTATTCGCTATTTTATTCCTATCTTTATTTCCTAAATATCTATTGCTTAATGACGGCCGATGATGCGATGACGACGACGGAAGGCGGCGGCGGCCGCCCAGCTCGGCCGCGGCGACGCCAAGAAGCCCTAGGGGGCTTTGTGCGCCATGCATGGCCCATGGGCCCCACCTTGATTTGGTTCATGACATTTCTCCCCCCTTTTCGAACAAATACGTCCTTGCGCTGTGGTTCTGCATGGCTATCGGCGTTGATGGGCGATTGAAGCAGCATTGTCCGAAGACTGTCGCATCCATTTGTATACGGGGAATGAGCTGGATGAAGATGAGGTTGGTAACCTTTAATCCGATGGATGGAAGTCCGTAGCTCTCCTGTCCCATAAGATTGTCGAAGATGCGTGAGGTGGTGATTGTTGTCGCCGAAGAAGAAGACCACCACCGATGGAAAGAAGATATCCGGTGGCTCCCCGCAACAGCTAGTTGCTTGTCGTGAAGCCCGCATGAATGGCGGTCGTTGGGAGGTGGACGCCAATCACCGCAAGTGTCCCCAAACTGGTGCTCCTGCTTGGAGCTTGTTGGTTCCGGCTATGTCGTGTAGCTCGTGATCCGTTGATGTAGCAAGTTGAGGTGGAACGAGAGCCTCCAGGATTGTGACGAGGTCGACGAGGTAGGGGGTAGATGTGGGTGGCATGTACCTCTTGTCATCGCCGGTGAAGCTTACAAGTCGAGGCTTGCCGAAAGATGGAAGCGTCCGAACTCTTGGGGCGAGGTGGATCGCCGTGCTCCTCGCTTAGGGCGCCGCCGGTGCACCGCAGCCCACGCTTGTTGGCGTAGTCGCATCGACGTGAGATGCGGTGAGGAACATGGCAACCAATTGGTTTGGCTCGGGTCGCCCCGCCGCCATAGCCGAGTAGTCGATGGTGCGATATCGGGTTGTTGGTGTTGCCGCTGATGGGCGACCCAAAACCGCGAGTGAGGCACCATGGTACGGTGTCTCCATTCTCTCGTGGCACCTTCGTGGTGATGCAGAGGAGCCAAAGAAAGAGGAGTGCCGTTCTCGCCAGTTGGGCAGAGGTGTACGTGATGTTCCATTGGCGTGGTTCTCGCTGGTGTCGCCTTTGCCGGATCTGCAGCCTGATTGATGGTGTTCTCCACCATTGTTGTTGTCGGCGCAGGATGTCCGGTAGGTGTAGCGGTCGTCGTCGTCGAAGGTCGGCGAAGTGAACGACCGTCTCCTTGGTGGCGCCCATGTGGGGGCGTCTTGTTTGCCCGATGTCGAGGTTGGCCGTGAGGGGGTCGCCGTGGTTCATGCCCTTGTAGTTGTTCTCGATGGTAGGCATGGCGGACGACGAGTTGACGCCGAGGGGGTCGTCATCGGCGTTGGCGTCCTTGAGGACGGCGTTGCGATCATGGCGCCCATGGTAGCGTCGTCGCCGTTGATGTTGTTGGCAATGTCATCGATGATACGATGTTGAAGATGTCCCGGTTGGTGAAGGTGTTGTCGTTGTTATTCATGCCGCCGCTTGTTGTCCCGGATGTCGGGACGCCGGGGTTGAGGTTGGCGACGTCGGCGTCGACGCCGGCGACGTCGTTGAGTCGTCCTTGTTGGCACTCCAAATGTTCCCAATGTCGGCGATGATGTTGCTAGTGACCGGGAACTTATTCAAGCCATTGTAGTAGCCGCGAGACGCTGGCCTAGTTGGGTAGGCTTTTCGTCGAAAGTACCGGTGGACGCCGGGCGTAGCCTCCGGCTCGAATCGATCCGATAGCAACAAATGGGGCGCCCATGGGGTGGACGCGCCCTGGTGTTCGCCGTGGAGGTGACGATGTCGGCGGGCGCTGGAAGCACCGCTGTTGCCTGTGGCGCCCGCGTGGTAGGAGCGCCGTCGAGGGAGTCGCCCGGGGCATGACCGCGAGCCGCGGTGTTGCCGTGAGCGTGTTGACGAGGCCGACGCCGAGGAGGTAGTTGTTCAAGATAGCAAGCTCGCCGTTGTACTTCATGCGGTAGAAGTGGCCGAGAGGGATGGCAAGGTGCTCGGACGGTAGGATGGAGTCGTGACTTAATCGTGATGTAGTTGGAGATCGCAGCCCCGATCGGTGGCGCCCTCGTGTCCAAGCGGCGTAGATGGCCTCCATGATCATCTTCGTAAAGCGGCAGCAGAACGGCCATTGAATCTTGACGGTGGCCGGCGTGGTCGGATCGTCCCGCATCCGGATACCGCTACCGCCGAGACCGTGGGGATTCCGCGATCGGTGACACGCCGGTCGGCGAAGCTCGATGGCGCGCGGTGACGAAGGGCGGCGGCGGCACCGCAGCCCTAGGGCGCGCGGCGCCGAGGAAGATGGCGGCGTGAGGGGCAGGGCGTGAGTCGGCAACGGCATTGAAGGTGGTGGAGACGCCGACGGGCGGCGTGATGACGTGGGCCGGTGAAGAACGACGAGGTAGAAGATGACGATGATGACGTGTAGCTCTCCCGGCGGTGACGAGGAGGACGGCGATGGCGCGGCGGCGCGGCGGCGGCGCTGTGGAGCTCGGGCGCGCGCGCGGGTAGGGTTAGGAGAGAGAGAGAGAGCCGGAGAGACAAGAGCTGTTTGGGGAGCTACCCCTTTAATTTTTCTCGATTAATCCCAAATAATTACAGCTCCCTTTGTATTTATAGTCCGGGAAGACTTGACGCTAAGCAATCTCTAGGAGGTTTCCTTATAGATTGAATACCTCTTATAAGCAACCTATTTATGCCCTATTTTATTCCTATTTTTATTCCCTAAATATCTATTACTTAATGACGAAATGATGATGCGATGACGACGGAAGGCGGCGGCGGCCGGCCAGGCCTGGCCGTGCACGCACGCCGCAAGCCCTAGGGGGCTTTGTGCGCCATGCATGGCCATGGGCCCCACCTTGATTTGGTTCATGACAAGAACTTACATGGTTACTTTGTACCACGATACACAAAAATGTACCATTGCTGTAACTTAGATGATTAGTTGAACAAAAACGTTGCAATGTCTTCTTATATCCGGTTGAAAATTTGAGCTTTCCTAAGGAAAATCGTAGATGTTAGCACGGCATTATACTAGTCTCGTAAAATTGTCCTGTTGTTGTTGAACTCAGAATACTATCGCCATGGAGTTGCCTTCCCTTCGCTACGGCCATTCCAAGCGTTGTCATTTCCCCACTCTCAATAGCATGACGATGACTTTGTGATTTCAAAATATGATGAGATACTTGCTTGTAATCACTGCAATATGGCAAACCTGAATTTCCCGCTTTCCAATTTGTTAGCTACTTCGGCGCCGACATGTGGATCGAAGATGCATGCACATGCACAATGCTCGCAGATTGACGTGTCGCCGTCCACTTCGACTGCACGCGTGCGTGCGTGCATGTGCGCGCGGCAGCCCGCTTCCCCGGCCGGCGCCGGCAGTAATCATTATTAGTCCAGTCACCGTTATACTCCGTTAGCCATAATTAATATTAACATTAATAGGATGAGGCCAAATTCAATTGCTGGCAGTATCTCGTACGTCTTGAATTGAAGCAGATCACACGTACGCTAGCTACAAAACCAAATGAGAACATTTCAACGTGGCCGTCGTGTCTCCGGCTTGCGTCGCGGCGAATATATATTGCATTGTACGCTGCCATATAGTGTCATGACACGTAGATAGATCTAAACTGTATTTCGCTATTATATATATTCTTTGCAAATGTATGTAGTCTGGTTCGGATCGACATCGGACAAATCGTTTGTGTGTATACTAACTACCATATCTAGTGTCGTCTTGCTTCGAAATCATTTTAAAGATACTCATACATACGTGTCATATCTACAACTCGATCATGAACGATACAATGTATATACCTTCAGATGGACCGATCATATATTTTGCTATCTTTTTTTTTCTTGTCATGGCTCTCATGACTACTCATTATAAGTCTTAATTATCACTATTACATATTCAGTACATCATTGCCGGGCTCAAACCCCGTTCACTCTTTGGAAAATGAACCCGTAGAACCAAAGTCGTAGCTGTGTGGGGTTCAAATCACTGCCGGGTCAAAACACCGGCGGTGATTTGAATCAATACCACCCGACAGAATGAGTTGAAATAACACTACCGATTCGCAATGGCGCCGGCATTGTTCGGATGTGTATCGAAACCGGCAATGCCAGGACAGAACACTGTCGGCTCGGATAAACCGAAAAGTGTTGTTTTCGCTCACACTTGCCGGTTGGACTTGGAACTGAAAGTGTTGGTTGTGCCGACACCGCCGAGAGTTGTTTCAAACCGACAGTGTTGTAGACGATCGCACTACCGGTTTTTTGGACCTCCGGCAGTGATAGCTACGGCAACAGTGTCAGTTTGTGATAGCCGGTAGCGTTCCGAAAATAGAATGACAGGTAATTACAGCAACGTAGAATGCCAGGTTTATCAACAAAACATTATCAATAATCACATGTTCGGATCACGGGGTCTTGGTCACCGCCAAGTAGTCTAAGGCCCTCCACAGTGTGAGCGGTGCCCAAAACAATCGCTGGCCCCCACGTACAGGAACAAGCATCTCACACCCAAATGCTTCAACGTTCTCAATACTGGGAGCGATGCCATCTGACCCTCCTAGGACCCACTCCAAATCAAATAGTCATCGTTATCATTCAGTCCATGAGCAATGTAGTGACGTGAAGGAGCAATAAAATAATATTCTGTGAAGTTAGCACCGGAGCAAGTAGTTGCTCCGCTCTCTATTTTTCTGGAGTCACTTGGAGTTGGCATCTCTCGTTGCAACGTGAAGAGTGACTCCATGTTCTTCTCTCTCTCCTATTTTGGGCAGCACTCAAGCGCACATTGTGGAGGGCCTAATAGCTCACATGTTTAGATCACAAGGTCTTGGTCAACCAAGTAGTCAAACAGGTGGTCATCACCGCCGATGGACTCAATTCCGGCAGGAGGCAGTGATGAATGAATCGTAGTAGTGTATATGCAGCAAATGCCACGTTGTTTCTCATATAGTCATGCACAGGTGTACTCCTTGGTAATAATATTAAGATATTATAAGTTTTCATAATTCTAGAATATTTGATAGCACGGATAAATGATTTATATGGTTTAACAACTATAAATTAACCAAATTATAGTAATACATTATAATAATAGATTTAAATTGTTGTTGCCTGTATTTATCAATATATCCACACTACCATAGAAAACACTAGCACTGCTAGACAAAAACAATGAGCAGAGCGATAGTGTATATTATTGCGGTTTCGTGGTTCAGACCGGTGGTGCTAGACACTACTATTATCACTGGTTGAGGCCACGAACTAACAGTCCAGGTGACCGCGACTGCCGACCCGGCACCAACTCGTAGTTGAAGTAGGAAAAGTTTCAACTATAAAGTTTTAAATCATGTCAAGCACTACAACTTTGATATGATATCTGTCTCCATCAAATCTTGATTGAAAAGTTGAAAATGTCGTGTCTCGAAACTAGTGAATCTAAACTAAATATTTAAGATACTAAAAACCTTCAAACAAAAATATGAACAACAAACATGTAGATAAGCTCAATTTTATCTAAAAAATGTAGATAAGCTCAATAAACAACGACTTTGGCATTAACTATGTGAAACGTCTTTACAGTTAAACGATGTGACATGCATGTCCCAATGTGTGTGACAGAGGGAGAGCGCAGTCATGCCTACGAGGCGTGCGTCGCGTTGCCTGCCTAGCAGCAGGTGCAGCACGTATTGTCACATCATTAAGCTAGAAGTATATTTAAAGTTCATCCCGCCAATTCTCTCTCCAAAATTCACTATTGACCTATCATATCAAATCTTTTCTCTCATGCATGAAACACTAAATGTAGGTAAATAAAAAAACTAATTATATAATTTTGATATACACGATGAGACAAATCTTTTGAGCCTAGTTAGGTAATGGTGGACAACAATTACCACAAACCGTCCGATTCCGGCTAGATTGGGCGGAATTGACACGTGTTCTTCGGCCGCTTGGAGCTCCCGAGATGGCGTGACGGGGCTGCGGCTTCTCCGCCGGCGGCGGCGGCGGCAGACGAGCAACGAGGTGGAGAGGAGGAGCCGTGGGGGGGCGGCGGTGGCCGGCGGCCGGGCGCGCCGGGACGCGGCGCGGCGGCGGCGGGCGGGGGCGCCGCGCGCTGGGGCGGGAGGCGGCGGCGGCACAGAGTTGGAAGGCGAAAGATATTTTTTACTTGCTTGCTTATCCCCTAGATATTACATGCCTCTTGCTTATATAGCCCGACTAGTGGGACTTGTAATCTAAGCAATCTCTATAAGGTTTCCTTATACGAAAGTGGAATACCTTTACAAGCATATCCTATTTTATTATTTCCTAATAAGGGTCTCCCTTGTAGATGAGATATCCCCTTGCACACCAAAAAATTACCTAAGATAATCTTAACTTGTAGACGGCGAACTCGCACTCGTATGGGAGAGGGAAGACGGTGGCGGCAAAGGGCGCGGCCCCTTCTTGCGGCGCCCCCCGCCCCTCTCGGGCGGCGGCGGCGGTGTCGAAACAGCCCATCTAGCCACTCTCGGGGTGGCCCACTTACGTTCATGACATCTCCCCACCGCTCGACGAGGCGGCGCTGGCCCACGTGCCGCCCAACCCACCACGAGTGGCGAAGGGCGCCGATCGGAGGTGACCACTCCAGGCCCGGCGTAGAAGACGAGAGGACCGCACTTGTCGCTGTCGCCGCTGCGCACACCGGCGCCCTTGTCGGCGAAGGAGAAGTCGAGGTGGAGGTCGCCGGCGCAGATGCTGAATCCTAGCTCGGGCCGGGGCTGCACGAAGGACGCTCCGCCCATGCACGACGCATGACGGAGGCACCGAGGGTCCCGGACAGCTCGATCATCCGGCGGGTCGGGCGGAGGAGACGCAGGGTGTAGGTCGCCGCACCGCCACCTTAGCATGGAGCTGCCTCCGCAAGACGCGGACGGATCGACGAGGCGGCGAGGAGGTGAAGTCGAGGAGGCAGCCGAGGAGGTCACCACTGCGTGCCGATGGGCGGCCCTACCGATCTCCCGCGCCCAAGCTGCACCGACGGTGATGTTCCCAATGCGGAAGAAGACGCCGCCGTTGTTGTCGAAGAGGAGGACGGTGGCACCTCGATCCACTCGGCCGTGGCGTGCCCTCGAGAAGGAGGATGCTCGCGGGAACGCCCGATCCTCCCGAGGGACGATTGGGAGGTGGAAGCCCACCGCCACACCATGCGCCGGGACGTTCTCCCCCAGAGGAAGTCCCCGAGAAGCTCGGCAACGGGGATGCGATAGCGGTGGAAGTACCTCACGATGCCATAGTGGAGGCTCCACTCGGGCGCTGTAGCCCGCAGCTCGATGGCGTTGGAGATGATCCCGAGCTCCTTGTTGGTCGTCGTGGCCAGGTGCGGCCCGCGATCATGTCGCTCGACGCCGTCCGTCGATGTCATCCATAGCAACAAAGAGGCGCCGCCGGGCCCGGTATGCGGTCAACCAGGGGCGGCCGCGATGTCGCCGTCCGATGTTGCCGGTAATCGTGGTGGCCGCCTTGCCAGCCTTCGCTCGGGCGCCCGCCAAGGCGTCGTCCGCCCGGCGTCAAGTAGCGGCGGGCGAGGTCGATGGCCTCTCCTCCATCGAACGGGCTCGAACCACTGAAAGTGCCGTCAGTAGCGAGGTGCGCCAGCCTTTGACGAAGAGGTCGACGCGGTGGCGCCGTCCCTCAAAAATCCATGCGTGTAGCATAGACTTCAAGGCGTCGATGTAGTCTTCCGACCTTGCCGCCACGGGAAGGCGGCGCATACGCCCCGTGGTGTCCAGGGTGCCGGGCGGGCCGGCGATGTCGCAGCGCCGGTGAACTCGCCCCACTCGAAGCGGGGACTTCTTCTTAGACAGTCGATGTACCGTATCGGCAAGAAGACCACCGAGGTGGAAAGCGGCAGAACTCACGTGGTAGTCCGGGTCGATGTCCAAGTTGAGCTCGTGAGAAGAGCTCCAGCTTTGCGAATCCGAGAGGTCGGGGTCGTCGGTCTGTCGCATTCTCGGACTTGCGCACGTGTGACATAGCGGGGTGGGGGTGTGATGCCTCGGGTGGCGCGAAGACTTGGTCGTGCGCCGCGGTGGCGCGGTCGGGGACGTGCCGGGCGCAAGTGGCGCCCGGGCAGAGGGCGGGGCGCCGCGGGTGACGCCATCTCTCGCCGGAGAGTCCCGCGCGGTCGCGGTGTCGGAGGAGAGGAGAGGGCAGCCGAGTGCCGCGGGCGTTGTCGGGATGATGACGCCGATGACGGCCGGCAGGCCACGCATGCGCGTCATCTTCCTCCTTAGCCGGAGGATGGCAGGATCGGAGCCGACGATGAGGTCCATGGCGGGGAGGGGCGCGCCGGCAGCGCCCTCGGGGCGGCCCGTGCCGGGCGGCGCAGACCGCCTGGGCGCCCCTCCGCCGTGGTCGCCGTGCGGCGGGGGTCCTCGAGGCGGTGTAGACGCATCCACGCGACGGAGGCGGGTCTCCATGTTGTCAAAGCGTCGGCTGATCCGGCGCTTGTTGTTGTCGAGCGCCTTCGGGCCGCCAGAACTCCTTCATCTCGGAAGCCATGGGTAGTGGGAATCGCCCCGGTCTCCGGGATACGGTATCGCCGATTCGGCTAGATTGGGCCGGAATTGGCACGTGTTCTTCGACCGCTGGAGCTCCCCGAGATGGCGTGACGGGGCTGCAGCCTTCGCCGGCGGCGACGAGCGGTAGCACGAGCAACGAGGTGGAGAGGAGGAGCCGTGGGAGGGGGCGGGTGGGCCGGCGGCCGGCGCGCCGGGGCGCGCGGCGGCGCGGTGGGCGGGGATGCGCGGGCGTGGAGGCGGCGCGGCACGGAGTTGGAAGGCGAAAGATATTTTTTATTTGCTTGATTATCCCTTAGAGATTACATGCCTCTTGCTTATATAGCCCGACTAGTGGGACTTGTAATCTAAGCAATCTATATAAGGTTTCCTTATACGAGTGGAATACCTTTTTACAAGCATATCCTATTTTATTATTTCCTAATAAGGGTCTCCCTTATAGATGAGATATCCCCTTGCACACCAAAAATTACCTAAGATAATCCTAACTTGTAGACGGTTTAACTCGGACTCGTCACGGGGAGAGGGAAGGCGGCGGCGCGCAAAGGGCGCCGCCCCCCCGCGCCGCCAAGTGCCCCCCTCGCCCCTCTCGGGCCGGCGACGGCCGTGTCAGCCCATCTAGCCACTCTCGGGGTGGCCCACCTTGGTTCATGACACAAACAAACGAAAAGTGCTACGATTTTTTTCCCAAAGCTGGATAGGACTTGGTAGTATTGTTTGCATGGGATCCCGCCTCGTCCGTCGCCGCGATGCACCGGGCGCTGACGTCTCGGGGCCCATGCCCATGCCACGCCAAAGAACCGGCCAACCTCGCCAGCTGCACTGCCGCCCACATGCGGTGGCGCGACATGTAAAAATCGCGCCACCCGGACGCGACCAAAAGGATACCCCGCGTGCAAATTTTTTTTCAAACGACGGACAGATTTGAAACTTTTTTTTTTTTTTAAAAAAGGCGAAATTTCATAAAAACACCGTGAACATTCAACCTCATTTGGAAATTCTAAATTTAAATTTCAAAATCAATAAACCTAAAACACGTATTAATTTGTGATATAAAAGATCGAGGTCAAATAAAAAAGTTTGAACTACAAAGACATAGACTGTATTGATAAGAATAACTTCGGTATAAACTATGCCAACATCTGAGGTTTTTTAAAGAATTACTTCAAATTTGAAAATCCATCAACTTAAAACAATATTTGGGGCCTCTAAATATTTTCAAATCAAAAACTTGTCAACTGCAAAGTTGTATATCGCCTCGAGAGCTACAATTCTGACATGTAGTATGTAGACATGACCCCATCTCTGTGTGGTGCTCATAGTTAGATATTGGATAAAATTTGTTGAAAGAAAGTCATAATTTGACGAGTGCATACGTCATTTGAGTGTCCCTATAAGTTGCCTGATCTACTGTGGAGGGGGTGCATGTGAAACATAGTCTAACCTTTCATGGAAACTATCCACACTAATGAGCCATATAATTAAGGCAATAATCACTTCCACACAATAAGAATTTTAGAAATTATCAGAATCGGTTTTTGGAGTGGGTATTTAAAACAAATACTACGCCACCCATTACAGAGATTCTTATCTTTATATACTAATAATAAACATCATCAGTCCCAGCCTCACATACGTGCACCAGCGTTGTAACATTGATGGCTTATTGTAATATATATATACATTTGTTTAATCCCAGATCAACTATGTTCGAGCTGGATTAAATCGGTGGCCACCATGGAGCATGGACCAAACAATTTATATGATCAGAGGCGATCATATATGGATTATCCTCATACTCCTAGACAAAGGAATCAAACACATTGCTGGGTTCCCAAATCAGCGCCTGATCCTTCGCAATCTCCCGTTTTATTTCATTGTCGGGCTAGCTAACATGGAAAATCAAAATCATTTCGGGAAGATATATTGAATAATTGTTGATGCCGGTGCACATGAGTGCAGATTCGCCGCTACATTTTGCGTCACTGTCGGGTTGTCGTTTTGCTGCACGTCGATCCATCTGTCACGCTGAATGTCCCGGCCGTGCCACGATTTGACCCTACAAGTTGGCCTCCACGAAGAAACGTTGAAACATCGATCGGCGGCATGTTATTTGGAGCTCACAATCCATGCAAATCAATATTAGTCCATCACACGCACTACGCCATTATATATTATAATCGCTTGAGATGTTTTGTTACTATATAAAACAAATACTCTTGGTCCCGGCCAAATGGGATATCTTAATAAACCATAAAATAATGTGATTGGGTGGAATTGGAAACCGGCCAAACGAACGAAAGGCATCAGAACGTGGAGCCACATCCATCCATGGTCTGTCCATCCATATATATGATCGCCAGCAGGCTCATTCTCCTAAA
The DNA here is from genome assembly GCA_015847255.1 of Hyparrhenia diplandra. Classification (NCBI taxonomy): domain Eukaryota; kingdom Viridiplantae; phylum Streptophyta; class Magnoliopsida; order Poales; family Poaceae; genus Hyparrhenia; species Hyparrhenia diplandra. The sequence continues at coordinate 88,520 of JADLZK010011942.1, read as the reverse complement.
CACCACAGCTTCAGTCTTCCATTGTTCCATTAGGCAGTCAACAAGTCGATCGTGCATCGTGGCAAGCTCGGAGATTGTTGATTCAGTGTAGTTCACCATGAGGAAGGTGTGCGCAAACCTAGACCGGGAGGACGGCCTCGACACAGTGCTCGAGGTGCCTGTCCCGGAGCTCCACCACGAGCCGTCGTCGGGCCACGGCCGGCGCCGGCGACGCACGGTAAAGGCATGGGTGCGGTCGCGCATGGATCAACGCCAACGGCGATATGGCGCGCCACCTTCCCAGGCGGACGTGCAGCTCATGCTCGGGGTGATCGGCGCGCCGCTGGTGCCGCAGCCCGTGGAGGCGAGGAAAGCCATGGCCGGAGAGGACATCAAGGAGGAACCCCTTGTATGTAACGTTAATTGGATACCAAAAATTTGCACGATCCGATCTGTTCCGTTGAACATCAACATGTTGATCCTGATCGCTGTGGCTAATAAGAAACATTTTGATTTTTCCAGGAGGTGTCCAAGGCGAAGTACATCGTCGAGCAGTACGTCGCGGCGTCTGGGGGCGAGCCGGCTCTGAGCGCGGCGACGAGCATGTACGCGGTGGGGAAGGTGCTGATGAGGACGACCAAGGGGCAGAAATTGGCCAAGACGGGAATGGGCGTGGTCCACGGCGCCGGCGAGATGGCCGGTGGCTTCGTGGTGTGGCAGAAGAGGCCGGAGATGTGGTGCCTGGAAATGGTAGTGGCCGGCGGCACCAAGATGAGCGCCGGGACCGACGGCAAAGTCGCCTGGCGCCAGACGCCCTGGCAGCAGGCCCACGCTTCACGGGGACCGCCGAGACCTCTCCGTCGATGCGTCCAGGTACCTATCAATTGCAATCATTTTCCGTTGAACTCGAACGTGCGTACATGTGCCTTTTCTCTCTCCTGTGATCGAGTACACCGTAATTAACTCGTCGTGCCATGCCATGTGATGCACGCAGGGTCTTGATCCGAAATCAACGGCAAACCTCTTCTCGACAGCCACGGGGTCGGCGAGAAGAGCCTCGACGGCGACGACTGCTTCGTGCTCCGTGTCGACGCCGACCCCTTGGCTCTACGCGCCCGAGCAGCGCCGACGTCGAGGTCGTCAGGCACGCCATGTGGGGATACTTCAGCCAGAGGACGGGGCTGCTGGTCCGCCTCGAAGACAGCCACCTGCTGCGCATTCGCGTGAATAAGCAGGGCGGGTCGTCGGCCGAGACCGCGTACTGGGAGACCTCCATGGAGTCGTCAATCGGCGATTACCGCGCCGTCGACGGCATCAACGTCGCGCACGCCGGCCGCACCGTCGTTTCGCTGTCCCGTTTCGGCAGCAGCGCCAACGACCAAGACGACGGCGATGTGATGGTCGGTAAGAGGACGTGCACGTGCATGGAGGAAACGTGGAGCATCGAGGAGGTCGACTTCAACATCATGGGCCTGTCAACGGAGTGCTTCTTGCCTCCGAGAGACATGGTACCTTGCAGTTCTAAACCAGTCGAGAAGGAGCATTGCGCTCGCCCTGACCACAGCTGCGGCAAGAAAGACGACGATGTTGTTGGTACCGTTCCTGCGAAGAAGAGTGCGGTTGGTACTTGCGGTCCAGCTGCAGTTGACGTCAAGAACAAGAACAGTGATGGCCGTGTCCGTCCGGCGGCCACGGCGAGAAAGGCGCTTGTTCCGGCGGCGGCAGGGCTAGCCTGGTTCGGGACTGCCAAGGTTGCGGCTGTCGAAACCGTCGACACCGCCGCCGAGTAATTACTGTTACAATGGGGATGTGCATATGTATATGTTGCCTAGCTGCGGAGGCGTGCGTGTGCTGCGCGCCCCGTCTCGCAGGTGGCAGCTGGCGAGAACACCTGTAGTTTTAGTCTTGGACCTATAGTTTCATCTTGTTCTGCAAAGTAGGTGATCTGTAGAACCCGTGGACTTTTTCTCCACTGAAGTTCTACTATTTGTTTTTTTGGCATAATCTGCAAGAAGTCGAATGTTGTACGGTAATAATTACTATTGTTTAGCTTCTCCTGTATCTCAGGTGTCTGAAATTTTAGATTGTTTTAGACGCCTGAATTTTAAGATGATGTCATCAGGCAACACTTCTGTACGTACAACCAACCAGTACAAGTAAATTGTTACATTTGTGATTTATAGATTCAGACACTACAACTTAGGCCATTAATGAATGATGTGTAAAACTCATTCCTTTAATTTAAGCCCTTAGCCCATTTCAAACAATGACAAAGCAAATACGTTGCATAAACCCTTTAAATTTAGGCCAGATTAATTAGATTTAAGTCATTATTACAAATGACACAATTATAAGAGCTCGGTTCTCTATGTTGGGGATGCATGGGGTGAGGAAGGTGGAGGCTAATGGTCATCTATGTTGTAGCGAGGAGATTCAAGATGAATGATGCGGTGTGTCTATGTAGATCTTGGCAGGTCAAGGTCGTTTTGGTGTGTGTCTGAGCCAGCTCCTCTTGTGTTGGGTTGTTGTGTTGGTGTTTGTAATAAGAGTTAGCAATATGAATTGTACAATACAGAGGCTGAGATATTTAATATATTCCTTTTTCTAAGAAAGAGCTCAATTCTCAAGAATGGCTACCTTGTCATTTCTCTTATCGAAAGTATGATGGTCTTATGAGCAGTAGTCTCTTGCTTCTTTCCCTTGCACACCATCACATTTGTCTCTTGATGAACGCCTCTTCATGAAACACCACCATAAGTTTCTAGACAATTACAAAAGTTTCACAAGAATAACTGTTCAAGATGAATCAACATGTCTATTCTGAAAGATGCCCGAGCAATGCCATCCTCGCACAGCAATACCTTGAATTTTACTCCTTTACTGAGTCTGAAAATACTTCTCTAAAGTTTTCCACTCCGCCCATCATCGTGAAGAGCATTTTCATCTGCCCCTATCCATTGAAGCCTTTCATCAGTTTCAAGAGGTTTGTACCAATCTTGATAACCTGCAGCTTTCTCAGTCAAAGGATTTGTGGACTCATATCTAGGGAACTTCTTTTTCCCTTGAGACAAATATATCGACAGCTTATTGGTCATCACCATCCATATCGATCTTACAGGTGGCTTTGGTCTTCAACCTGCCAGAATCAAAAGGAAAGTTTTCTTCTAGTTAGTACTAAAAGAAAGGTTAAATACATGAGCATTGCTAAAAAAGGAAAACAATGATCTTAGAAAATTATGTTTGTGTCTTCTGTTCTTTGAATATTGAAGATATCCAACACTTGCTATTTCACTACCCCTTTGCCATGGCATGTTTGTACAACATCAATGTAATTGTTCCCAGCTCTTCAGATATTTCAGTCATCATGGAAGGCATCAGATTTCAGCTAAATGTTCCCTTCTTCATGGAGATCATAATTACTATGTCTTGGGCTATCTGGTGCTAAGAAATAATATCATTTGCAGGAATCTGGCCCATTCGATTAAAAGATGCAAGCAAATCTTTAAGTCTGAATTTGCCTTAGTTATCCTTTTTTTAGGGGAAAAATGGATTTCCATTAATCAGAAAGTGCTGAATCGTCAGCAATTACAGAAGTAATATGCACCGGAATTGAGACCAACACAGGGTCTTCAATCGGGTCACAAAGGCTACCCAAGCTAGCTAGCTCGTGAGCTACTTTATTACAAGAACGATGACAATGTTGGACTTTCCATGAATTGAAGTTCCAACACAAGAGACTCCACAACTCCTCGACCAAAGCAAATACGGCGCTCAGTGCATACTCATCCGAGTATGCCTTCATCACTTCACTTGCATCAGAGAGCAAAGAATAGATTAATTTCACCCGCAGATTGTTCAATGGGTAGAGCACTTTGTGTAATTGTTGCTATTTTCTTTCTTTCTTTTTTTTGTTTCTAAGAACTGCCTCTTTTTATAATAATTACCGGCAGGGGCTTTGCCCCTTCTGTTTCATAAAAAAAAAAAAACCATCACATTTGGAGAAGCAACACTAAGAGTAGACATCAGTGGAGATTAGCGTTAAAATCATCCTCACATGTTTTCCAATGAAGCTATCTCTTTTATATGGTTGATCTCTCACACTCATATTGCTGATATTCTCAACCTTATATTGAGTGAAACCACATCTCAGTTTTATTTTCACTATGACTCAATTTGGATATGTGGCTAGCATCTCACATAAGTATTGATGCACAATATCTTCAACCTCTTGTATAAAAACATATGAATATGTGCCATTTCATGATGTCATTGATTGTCATAGGGGTGGCGGGCAACAATGGTTGCAGCGACACCATCAATACCGACGCCGAGCACATGGCGTTGGCATTCCCCGTCAATAAAGACTAGATTTCATACATGGGTCATATTTTATAAGACATGCTAATTGCGGTCAAATTGCGAATTGGCTTGTAGTCCAGTGGGGACGCTACCCACCAGGGCTCAAATCCCGGTGCTCGCACCATTTCCTGGGATTTTCCCAAGGATTTACCGGGCGTTATGCATTAAGTGGTAGCGGCGCTCCCGTCGACGACGAGGCGCCTATGGTGACTTCGAGAATCTCCAGATCTGCCGGCTGCCCAGCCCTTCGGAGGTGCTCATAGGGGTAGGGTTTTTGGTGCGTGTATTCATAGGGGTGAGTGTGCGTGCGTGTTGTGAGCGCCTTATGCTTACTGTGTAATTCTCAAAAAAAATTGCAGGTCAAATTCTATGTGGCACACAAATAATGGATCATATTTCATAATTTCTCTCTCATGCCTAACGAGGTGAGCGCGTCTGTTATGGAGTTGAAATCGTCATTCTCTTCAGATCTCAAAGCTCAATCGTCAGTGTAGATTCCAATTATTTTCTGGTCATCCACTGTGATATGATGATGTTTTGCTCCGCTGAAAATTTACCCGTGTTCACCCAAACAGCATTTGGACGTGCGCGTTTTCCAGGCTGGTAAAAGTTCATTTCCATTCAAGTGTCTCCATGTGCACAACAACAAACATTTACAGATGTATAAAGTTTCAAACAACCAAACAGCTGATAAATTAGGTGTTACTTTGGAGCATCTAATTGCTCACATAATCAGGATGGCTGTAATACAGGCTTAACAAAGCACTCTGTTTGTTCCAATTAAAATAAAGAAACAGCGCAGCTAATTTATCAGCCTCTCGTCACTCTCTCTTCCTCTTGCGCTCACGTACGTCGTCGTCTGCTAGAAATTCTATTTTTGCTCGTGGCCTGGCTATACTACCTCTGAGCCTCTCGACTCTCCCAACCCCATGCATCCCCTCGCATTCCTTCCACAATTACCTCTCGACTCTCCCAACCCCCATGCATCCCCTCGCATTCCTTCCACAATTAACTTGTTGCTCTACCAGTAATCAGAAACACTAGCGATATCACAAGGGGAGCTTGCGCTCGACAGCTCCAGCAAACAGTCAGGCCTCATCATGGATGCCACAATTGGAGAGTCGACACCCTCTGTGGAGAGGGCATTCGAGGGTCAGCCGGCTCCTGGGTTCTGGGGGCTGGTGACTCTGCGATCCATGGTCATCGCGGTGGTGTACGCCTTCGTATTCTCAATGGTGTCACTACGGATCTACATGATCATGGGGGTCGTTGGAGCATTCAACATGCCTTCAAACATGCTCTGCTTCGCCACCCTCAAGGGCCTCGTGTCCCTGCTGCGGCGCTGCGGTATAGCTGCGGCCCCAATCACCCGGCAGGAGAATGTCTTCCTCCAGACTAGTGTCATTACATGCGTTAACGTGGCTGTTGCAAGTAAGTATATATACATATATATAACGTTGTAACATTATAGAGGGTCTCCATGCTGTTCTTATGTATGTGTGTGTGTGTGTCGTAAATAATACTCCATATGTAGATCAGTATGTAAAAATCAATAGTGTCACGTTAATCGTAGTATGTAAAGCTGTTTTCAGTCAAATTAAGTGATCCGTTTTAATTTGGGTTTTCTTTCTAGGTGGTTTTGCAACGTACCTTATTGCAATGACTTCTGACTTAGCAAAAGCTCTTAGTGAGAATCCAGACAAAGAAGACATTGTTGAGGAGGTACCGATGGGAAGATACGGGTTATTAATTTTCTTCACTAGTATGGTGGGAATAATGGCAATGATACCCATGGTAAAGGTAATTTATACTCCGTTCTTCACAGATCTCTGCTATATTTCTACTATAATGATATATAATGATTTTTTCAGGGAAAAGTTTTTTTTATTTTGATGAATCAGGAGGGGCAAAGCCCCTACTGGAATTTATATTAAAAAAACAGAACAGAGTATCTTACAAGCATGTTCAAGAAACATAAAAAGAGCAGAGAAAAGATTTTCCCCAGTTTATTGACATAGCGTGCCATTAGTCCAAGCCTTTAGGCATGACCGGCATAGCTTAAGCTGATCACATTACAAATTCATCATTGCAACTCAAACAAACAGATTCAGCTATGGAATGCGACACAACGCGGTGCAGCTCCCCACAAGCTGAGAGTCCATCTCCTCCCCACTGAGTCCTGCCAGTCGATTCTTGGTGGTTGATCTACATAATTCTCCAGATGTTGCACAAAAATTCTATCCAATCTCCCGACATCAGCTTGAATTAATATTGGCATCCATCTTCTTAGCATCCTAACAATCCATCATAGTAAACGTTTCTCCCGGGTGGTCCAAAATTCGCCCTGAAATCACAGTTTGTTCCATAATTTCCAAAAACATCAAAGCTCAGTACTAAAGTTTGCCTGCTTCTTATTCTCAATCCAACGAAAAGCAATAAGCTCTAAAAATCACAACCCTCGTTTTGATGTAACACATAAAAAACAATAGTCCAAACACTCTTAGATACAAATTAATCAAAGAACAAATGAATAATTGTCTCCTTTTCCTTACAGAACAAACAAGACTGATCAGTGACTGCTCTACGCTTTGCCAAAGTGTCTCTAGATAGCAACGTGTTATTAGCTAACAGCCACAAAAAGATCTGCACTCTAGGAGGAATTTGGAGCTTCCAAACAACATGCACATAAACAGGCATAACACCTCTATTATTAATCACATCATATAGTGACTGCACCGAAAATTATCCATTGGAGCTAAAGCTTCAGATAATCTAATCCTGTTCATTATTCAGGAGATTTATACTCTCTACCACCTCCAAAAGCTCATACCATAAATGCATCAGTCTTTCTGAGACAGTTGTTCTGAAAGAAAGTTCAAAACCTCCCCATCCCAAACCTCACTAATGAATTTGCCTTTTGTTCAATGGTCACATACAAAGGACAAAATTGAATAGCTAATAACCTAGAGTTATCAAACCAGTGATCCTCCTACAAACGTTTGTTTCCTACCATTACCCACCTTCCATATAGTACCCATATCAAAGCCACCTTTACAGCCCCCAAAACCTCTTTCCAAAAAGGTTAGGTAATTAAAGGAATATGGGCAACCCAACATATTAGGATTATTCATCCTGTTTTGTACAAATGGAACTATAGTTAAATGATATCTAAAAAAATCAATGACCTCAAAAGTGAAAGGTTTAGACTTCTTAGGTCAGGGATCCCAAAGTCCCCTACCTCTTTCTTTTGAGCTACTAAGTGCTAATTGGTCTAATGATACTTATGTTTATCTTCATTGTTATTCCAAAGGAAATCAGCCATCTGAGAGTTATTAATCATCTCAATTGCCCATCTAGGAAACTTGATGATAGACAACAAGTAGGTGGGAATGCTAGCTCAACAAGCCTTAAGGAGGGTCAACCTGCCTGCATAAAACAGTAGCCTACCCTTCCAACCAGCAACTCCTCTAATCGCCTTATCAATCACAAGATGCAAATCTTCTCTTTTCAATTTTGAGAATTGTACATGATAATTTATCAACCAAATATTAGTTCAGCATTTAAGCATTTTTAATAACAATATTTTATTTAATTATTTGTAATAATGGAAGTTTGAATAGTTTTTTTTTTTTTTTTTACTTGTGGACATAATGACGCTCCACTTACTGCGTTCTTCTCACCGTAGGTCATGATCCTTGATTACAGACTCCTATTTCCAACAGGCTCAGTTGTGGCTCACCTTATAAATTGTTTCCATACCCCTCAAGGGGCATATGTAGCAAAGTAAGCTTTGGCCTTTCTGACTGAAAACGTAAGTGTCATAATTTATATGTCCTTTAGGATATTTGCACTAACATTAGTTCAGGTTGCAGGTTCGTGCTTTACTGAAAGCATTTGTGGGAAGCTTTTCTTGGTCTTTATTCCAATGGTTCTATACTGGAGGTGACAGTTGCGGATTTCAGGTCTTCCCGACGTTTGGGCTAGAACTTTATAAGCATAGGTGGGGAATTTATTCAGTTTATTTCCTCCACAATTTTTATTTCTCGCATGCATAATATCACAAATAATTGTCATTTCTATTCAGATATTGTTTGCACATTCACAAATGGTTGCTTTGTAGAAAGATAACCATAGACCTTGATTTGGAAAACTGTGCACCTTCACCTCGGAGCTTTTTTTTTATGATTATATAGATGTGTACTCCCTTATTCTTGTAATATAGTGCATTCAAACATTAAAAAATATATCAAATATAAGGGATTGGACAAAATAGTTTTTACATTAAATAGATGCATACTTGTGGTAGGTATTATTATAATGTTACTTGCCATTAACCAATCACCACTAATCATGTTGATGATATCATCTAATTAGTAAATAAAATAAGAACACATTCATCTTTTGTGTTCTCTCTTAATCTATCCCAAAATAAATGGTCATTATTTCCCACCTTCACCCCTTATATCATTGATTTACTGGGATAAAACAATAATTCTTCAAACAAGAAACAATATTTTAAATATGACATTACTTCAGTTTTGTACCATTTCTTCCAGTATTAGTTTCTATCAAAGTTATGTGGGTATATAATTTTCTAATGGTACAATAACAAGATAACTAATGCAATTCATTCGCATCAAATGTGCTTCTGAGTTTCTACATAATTTGAACCCACAAGAAAAAAGTTGCTACATAATTTTTTACAAGAGTAAATATGAAGTTTTTATAATATGTAAAGTCTTTTATGATATAGAAAGACACTGTTTGAATAGCGGCACTACTTTGAATAGGGGCACTAGTTAAAGTTGGATTTTAAATCCAAGAAATGTGAAGGGCAGAATCTTGTCTGGGTTAATTCAAGATTGAGGCAAAGGTCCGTGTCCAAAATAATAAATTTACCACAAAGCATGGATCTGCATATATGATTTAACACTTAGAAGAAACATGTGTATACTAACAGGTTAATAATGGATAGTAGGCCCAACATGGAAGGCACATGGTGATGATTATACAATACAAAGAGAATAAATCAACTTAATAAACTTTGATCCGGATTCACCAACCATTCACCAAGAGTCAACCACATTATTTGATTTATTTCACATTTGTTAAAGATTTAAAAGTTTACATCACTACAATCAATTCTGGAGATAGAACTTTGAGAGAGTTCCTTTTACTATCATTGAAAATATATGTGATCATAACAGTAGAGGCATCCATGGTTTCACTAGTACAAAAACTTCCCTTTGAAGGAGGGTGAAAGGGTGAAATGGATTAACCGAGGTGGCCATCACAACTGCCTCGGTCCAAAGTTCACGGTAAATCGATCATTCAGATGCTTCAAATGCACGCCTTGGTTAATAAAAAAACCATGGACAAGCCTACCCATAGGCCCGTTGAGCCCATCCACGTACCACTTCCATATCCGCCCTCCCCACCACCATTGCTTATTTGGCCCACTCCGTATGTTGAAGGGACCTGCACATGCATTGCACCTCTGTTACACTTTTGTCCTCGCTTTATGTAGAATAGGTTAACCTGAAGGTGATACATTTGGAGCAACAAAGATTATATAAGATGGCCCTCACTCTCCTAAACTTTCAAGGTGGTACTAGACCCACCAACCACGACCACACATGTAATGCTTGGGCCACATGGGCCAACTTTGCAACTACTACAAGCTACTAATGGGTAGGGGTGTTAAATTCATCCCCGCTTAAGGGCTAACACCCTCGGAAGCTCACCACATATATGTGGCACATGTCCAAGATCACCCCTTAGGTCAACCCTCCACAGCGACAAGCAAAAGGGTTGATGTCTGTAAAAAATCCACGTCTAATACTACTTATATGTCCCACTCCACATGTAGAATAGTCCTACACTTTTATCCTTGCTTCGTTTAAATGGTTAACCTAGAGGTGCTACATTTGGAGCAATATGGATTATAAGCCGGTCCTCAACCACATAAACTTCCAACGTGGTACAAAATCCACTGTCCACAACCACGCATGTGCGGTTTGGCCACATGAGCCAACTTCACAACTACCACATACTAATGGGATGACGTGTTACTTCTAGAGGAGGAGGAGCACTGCCTCCCCTGTGCCGATACTAGGGGAGGGCCACCACCTCGGCCAGACCTGCTATATCTAGGCTCCTCTCCTCAACGGATCGGGTTCCTCTCAGCCAGAGGAGACCACCGACTGCTAGGACACGTGCCAAACATGGCTAGGATGCGCAACATTGGGGCACGCTAGATCTACTACCGTAGTAGACCGCTACCACCGGGACGTGCGCCTGCCTATGCCGGGGCGCGTGGATCCCATCACTCACTACTGGATAGGAGATAGAGTTTTGAGAGGAGGGAGAGGAAGGAGAGGAAGAGGGTGTAAGGGAGTGTCTTCCTAGTTAAAGGGAGAGCCTAAAAACCCTAGGACTACTATATATATACACAAATGGGTCTTCTTTGCTTATTTAGGCTTAGGGCCAGTTTTTTGAGACGGGCTTCTTAAGATGTCCCCACACACACACACACACACACACACACAAAATGGCCTGATTTTTGGAGGCAACCCTCCTATAAATCCCACCTTTGTAAATCGATTGTAGAAGGTAGTTACTTTTTTACCATCTCTATAAATAAAAATGACCGCCTCCGTTAATTGCTACGCATTTTATGAAGCAGTTAGATTTTGTGACCACCTCGGATAACAAAGGGGCATCGCCCAGAACAATCACGCAGTAGTGTTGGTACCTTGGGTTTAGTTGGGTATGAGATCAATTATAATTATATTCTCTTTTCGCCTATCCAATGTTTAGGGGAGCAAAGCAAGATTGAAATATTCCATTTATTGGGAATTGTTTTTGTAAAAAAACGAAATCAGAAGGGCAGACTACCACTTTGATTTTTTACTAAGGGATGCAGGGTTCGAACCCAGGTCTTCATGGCATCAACCACAACCTCAGATTATATCCGACATTTTGCAATCACTACAAATGACATGCCATGAACTTCTCTTCTAATTCCTTTCCACACGCTTGTGTAGTTGGTTCTACCATTAATACAGACCACTTTGCAAGGTTCTTATTATTACTTTGAGTGTGCTAATACCCACATTCTATGACATTCCAAAGCAAACTATTTAAAAATATAGAAGGCTAAAGGTTTTAACTAATATACTGTCACAAACCGGATCAATTCCGGGTGACACGGCGGCAGCCATATACATTTGGCGGCGCGAGGGCGGGGGCAAGGGGCGCCCGTGGGGGATAGAGGAGAAGGGAAATAGATTTCCTTTATTACTTGTTGACCTGAAAGATTACAAACCCCTTACTTTTATAGCCCGGCTAGTGGGACTTGTAAACCAAGCAATCTCTCTAAAAGGTTTCCTTATATGATTGGAATACCTTTTTTACAAGCAATCATATTTATTTTCCTAATAAGGTATTCCTTATAGATTGGAATATCCCCTTCCACACCGAAGTCTTAAGATAATCCTAGCCAAATTCTTTCTTTATTTCTAATTAATTTCCGTAGAATCCACGGAAGGGAGGAGGTGGCGGCGCGGCGCAAGACGCGCCCGCCCCGGCGGCCGCCGCCCCCCCTCCTCGTGGACCTGTCATCCCGGGCCCTATTTCCCGACACATGACAATACCATTGTAGTAATATGGACATATTAAACTCTACGCCCTCCGGCCCATAGCAAATAATTTTCAAAATAATTTCAAATAGATTAAGGACGGTGGTGAAGGATGCATGTACCTTTATCTCTTTTCCTTCCCCAAAAGTTATCTCTTGAATTTGGCGCTTATCATCTACATACATCCATAATTAGCTTTCGCATTAGGAGATAATAATGTGCCATGTTTGTATAGAATGTTATTTTTTTTTGACAAATCTTAAACCTTACAAACTTATTTATTATGGGATGGAGGGAGTAGTCGTCTGTTCACATACACCATAGGTCTGCCATACTCACTTTACATTCCATCTGCAGTGGACTGGTTAAATTACTAAAACATGTACATGTAAACCTTATGTTGGCCTAGGTATATAAGACATATACGCCCGGGTTGTGAGGTAGTAACAAACATCGAAATAACTACATATGAGAACAAAAAGCGTTTTCTTTCATCATTGAGTAGCATAAATATTTACAAGAACATTCTAAAAAGTACTAACATGTGTTTTATATTTACAGATTCTATTTTGATTTCTCTCAAGGGCATGGGTTGGTCTTGGTATGATTGTTCCACATGTTGTAAACTTTGGATTGCTTTTTGGGGGCTTCATCTCTGGAGGAATCTTATATCCTTACCTTGAAAGTAAAAAAGGGCAATGGTATTACACTGAAAATCGATCATCTTTGGATGGAATTAATGGATACAAGGTACCCTTGAATAATGGCATATATGTTAATTTATTTTTAACAATGTTTTGTTCATCAAACACACAAGGCCCAAGTGTGTATCAAATTATACCATTCCTAATTTTCTATGATACTATTTTGTAACAATACTTGCATAGTCTCTATTTCCATGAAACACTAATGTTTTATACATTGACATGATCAACCACACAACATTAGTAATATTAACCTTGTTTTTTCAGTGAAATAAACAATATAGACACATATATCCCTATGCAAATGTACACTCACTTGTGCCAATCCTATCGCTATAAGAACCCTTGAAAGACTAAGCTAGAAAATCTTTCATGAAATCATCATATGTGCATCATTGTTGATGTGCACTATACCTACAATCAAAAGAATATTATTGATAAATCTTGCAATAAATCAATGAAAATACAACCTCCTATGCCAATTTGTCGACTCGATCTTGGGTGGAGAGGTTCCTTCCCAAAGAACCTAACCATACTTTCATAGATTAGAAAACACTAGCTAGCTACTAATCCATATTTATATATCTCAAGTTAGGAGCTGCCATTTCCATGGAAACGTTATCTCAATTTGCAAGTTCAATGATGTTGAGCTATCATTACACTCAATTTGCAAGTTCAATGATGTTGAGCTATCATTATCTCAATTTGCATAAATAATGTCACGGTTTATTTGGTAATAATTTTATGGCAAAGCAAGGCTAACTCTTTTTGTGGTAGGTTTTCATGGGCTTAACTATGGTCGCCAATCGAGGGAATTTATAACTTCATTACACTCATGATTGTATTGTTAACTCGACCTCTACAACAAAAGGCAAGAAAAAGATTCAGGGGATATCTAAGTATATATTGAAACACCCCAAATTAATTATGATGATCGTAAACGGCTTGAGATTTTTCTTGGTAATCATATACCTACTATTGGAGGAGTAGTCGGATACATTGCCTTTGGTATAATCTGCTTCGCTTATTTACCCTTGGGTCTTCCATCAAATTAAGTTCCATCACGTAGCCATATTACTCGTCACCATTTTTCCAGTTTTCTTCTTCAAAGAATACATATGTGACAGACTCACAGTTGGTCGGGCTTGCAACAACTTATTGCAAGCTCGCACTTTTCATTATAGCAAAGATGGATCGCCAAACCTCGGTGCGCTTATTGTTGGCCTTTGCGACTTGCGGTCTAGCATTGATATCTCTTAATGTTTCTTGTCAAGCAATGCAAGACCTCAAGACTGGTTATATGACACTAACTTCTCCAAGAGTTGTAGTTGCAGGGGGCACATTTATGGTGTACTAATTGCTTCTATTATCAATCCACTCATCTTTCTATTCTTCAAAGCACATGCCAAAAAATCACCCCCCTTGGAACAAAGAATTCAGTATACCCATGCCCTAGTGCAGCAATATATCGTGCCATTTCCCTGCTTAGTACCGGAGGAGTAAAGGAGCTACCTAAACATTGTTTGACACTTTGTTTCATCACCATCTTCATAACAATAACTCTTGAAACAATTAGATTGGTATCTCGTAGAAATGGTTGGAAAGTGCAAAATTACATTCCTTGTATGACAAAGAATAGCACTACCGTTCCTTGTTGGACCTACCTTCACCATTGACTTTGCTCTAGGTTCAATATTGTTAATGATCCGACTAAGGTAAATCGACAAAGTGCGTAAATATTGTCATCGCTAGCTGCAAAGAAGGCTTAGTATGTGGAGATGGAATATGGTATCTACCATCAACAATATTAGGCTTCTTTAGTGTGGATCCTCCAATCTGCATGAGATTCCTTGCAAGTGGAAAACCAGCAGAGATGGCAGATACCTTCTTAAATACGTTGGGGACACAAGAAATGCCATCAAGGACATAAGTATATATGTATTTATAGGGATTAGTGGAAGTTATTGTAAAGGTTGCAGAATTACTTTTTTATATTATGTAGCTTAATTTTCCATGTAAAACGGTATTTTTGCATATTTTAAAAAGTTACACCTAGTAGATATATAAAAATATATTCTATGTTCATTTGAGTGCAAACCAAGAAGTTTGCACATAATACATATATGTGTATAATTTGTTACAACACTATATTAACATGATTATTTTTATCCTGCAAAGTTTGCTTAGGGATAATATTTTATGTTTATTTGTTGTATATCTTTGTTGATGAACACCTTAGCCATTAAAGAATTATTTATCCAACATCAAGAGGGAGAGAGAGAAAAAAGAGGGTATGACATGTCTCTTTTAGCCTTCATTTTATCTTCTCCTCTCTCTCTAACTAACTTTTTGTTCACTACTCCATGATGGACAAGCTAAGAGGCTCACGGTGGCCTAACACTACTATTCTCAGTGCTGCCAACCTGAGGTTTTGCACCTGATCTCCTGCCTTCGTCCTTGCAGGGGTGGAGAGCTAGGGCTTGCCCCAGGAATGGATGGGATGGTTCGGTCCATTGACGATGCGAGGGTTGAGGTGTGAACAGAAATATAAGTGCAAGAGTTAAAATGAGAGTGAACAACATTAAAAATATTCAACTAACCCCCCACACCCCTCACAGCACCATTCGCTAGTATTTATAGGGCGGGCCAAGGGTCATTAGCCTTTTACACTAGGGTACAATTGGTCTAGGCCAATGACAAGTGGACCCTCGTAGGGTAAATGGGTACAAACACCCGCGTAGGGGTACCTGAGTAAAAACACACGAAAAACCCTAGCTGAGTATACTCCTACCGTCACCAGACTTCCGAGGCTGACGCTGTCGAGCAGTCCATAAACGAAGGTTCCATGGAGAGCGGTGCTTCTTCTCGAGGGCCAGCCTGATGTTCGACACCCGCTCTTGAGTTGCCCTGTTCAGTCACTAGAAAAGAGGGTTAGATGCCGAGGCACAATGTTGTATGTGCTTGGATTGGCGAGGCCCCGGAAACGAGCCATCCATTGCGAGGGTGCCTCTATTTGGGGGTACCCTCGCACTGCGTGGTTCTTAAGCTCACTACGGCGCAGGTAGGTGCTACCATGATCATGTGAAGGCGCAAGGGTCACAGGACTGTCTAGGGTCTCGGCAAGGGTTCCACCCCCAACAGCAACCCCTCAAGGGTTTGGCCCGGCGCAATGAGTTAGAGCAATGAAACTCTTATGGGGATGTGGGGTGCTGGCACCCTGTGCACCCTCGCAGTGATGCCCTGGCTGCTCGTGTGCCTTGCATAAATGTGTCGAGTTGATCTGGAGTTTGTGGCGTGACTAGTGGAGAATAGATTTGTGCGATGACCGCTGGAAACACGGATGTCGTTGCCTTATTTTTCGCGCGAGCTCGTGCCACTTGGTTGCACTCGGTCGCACCTATAAATAGCCGGGGTGGGGGTGGGTGACTTCTCGCGCCCTTGCTTGCCACCTCCCCTCGCCGCTTTGCTTCTTGTTGTGCAAGGGTTTGGCTTGCCAAGCACACTTTTTTTTTTGACATGAACAGGGAGGGGTTTTCCCCCTCACCGGGCTTTTATTGAATTAAAAAGAAAATGTGTCTTTACAAAAAGTTCATGAAACATAAAAAGTATGGAAAAAAAAATAAAAGATTACAAATGAGTTTGCGACCATAAATCTAAACCGATTTTTTTGGGTGCTTTTGCTCTAAGCATAACTAGAGCAATCTCCTTTTAAAAACTTCTTTACATCACCCAAGAGAGTGCTGAAGACCTCTGAAGATCACATCATTTCGCATTGTCCATATAGACCAACACATGGTGACAACAATTTCCATGAAACAAGAGACATTCAACTAGTTCTTGAAGCCTTGAACCACTATACTGGGATCTGATGAAGCAGAAACAATGACCGACAAGATGTTCCAACAAAGTCAGCGAGAAAGGGCGCTTGAAAAAAAGATGTGGGAGATCTTCTTCAATGCCCAATTGACACAAAGACACAATTATAATCAGCAGATGCATATTCCTCCTTTTAAGCAATGATCTTGTGCTAACTCTGTCATGTAACAAAGAACCAAAAGAATACCTTTCTTTTATTTTGACAAGCAGAGTTCCGAGCCATTTAAATGATGGATGTGTATTTCTGTGACCTATCAAAATCTTGTATGCCTTGTTAGAAGAAAACATACTTCCCCAACTGTATACCCAAATGTCAGACACTTGCTGTAAATCAAGATTTTGAATCAACACAGTGAACTCATTGAATTCATCAAAGGCCTCAACAAATAAAGGCGGATGAAAGAGTTCATGAAGTGGATCAATTTGTGCCGCTTGAGACACTAAAAGAAACTCCTTTTTCACATATGAAAGAAGGTGAGGGAACCCGTCGAAAAGGAATGTTGTATCCCGCAGATCATGTCACGTAAGACATGTGCTTCCATCCTGAATGATGGGCTTTGCCGATTTTTGAATTTGACTATGAGCTTTGAAATGTCCCTCCACCAAAAGAAAACTCTTTGCATGTAACCAGTATAGGCAAAGGTTGTCTTGAGTAGTATTTATGCCATACTAAATGGATCCATGGGATGTCGATTTGTTATAGAATTTGTGTAGGTGCTTCAAAAAGGAGACTCTCATTTTGAATTGATATGTCCGAACTCCCAAACCTCCCTCATCTCTTGCCAAGCACACTTGCGAGGGTTTCCTTTTCTTTCCACATGCTTGGTTGCCTCTTAGTTCTTGTGAGGGTTGGCCTGCTCGCTGTGAGCGGTTGGGTTCTTATGTCCGAGACGGCTTATGTTAGATCGACGACAAAGATGGTGAGGCAAAGAAGTGGAGGTCGCGTCCGGAAAACTATTTAGTCGGTGGCTAGCTATGTGCCAGCGACCTAGTTGAAGAGTTTGCGGGTGCGAGGGTTTGGCCATTATGGGCAAATGAAAATTTGTTTACCGTGGAGGATGTGGAGAAATACCATGAGCAAGGGCTCAAGGCCCCGCCTTGACTTGGGTCATATCTTGAGGGATCAGTTCCCAAAGGGGTGGAAGTTGCGGGCCGGGATCAAGTGTATCCCGATTAAGATTGGGGGACAAAGGTTCCGTGGGCAAGCCGAATCGGCCGTGTCAAAGAAGATCCGAACGGACTTGGGCCTAGGGCGTCGCCGTAACTGTGCTCAACATCCGTGTATAGAGATTGGGCCTCCAGTCCGAGGTGGGTGAAGCCGTTTCCAAGAAGCACAAATGCGGTAGCTCCTGCCTCGAAAGTGCCAATACTGCGGCCTGCGGGTCGGCTTGGGCATGGTCGTGGTATGAAGAAGCCATGCGGCGGAGGTGCTGTTGCGACGGTGCGAGGTAAAGGTTTTACAGCCACGAACCCATTGTGGTTGATGAGGAGACTTGTGTTGGCGGGATTGCTTCTCTTGTTCTAGATGATGACCGCGACTCTAGTGCCGAAAGAAAGTAGCATACCTACTAGAGTATTTATTTTTGGATACACATCAATTTGAGATACGCAACAATATGTATAGGATATGCAGCAATTTGTATGGGATGTCACCTGAGTGAGCATGTCTACCTAAATTTTTGGATACGATTTGTAGTACAGCATGTATTCAGTCTTCATTAAGTTTTTGTGCATTTATGTAGTCTCATTTTACATTCATCATGATTAACCTGAATGAAATGATGAGAAAAAACCGACCGTATTCTCAAGATTTGTGTTAATTGTGACGATCTAGTGCCCCACACTGTTTTGGACCTATACACCGGTGGCTTGGGTCACCTGCCCACGACGACGCCGAGATGCATCATCCCGCTCAACGTGGCAATTGTCTCGCTGGCGGGCATTCGAAAGCATCCGCATGCGGAGGCCTCAACAACTCGACAAAGCCTAAGGCTTCGAGTAATCATCGTCCAACACTTCGGTCCACAATGGTCCCTCTATCGCCATCATGCGGATGGCAAGCCGTAAGGTCCGCGGCCTCCTTTTCCGCCTCACACCAGCGGAGATGCAAATGTAAATGGGCAATGCTACTTTTGTCCGGAGGCGCAACAAGGACCACAAGTGCGCCGCCAAGAGCGTCCTCATGGAACTAGTGAACGGCGAGGACCCCCTCGCCGATATCAACGACTTGATTTCCCTCCATGCGGAATAACGACTTGGAGATTTCCCTCCATGTGTGCTTCGATGCCACTTGGGAGCCTATTGCCTACTTCAAATAATCTATCCTGCGTTCCAACCCATGGACGAGCTATTTGTTGGGGAGGGAAATGTGGTGACGCTTAGCTTTTAGAAGCATGCGCTATTGCGGTGGCTTAGTTATTTTTAGACATAAGGAGAGTGTCTAGAAGTCGGTCCTGCTCATGCAAAGGATGAGCGAGATAATCACTCTCACTTTCGGCTAGCATAGTTGTAATAACTAGTCATCGAAGGAAATAGAACCTCCCTGAGAGTGGGTGGGTTTTTCCCTTTTTGATGGTGGCCACCGGGCGATTCAGCCGCGGGCCACCAGCAAAAACCTACGCTCCTTTTTCCTTGCTATCCCTTGTGCTCAAATTCTCAATCCCAACGCTCCTTCATTCTCCTCTCAAGATTCCCTAGATGCCCATGCCATAACATTATGTCATTGTGGTCAAGTGTTAAAAATTTTGCTTGCGAATATGGTCGTAGGGTACGGTACCTCTTTGCTTAATGTGGTTCTCCTTTCCTCGTCATAGAGTCTCTATAAGAACTCCGAATTTGTTTCAAGAACGAGTGAAAAAAACTTTCACATCGAGTAAATAGGCTTTGAACCGTGGAACATTTATGCAAGCTCTAAAAAACCTACACAAATCAAACTCAAAATACCATATGTTGCAACAAGAAGATACATGTGATGCTTATGCTACTTGTGTTTGTGAGCAGCTAAACATTTTCACAAGCCTGGAAGTGCAACTGTAGGTTCACATTTTGATAAGTTTTGCGCGTATGTTTTCTCATTGTAGCAAAGACAACAACAATCATACATAGCGGGGACAAGGGTCGAAAAGCCACTCCCGTGTTAGCAAAACCATCCATACACTTATTGGAAACTTTGATGTCCTCGCTACGTTGAAGAAATAGTTGTTGTTTAAATTTCGATGCATACAAATAGTAGCCATGTCCGCCAATACTATCACGTGTAGACATGAATAAGAGCTCCTTAATTTTGGAATGTTATTTGTACTTGTTTTTCGACTAGTATCACATTTACTACCAATCTCATTAATCCCTTGGGTTCATTCTTCAAAAATCTATGTTGACATGTTCCTCGCTTTTAATTCATGACATGTTGTCGACATTGTTTTAAATAACACCGCTATTGTTATTTGTACTGTTTTTTTTCGACTATCAATTTTACTACCAATGCTTATTGATATTGTTCATGAGCTCAACAATCCATTTGGTTCCCCTCGTCCATAACATTTGAGGAAGCTCGGGTTGTTCTCAACACCAAAACTATGTTGTATATTTCATTGCCTTTTTCTCGTGGTTTTAGGAATTTTAATGTACAGTTTTGCGGCCAATTGTTCATGTAACTACAAATCTACTTGCTTTCCTGTTTATTAGAAAATAACCATATGTTTTCACACTTTGCTTCTAATTTCACAGAATTTGCCTCAAACCATGCAAAAAATCTTGTTAGCATACTTTGCTCCTTTTTTTCTCTTTGTTCTCTATCATATTATAATATAACTAGGAATAGTGATTTTTAAAACTTCTGTTAGAGCATGCGCAATGTATAATCCCGGAATGGGTAATAGCGGGTCCAGAGAAGAGGAGTAGGGATCTGGTTTGGCTTACAATGTTGACCCCGTATAAGATGGGCCCCATAAAGAAAAAAAAATCTTATTTCCCACCTCTCCCGCCATTCTTCCCGCTAGCCGCAGTGAGTGCAAGATGGAGAGAGAGGGATCGTATGATGGAGAGAGAAGGCCAGATGACAAGATGGATGGAGAAAATAATATTTTCTATTGCTTACTACCCGGTAAAAGTAGTGCTACTACCAGGATTTGTTACTACCACCTTTCTCACCCTTTCCCACAATGTATACTCCTAGTAGCAAGCTCTTCTTACCCCCTTCTTACCCCCATTGCGGGTGCCCTTATAGGCTATCATGAAGCTTGCTGGTCCAAGTCCCAAAAAGGAGGGTCCTATCAAGCTTGTGGGTTCCACCAATGCAATCAAGACTCTTAAGTGCGACAAGACGAAAAGGGACATGGCGAAAGGTGCCTTATTAAGATGTCATGTGTTATTCTACCACCTCAACCTCTTCTTTTCAAGGTAATTAAAGACCACTTGCTAGATTTGGCGTTAGCTGAATTAGAAGCAACTCATAACGAAATCACATTACTTGAAAATTCATGGCACATAACATTGTGGTCTATTATTTGTTTTTAGGGAACCTATTATTTGTTTCTTGTAAACGGACTATCTTCTAATGGAGCATTTAAGCCAACTTAATTATCTAGGGGTTCAAGTAGATTGCGTAGTTATTATGATAAATCTTGAAGGTAGCTTCATGTGGACAAGCAATGGTTCATGTTGGTCATCAAGATTCATATGTCACCGAGATAATTTAGCTGAATTGCATTAGTACTACATATTGGTGACATATGGATGTACTCCTTGTCACACAAAACAATAACTGCACTATAAGCTTTAGTAGAAATGAGTAGAGTATTAGCAAACTAATTTTTATCAACAATATAACATTATTAACATACTTGAACTCAAATCTGAAATCATAGGCCTAGAGGCTTCACAACATTCTTCTGCTACAATTGAATGACCTGCAGTCCTATTACTTTCGCTTTAGATTATAGAATCCGTGTACCAAAGAAAACCGAAATTATTACTTTTTTTCACAAACACGCTAGAGGGCTGCATGCCATTGTATTAATAGGTAGTAAAGTATAGTCATAAGAACATTCCAATTCCATGGCCGGAAAACACACTCACCCTAGAAGCAAGCAAAACACACTCCACAAAGAACTATACTCGAGGAACCAACTCAGCCAATGCCTTTGCGCCGCCTGGATCTAACAAATGGCCCCTTGGGCCGGTGGCTTCCCCTGAGCACTTGGATACTTGGTTGATCCCTATCAAATTATTTAATATATTAATATATACAAATGTGCATGTAGTGAAGGTTGTTGGTTATACCAAATTTTTGTGTTGCATTTTATATCCGATTCATTGTTTTTTATGTGTTTACTCTTTCCTAGAGTTGGCTTATTAAATGGTTTAAAGTTTCTCCCCGTAATTTGCATATTTTCCGTATCCTTACAAATTCACACCTTTCCTATCCTCGCTGACCTTATCTACGATTGTTTCCCAATTTATTTTAATGCTTGTGTATAGGCTGTTGCTTCGGACCTTGAGTAGAAGCTATTATGCTGTATAGTAAATATGCTTGATGATTCTTCCAAGAATGTTCGAATCGTGAAGTCATGGGGATGGATTGTATCTTTGCTTGGTCCGGATGTAGTAAACAATAGACCTCTCGCTTAATAAAGTCCTAAAGGTTCCCGAACAGATGTTTACTATTCTAAACCCACAAGTTAAGGTTGCTACATTGATGAGATGAATTATTTGTCCTTTTTCTCGAACTACAATTTCGGAGGAAGGCGGTGGTGGAGTGGTGTTGGTGTGCCGATTGTATCTTTGCTTGGTCCGGATGTAGTGAACAAAGACCTCGGCTTAATAAAGTCCTAAAGGTTCCCGAAAGGATGTTTGCTATTCCAAACCCACAAGTTAAGGTTGCTACAATGGTGAGATGAATTATTTGTCCTTTTTCTCACTACAATTTCGGAGGAAGGCGGTGGTGGAGTGGTGTTTGTGTGTTTGTGTCACCCCATGACCCGGGATTGCAAGATCCTCCCCGACGACACCATCGAGCCGCATGTATGTCTTGTTCACGGGAAATGGTCAAAGACATCCGTCTTTGCTCACTATCCGCACTTGGGTAGTCGCTGAATTTCAATTGGCATTGTAGCTAGGTAATTCACTACTTATTGATGACTAGGGCCTGCTATCGATGCTAGATCAATAACTTGATGTATTGAAAATGATTGAAGATCCTCACAAAAAAAAATGAATTAAGATTTTTTTAGGTTCATATGCTAATCATATTTATTGGGTTAGTGTTGGCGGTCACTATCATACAAATTATACCACCAACTTAGTCATATGACATAGCAAAATAACGTACTATTGCCACACAAACCTTTGCTATTAATCTAGTTCCACTTGTATTCAAGAAAATATGTTTTGGCCGGCATAAACGTGGAAACAAGTAAAAGTAATGCTTAAAAGGTAGAGGAAAGTGCACATCGAACTACGCTTTGGACAAGGGAATGCCACCGTGCCAAAACCAACGCGAATCGAACCAAAGCACCAACGGGGACGCAACCTACAATGCGCCACAAGCCCACTCGCAAAGGCACGCGACGCGAGGCGGCCAAACCCGCGTCGAACGCCGCCAAGCGGCGCGGCGGCCGCCGTGGGCTTGGCTCGATCCCACCGCTTTTGCCTTGACCGCGGCCCGAAGGAGAAGAGGCGGTGCATGAAGGTGCTTTTTCGATGGCGCCAAGAATTCCCGCCAAACTCCCCTAAACCTCCCTAGAACAGGATAGCCCTCCATTTCCGTTCCTCCTCTCCTATATAAAAGAGGCCATTGCCTCTCTTGTAAAGCATCACACAACACCATCACAATTGATCATTCACTTGATCATTCAATAAAGGATCACACATTCCAACACACACTTCACCATGTGATCCATCACTCACCCAACATTCCTTCGGGAATTTCACTCCATGCCTCACACATAGGGTGGTGTAGGAGTGCCAATACGCTCAGACGGGAGTGAGAGAGTGAAAGGTAGAGAGAGAGAGAGAGAAGTAGCGACCCCGCGGTCTCGTGCGGCGTAAGGATTGGCGACGCCCTCCCATCAAGTCAGTCTTGGGACTGTCGGCTCCCACCTCCATACCTTGAACCTCTGCGGGTAATCTTTTGGATTGGTGAAAGATATTCGTGTCTTACCTTCAGTATCATTCTCAAGTTCCACGCTATCATTTATTTTGTTCAGATTACGGGATCGTTGTTTACCTTTCGGTAAATGCTCTAGTAGAGGGTCCCTGATGAAGACGGGAAACCCTGTACGACGCTAGAGTAGTGATGAATAGCTTAGATGTGGTGTCTAGGTTATGAATCACCCTCGTTTGCTACGCAATCCACGGTAGTGAGGTAGGGAATAGGTGGTGACAACCCTATTCGGTGACACCGTACTCCTCTCCACGTCCGGTTCTATGAGTAGAGCCGAGACCCGGCACGCTTGGTAGATGAAGTGCAGCCCGGTGCCCGGTAATACTCGCTAATAGAAAGAGTAGCCCGACTTAGTCTAAGTGCTTGAAGGAACACATCACTTCCATGTTCACCTCCTATGCTTGACTCTCGATAGCTAGGAAGAGCGGACATATAGCGCCCGCTCCCTATGGAAATTCGATACCGGAACACTTTTGGGTGAAGTGCTACAACGGTACTTGTTGATATTTCTTACACGATCGCAATTAGGAATGCGAAAGAAATATATATGGGATATCTATCTAATCATGTTAGCTTTGATATGGGATTAACCTCATGATCCAACAAAGCGGAGTTAGATGGTGTTAGTAGTGGGATGTAAACTTAGCATCATTATCCATAGTGGAATTGATCTCACCGGGATATGTACTCAAGGTATACCACTCATTTCTAGGCATTACCTATACACTATTCTCATCACCCTAGCAATAACGCTCAAAGAAATGCGGGGGCATGGTATTTGTTGATTGGCCTTGATAAAAGAATAAACATGATATCCGCAAAGAGCGATAGAAATACCAATTGTAGCACTTCACCGGAGTAATCCAGGGTATCGTATTTATATTTTACCACGGGGAAGGGAGTCTATGGAAAGTAGAGAGAAAAGGATATCTAATGATTTATGAAGTGATTTATTTATGAGATCCACTTACGGTAGTGTAATGCAGAGTAGCCATATGTATCTAACATTACTCAACAGGATAAGTCACAAGATAAAGATAATTATATAAATGATAATTACCCAAGTCTAAGATCATCATATGCCACTAGTATCATACGAGCAATTAGCATGTTATAGAAAGAATAGAATGAATATTCCTAAGATACTCCTAATCGTATATGTCAAATGAATACTACAATTAGTGCAATACATCTAGCTATCATGGCAAGGTTGGATTACATCTACACATGGCAAGCATTACCAATAACAACCAAGGATCTAAACTTGATCATTACCGTAATTATAAGCTCGACTAGTCCTACATTCTGAGGGTGGATTCCAAAGGACTCAACAGATCGGTCACTCTCGCGATCTACCACACGGCCCTAATGTAGGGTGCAATTGCGTATAAACGTTGTATAAACACCACGTTTACACATTGCTTATCACCCACATAGTGATCATCTATATGGATGCTATACAATTCCATGCATAAAATATAAAGCAATCTCACTAAACTAAACATATAATCATAGCAAGCATAAACACATATCAATAAGAATATAATAATTATAAAGATCAAAGCCATAACAATAGTGTATCAATAATAATACTTACGGTCGAATTCAAGAGCGAAGAACAATGCTCTTGCTATTGCTTGACTATCGGGAACTTAAGATGAACTTGATCTTGAACTAGAACTAACTAGTTAGCTAGCTACTTCTAGTATGATGAACTAGGGCTTAGGTCTAGACTTGGTCGGACTTGATGGGTATGAGTTGATTATGAATTCGCTTCTTAGCCCCGGGGTCACCGGTCTTCTTATATAGGACTTGGCGATGAACGTGAACCCTTGGATCAAACCGACCTTCAACAACGGTGTAGATACAACCTCAAAGTCGGTAGTAAACCGACCTAGAAAGGAGAGGCCGACGGGGGTGACCCCACCGGGCGGCCGCCTATGTGGCATCAAGCGCCGCCAGCCGAGTGCCACCTTGGCATCCAGTCTTTTCTGGTGTCCTCCTCGGTATCTTCTAGAATGTTTTAGTCCACTTTTCGGGTTGAGTTACTTCACGGTCAAGTCTTGTCATCATATGTCTTGTATATTCCTAACTTTCTCCATTCTTCTCTCGCATTTATCTATCAAGTCCCCTGGAAAGTCACGTAATACCAAAACTCTTGGAATTATGTTAGTTAGACCCCTAGACTTATGTTTGGTCTTTGACTTGAGCCCTTATTTCATGTTATTTAACTTATAATATTATGCTATAACAGGTGTCAACAAGATTTTCCGGCGCTTATGACTTTCTTTTGCTACGCTAAGAAATACCGGCAAGCATTTACGGGCGCCGCTGTCGGGAACGGTTGTCGTTATAGTTTGCAAACCTAGTTTATCGGTGTGAGCCCTACCCCTTCGCCATTCTTTTTATTTTCTTTTAATTATGGAGCAACCATCTCGAAACCTTTTTGCTCCTAAGGGCAAGCTCTTAGAACCATGTCAATCTTCAAGCCAATCACGGCTTCAAGATTTGAGCTCTCCACGGCTTTGTAGCCATGGTTTAGGTCCAAGCCTTTTAGGTTTGAAGTAGGAAAACCCATTGATAGAGCATCTATCTTTACGACTTGTGACATAACTACCGGAGGGTTGTTTTCACATAAAAACCCAAAATGAAGGAGGAGCTTTCCTAAACCATATTTTTGAGAACACTCTCCCACTAGAACCCATACGAGTAAAAACCCAAGCGGACCAAAGGGAAGTCTCTTCACCAAGGTTGCGAACCCCGATACACCTATAGAGAGACCCTTGCCCGAACCAAAACCCAAGGGGACCGCATGGTAGGATCTCCCGTTTTCCGATCTTGACCTTGCCAAGGATTTAGTAGCACCTCGAAATACTGAACAATAGAAGAAACCACCAATCCCGACCGATCCTCGAAACACTCCTCGATGAACATTTTTCCATGACTCTATTGAGGATTGGTGGAGGTCATGTATAACCTTGCTATGGGTATAAATATTCAAATCCCTTGCACAAATGTGACAAGGAATCCTTAGAACCCAAACAACACGGGCTTTTGCCAAGAGACCATACATGACCGAATTCTTCTGCACAAGAATGTAAAAAAAAAAGATTTTTACATTTTTTATATCCAAGAATTTGAAATTCCAAACGGGCATCCCTAAAAAAAATCTTAATTTATCAACATCCGGGGATGTAGATGTCAAGCCGGGAGGAAAACATTTTCCATTACAGTCACATGAGATGAAAACTTAGTGATGACTCTCCCCATGAGTATGACACGCCCAAGAGGGTTAAGCTCTATGACAACCTTATTAGCCTCTTACAAGATTTCAAGGAGACGTGTTCATTCTTGACATGACACAAGAAATTCTCATGTGGAATTTGTTTCCGCTCTCCCTCATAGGGAAAGCAAAACAATAGTACACTAATGTCATAGGAAGTTTGAACGGGGATTTAAAAGAACTCAAAGACAATTTTTGTCTACCATTCTTCCCCATCAAACTCCCTACCAAGGACAATCCTTGATTTCAAATAGGATGAGAAAGAGTCCTAGGTGCAGCCTAGGCCAGGTTTACTATGTTAATACACGCTGGCCTAGACCTGTCATTACCCGAGAGTATGTTTTCACATATCTTTCGTTCGGGTCTTGACATAGACACTGCCCTACGCCTTGACAGGACCGTTGGAGGGATATTTATCGATAAAATTACGATGGAAGCACACTTCTCCCATCGTAAAACACAAACCCCACCAAAACAAGGGCATGTCAAGCTTTGAGAAGCCCTCATCAGCCGAATCTATACCTTTACCATTATTAGGATCGACTGTTGAGACATCACGAACACCGAAGGAAAGAATAATTCATCCTTCGAAGTTTTCAATTGAATTCGAGGATTATGGCAATACCTTGAACCTCTCTTGGCACAGAAACCCCACAACAAATGAAGTCTTCCCTAGAGCTAAACCATCAACAAAATGGTCATTGGAAGTGAAACGTTCTTCCTCAAGCAAATTCAGATTCTTTCACCTTCCAACATCATTACTTGTTCGTTAAAGGGAACTTCTTTGAAGCCCTACACAACCTCACACGGGACTAATATCATGTTCCAATTCTCGCGGAAATCCTTTTGGGAAACATACCGCTAGTCCCGACTGACAAACTCTTCAAAAAAAACCCGTCAGGGCTTATCTTTGAGTGTTGTGGGATCGCAAGTGCCGTGCCATTAGAAATTGACAAAGCCGAGGTGTTCTTAGATACCCATATCTTTCCCATCCTCGACTTCAAACTTTTGATAGGCTACCCACTTTCGAAGATCTTGTTCGTAAAAAATATACATATGGGAACCATGATGAGAAGTTGGGAAAGATCGTTTACGCCTCTCACCTAGAAATCCCAGGCGAAGCACCTTTCCAACCAAAACCTGTTCGAGGAGGTGAAGTTCATAACTCAATTCGATTAAGCAAGTTGCTACCGCATCTTTGTGAAACGAAACACCGTCACCCTCGCTCGAACACAAGCCATGTCTCTCGGCCAACGAAACATTATTCTTGATAATGGTCAAGATACAACATTTGTCTTTCATGACATACCTTTTGAGAATAAGAACTCATGTGCCATGGACATGCCCGAGGCACCAACTCTAGAGACCAAGATAAAAAACCATTATTGAGCATGAAAAATCTTCCTTTGAGATCCCTCATGTTTCATGCTCACGTTTTTGGATCTCTAGAGCTTGTCACGCCTCTAACCACGTGCTCCTACAAAAATTCCAACCTCCTCTTGATCCTTGTTCACAAACTCTCTAAGAGGATGGTTGTGTATTTCTTCATGTATCACAAGCTATGTCGACCTCGTAGTAGCACGATGGCACTAACCTTGCAGCTTGATCTTAAACGGCCAATGCCTAGTGGAGAAGCTGGGAACTTCACCACCCTTGATAGTTGCAAGAAGAATTCCCACAGTCAAGCTTATTACCATAAACAAAGCATTGCCGGGAGATACCCCGGACTATCAAAAAAAATAATACTATATATATTTTTATCTCTCTTTAATATTCATAAAAACCTTTCTCTTACAAATAAAAACAAAGAGCATGTTGTCAAGTTAGTGTGCACCTTCGGGTATTCTTGTCGCTAACCATCTCAGGTGGAGATCGATTAAGAAGGTCAAAAGAGGCACGCAATGCTTGAGAACATAGGGGCCACATCAACAAGAAACTTTGATGCTCATGGATAATGGGACATGCTAAAAGGGAGACCGGACCTTGCACACTTGACTTTTACACAAAAGTTCAAGTGTGGGGGGAAGATGGTGCGAATCTCAAGTTCCATCCACCAAGGGGCCAAAAAAATGATGATGTCTGCCCTAGCTTGCAAAAGAGAGAGAGAGAGAGAGATGATATAAAAAAAAAGAGAAAAAGAATTGAAAAAAGAAAAAAATAGAAAAAAAATAGAAGAGGAGAGGAGAAGGTTTCGCACCACATGATCAAGATCAATACAAATGTGCCACCTAACTCCACCCTATCGCTTCAACAAGCAAGAAGGGTCGCCTCTCATCCCTTGCGGCCACCATCAAGGCCCATGGCCCGCACATATGTCGTGTGTGTGTGTGGCCTAGCCTTGAGAAGCGCCCGGACATGGACATCATGCAAACCATGGCAACAACTTCGACATTTCATCCATTAATGTTGTCGGTAAGTATATCCGTGTATGCAAAGAAAATAAATGTTCACCAACTCATTTACTCGTTCTTGTCTCCATCATACAAAAAAAAAAATCATGCTTTCTTCGTTTATGTCATATGCTCGGTTTGGATGTATTCACATGTGCGCACAAGAGATACAATCATAGGCTTTTTAAATTAAGCATGGTGCTTAGGTTAAAATAGCCTTCTTTAATCAAATTTTGACACGGTGTTGGAGTTTGATTAATGAACTTTGAGTTGTCTCATTAAATAAGAAAAGTAATTTATGCTTAGGAGGCTAGAGTTATTTTGCAAACTTTGTCTTAGGCCTGTTTGAGTACTAATGAAAGTTTGGTGAGCAACCTTCTAATAATGAACAAATAAAAGAAAATATAAGATAAAATAAAAATAAAAAGGTTATCACAATAAAAGCTCCATGGTGTTTAAAACCCCAGAGAGACAGATATACTTGTTTTTGTTTTGTCTATTTAAATAAAACTAGGTACAAGAATAAGTGTGGGGAGTCTCTCAAACATAAAATCACAACCACCTGACATCTCCCCAACACAAATGCACAATCATCGAGAAATTCATGATGGAGAAGGACGGGATGAACGACTACCATTAACTCCTTCCTCTTCAAACGACGGTTTGTGCAAAACTCTCGCTCTCACGTCTCCCATATGTTTTGAAGTTTAATTTTGAACATATCAACAAGACAAAACCTTTTGGATGCACACTTATCCCTTTTGTCTTTTCTATCTTTATAATTTATCAAAGGAACAAGTGTGGGGAGAAACCTACACATACTCTACATAAAGTAAAAAAAAAAAAAATTCAAATCCTTTACATCCCCTTGTGAACAAGATTTAAGTATACAATCATTAAAAGGATTTAATCATCCTTGAACTCCACCTCTTTAAATCATTAATGTCTTTCGGTCGGTATATATTTTATTCCTCACTAAAAGACAACTTTTGAGGCTCCATCTCCATGCTATCCTCTAACAAAATTTGCATACTCTTTATTCCTCGCTAATATTCCTATGCCTTGTGAATTATCTGTCATAGGGACCCCATATTATCTAAGTAATTGGAATATGTGATATAGCTGGATAATTTGAACCTTGCTCTTTTATATGAACTTGGGATTTGTTTTTAAAAATTCAAAATTCAAATAGCATGCTCCTCAATGATATGCAAATTCCTACTAGAGCCATAGTGAGTTTATCAAATGCAAAAACCTACCATATATATATGCTACTTATCTTTGCATTGAGCTTGTGTCAAGTCTTGTTGACCCTTGTTGAGATAGTTGTCATGCCCCCAAGATCAAGATCACGTACACGCCACATATATTAGCTATTCCTACACCGGGAATACGCTAAAAAACATGCTTTCGTCCACCATACCAAAAGCTCTACTCCTACAATCGGGAGTAGACACAAAAGATATCTTAGAAATAAATACTCCATGTTCTACAAGATAGTGATCTCTTTAATTTCATAATTCAAGAGACATGGCTATGAAAAAAAAGGGACACATGAAGGTCCCAAGAAAACAAAAAAAAGAGTTGGACACATGAAGGTCCAAGACTTTAAAAAAACTGATGAGCACATGAAGGCTCATGCACAAGATAACCATGTTCTCAAAGATAAAGTGTTTATAAGAGAGATCACACACACATCAAGGAGTATAGTATAGGTTCCACTTTATACCCACACACATGCACTTCTTGATCTAGGGGTATGTCATCCTTCTCCTTGGATCCAAGCTTTGGCCTAGCAATATATGCGGAGTAAGTATGCCTTCATATCTTTTCCCTACCCGAGAGATCCATATAAGCTTTTTAGAAGTAGAAAAGAAAGAAGGCAAAACTCTCTCATATGCCTCGGTGAGGAACCCGGACACAAATATTTGAGTGATCCGAAAGGAATCATTTGAGGAGCAAGGCTATATTTACATTTTCAAAATCATATGAAAACCCAAGTTCCTGCGCACTTATCCAAGCAAGAGGATTTGAATCCATGTTGTTCCATAATTCAATTACCCAAGATTAATGTGGTAGACACATCAAAATTTCACAAGTGCGGTGAAGCTTGAAATAACTTGTATGCAGATTTTATTTCACCGGAGGTAAACCCGCCCTAGTCTTGCACTTTACTCGAGGGCGAGTAAAGACTAAGTGTGGCGGAGTTGTTGGCGGTCACTATCATACAAATTATACCACCAACTTAGTCATATGACATAGCAAAATAACATACTATTGCCACATAAACCTTTGCTATTAATCTAGTTCCACTTGTATTCGAAGAAAATATGTTTTTTGCGGGCATAAACGTGGAAAGCAGGTAAAAGTACGTTAAAAGGTAGAGGAAAGCGCACATCGAACTACGCTTTGGACAAGGGGAATGCCACCAAGCCAAAACCAACGCGAATCGGACCAAAGCACCCTCGGGGATGCAACCTACAATGGGCCACAAGCCCACCAAAAAACGGGCGCGAGGTGGGCCAAACCCGTGTCGGGCGCCGCCGCCTTGGTGGCCTGCCGTGGGCACGCTCCCGATCCCGCCGCGCTTTTGCCTTGACCCGCGTCCAGAAGGAGAAGAGGCGGTGCATGAAGGTGCTTTTCGGGATGGCGCCAAGAATTCCCGCCAAACTCCCGAAACCTCCCCTAGAACGAGGATAGCCCTCCATTTCCGTTCCTCCTCTCCCTATATAAAGAGGCCATTGCCTCTCTTGTAAAAACATCACACAACACCATCACACTTGATCATTCACTTGATCATTCAATAAAGGATCACACATTCCAACACACACTTCACCATGTGATCCATCACTCACCCAACATTCCTTGAAATTTCACTCCATGCCTCACACATAGGGTGGTGTAGGAGTGCCAATACGCTTCGACGGGGAGAGTGAAAGGTGAAAGGAGAGAGAGAGAAAGTAGCGACCCAGCGGTCTCGTGCGGCGTAAGGATTGGCGACGCCCTCCCGACTTTGTCGAAAGTGCCGGACTGTCGGCTCCCCACCTCCATACCTTGAACCTCTGGCGGGGTAATCTTTTGGATTGGTGAAAGATATTAGTGTCTTACCTTCATTATCATTCTCAAGTTCCACGCTATCATTTATTTTGTTCGGATTACGGATCGCTGTTTACCTTTTCGGTAAATGCTCTAGTAGAGGGTCCCGATGAAGGCGGGAAACCACATACGGCCGCTAGAGTAGTGATGAATAGCTTAGATGTGGTGTCTAGGTTATGAATCACCCTCGTTTTGCTACGCAATCCACGGTAGTGAGGTAGGGAATAGGTGGTGACACCCTATTCACTGCTTCGTACTCCTCCACGTCCGGTTCGCGGAGTAGAGTCGAGACCGCATCGCTTGGTAGATGAAGTGCAGCCCTAAAATCGGTAATACTACGCTTAATAGAAAGAGTAGCCCCGACTTAGTCTAAGTCTTTGAAGGAACACATCACTTCCATGTTCACCTCCTATGCTTGACTCTCGATAGCTAGGAAGAGCGGACATAGCGCCCGCTCCCTATGGAAATTCGATACCGAACACTTTTGGGTGAAGTGCTACAACGGTACTTGTTGATATTTCTTACACGATCGCAATTAGGAATGCGAAAGAAATATATATGGGATATCTATCTAATCATGTTAGCTTTGATATGGGATTAACCTCATGATCCAACAAAGCGGAGTTAGGCGGTGTTAGTAGTGGGATGTAAACTTAGCATCATTATCCATAGTGGAATTGATCTCACCAGGATATGTACTCAAGGTATACCACTCATTTCTAGGCATTACCTATACACTATTCTGTCACCCTAGCAATAACGCTCAAAGAAATGCGGGGCATGGTATTTGTTGATTGGCCTTGATAAAAGAATAAACATGATATCTGCAAGAGCACAGATAGAAATACCAATTGTAGCACTTCACCGGGAGTAATCCAGGTATCGTATTTATATTTTACCACGGGGAAGGGAGTCTATGGAAAGTAGAGAGAAAAGGATATCTAATGATTTATGAAGTGATTTATTTATGAGATCCACTTACGGTAGTGTAATGCGAGTAGCCATATGTATCTAACATTACTCAACGAGGATAAGTCACAAGATAAAGATAATTATATAAATGATAATTACCCAAGTCTAAGATCATCATATGCCACTAGTATCATACGAGCAATTAGCATGTTATAGAAAGAATAGAATGAATATTCCTAAGATACTCCTAATCGTATATGTCAAATGAATACTACAATTAGTGCAATACATCTAGCTATCATGGCAAGGTTGGATTACATCTACACATGGCAAGCATTACCAATAACAACCAAGGGCGAAACTTGATCATTACCGTAATTATAAGCTCGACTAGTCCTACATTCGGAGGGTGGATTCCAAAGGACTCAACGGAATTTGTCACTCTCGCGATCTACCACGGCCCGGAATGTAGGGTGCAATTGCGGATAAACGTTGTATAAACACCACGTTTACACATTGCTTATCACCCACATAGTGATCATCTATATGGATGCTATACAATTCCATGCATAAAATATAAAAGCAATCTCACTAAACTAAACATATAATCATAGCAAGCATAAACACATATCAATAAGAATATAATAATTATAAAGATCAAAGCCATAACAATAGTGTATCAATAATAATACTTCGGTCGAATTCAAGAGCCGAAGAACAATGCTCTTGCTATTGCTTGACTATCGGGAACTTAAGATGAACTTGATCTTGAACTAGAACTAACTAGTTAGCTAGCTATTTCTAGTATGATGAACTAGGGCTTAGGTCTAGACTTGGCTGGACTTGATGGGTATGAGTTGATTATGAATTAGTTCTTAGCCACAGGGTCGGTGGTCTTCTTATATAGGACTTGGCGATGAGCGTGAACCCTTGGATCAAACCGACCTTCAACAACGGTGTAGATACAACCTCAAAGTCGTTAGTAAACCGACCTAGAAAGGAGAGGCGACGGGGGTGACCCCACCTGGCGGCCGCCTATGTAACCTTGGCGGTAGCCCGCCAGTGGAGTGCCACCTTGGCATCCGGTCTTTTTACGGTGTCCTCTGGTATCTTCTAGAATGTTTTAGTCCACTTTTTCGGGTTGAGTTACTTCACGGTCAAGTCTTGTCATCATATGTCTTGTATATTAGGAACTTTCTCCATTCTTCTCTGCATTTATCTATCAAGTCCACGGAAAGTCACGAATACCAAAACTCTTGGAATTATGTTAGTTAGACCCCCTAGACTTATGTTTGGTCTTTGACTTGAGCCCTTATTTCATGTTATTTAACTTATAATATTATGCTATAACGGTGTCAACGGTACTTTCCGTGCGCTTGCGGACTTTGCTTTGCTACGCTAAAAATACCGGCAAGCATTTAAAGCCGTTGCTTGGGAACGGTTTATCGTTATAGTTTGCAAACCTAGTTTATCGATGTAAGGATTGGCGGCGCCCTCGGTTGTCGGAGTGCGGACACTGTCGGCTCCGCCTCCATACCTTGAACCTCTGCGGGTAATCTTTTCGGATTGGTGAAAGATATTAGTGTCTTACCTTCGATATCATTCTCAAGTTCCACGCTATCATTTATTTTGTTGAGATTGCGGGATCGTTGTTTACCTTTTCGGTAAATGCTCTAGTCGAGGTCACGATGAAGATGGGATACCTTATGCGGCGCAAAAAGTAGTGATGAATAAGCGTGAGGCGTGGTGTCTAGGTTATGAATCACCCCGTTTGCTCACGCAATCCACGGTAGTGAGGTAGGGGGGATAGGTGGTGGCAGCCCTATTAAGCCTCTTGTACTCCTCCACGTCGGTTGCGAGGAGTGGAGGCTGGAGGCAGGCATAAACGGCGGACCAAGTGCAACCGGTGCCCAGTAATACTAAGCAATAGAAAGAGTAGCGACTTAGTCTAAGTCTTTGAAGGAACACATCACTTCCATGTTCACCTCCTATGCTTGACTCTCGATAGCTACGAAGAAGCGGACATAGCGCCCATTCCCTATGGAAATCGATACGGAACATAAAGGTGAAGTACTACAACGGTACTTTTCCGTGCGCTTGAGACTTTCTTTTGCTACAGCTAAAAATACCAACAGATTAGCTATTTGTCTATTTAGTTGATGACGTAGGAGGACCAACTCAATTTTCAGTTTTTATGTTTTTCATTTAGTTGACTGATCATGTTTTTTCATACAGTTTATCTTTAATAACATAATCATATAACATGAATTTAATTGTGTTGGAATGTTGTACTATTTCTTTTGAAGATGCACATAGTAATTACCACTCTCTAGAATCAGAGTGAGTATTGTTTTGTTATCAAGTATCATCTTTAATTTCCATTATATTAGCGCCGCCTATAGTAGTATGTAAATAATCTACCAAAACTAATAGGATCTGCTACATATTCTACTTTTACTCTTTCACCGGCATATACACACTCCCGACCTCACAACAATCCATAACCCCCTACAGCAGCCCTCTCCACTAAAAAGAAAACTTTGTCCATCAAGAATCAGATCGAAAGAAACTACTCTTTCTCCGGCTTCCCATCGATCTAGCTTAGGCGAGCAGGCGGGGTGGATCATCATGGATGGTTCTACAACAGAAGAGGCTTCACCGTGTGAGCGGGAATCTGACGGGCCGCTGCCATATCCCGGGTTCTGGGGACCAGGTGACGTTGCGATCCATGGCCATCGCCGTGGTGCTCGCGGCCATCTTCTCTTTGGTCACACTGCGGATCCACATGACCATTGGGGTGGTAGGCACTCCAAACTTATGCCTAGCAAAACGTCCTGAGCTTTCTTCTCCGTGAGAAAGCCTCGTCTCCCTGCAGCAGCGCTACTGGCATTCCTGCAGCTCCCTTCACGCGCCAGGAGAATATCTTCCTCAGACCCGTAGTGTGATCACCTGCGTTAACCCTGCAACTCGGTATGCTGGAAACAAC
The DNA here is from genome assembly GCA_015847255.1 of Hyparrhenia diplandra. Taxonomy (NCBI): domain Eukaryota; kingdom Viridiplantae; phylum Streptophyta; class Magnoliopsida; order Poales; family Poaceae; genus Hyparrhenia; species Hyparrhenia diplandra. Next base: position 52,133 of record JADLZK010011942.1, on the reverse strand, counting down.
TTTTTATTCTACTTCTGTGTGGAGCACCCTCGATCTACCTGTGTTTTCTAATGTAAGTCAATTCGTCAACGAATTGTGTTAAGGTTATATAGGTGTTTCTGGTAATTTACCTGCTTGCTCTGCAGCGCGTAACAAATTATTGTAGTAGCCATTCGAATTTGACCAAGTTCTCGACTATCTTCTAGTAGGTGGTTTTGCCAGAAATTACATTATTGCAATGAACGCTCAGGGTTGCGAAATCTCTTGAGATGATCCTGACAAAGCAGACATTATTGACCGCATACCCAACAGGAAAAATACGCGCTATTCCTTTTACTTACTGGTCTGGTCGCGATAACATTGATGCTGCCACTGGCACAGGTAACTTGTTTTTAATTACCAAATACTCCATTCATTCTAAATTATAAGTAGTTTTTGATTTTTCTAGTCTAGATACATAACTATGTATAGCTATATGTGGAAATATGTTACTAAAAAATGTATATATATGCCTTAGCAAAACTTATGAAATTTAATCCGGTTAGATAATGGGCTTTAACCGTGGTTTGAGCCTGGACTAGGCCTTTAATTCCGCATGATACTAAAGTGCATCTTCACGATAATTTAAATCCGTAGACCTCTTCCGTACGTGTGAAATTCGAGGAGCTCAAGACCTCTTGTCTCGCGCAGAGCATTTCTCACCAACTCAACCACACAACACATGTGACTAATTCATGTGCGATCTCTTTTGAAGTCGTCGAGCTTTGGTCTTGGGTAGTCTGGGTTGGAGAGCTAGTTAGTCCTAATAAGTGTTACTGACCAGGACTAATAAGGTTGCAGAATCTTCCGCTTGATAACACCAAACCCGACTAAAGGATGATTTTTTAGTCCTTATTGTTGTTACTAACCGAGGATAAAAAGATCCTTTAGTGCCTTATGAAATTTGGATCCGGGACTCATGCTTAGTCCCAAACCAAACACAATCAGGCTAAAGGTGCAAAAAGTACCGAAAGACTTGTTACAATCTATAATGGAAAGCGAGTGCCACTTATATATGTATATCATCGTCAGTCCAAATTCATGATTCTTTTCGCAAGTCCTTGAACCATGTGTAGTTAAAAGTCCATTTCATGAAAAAAGGGCTATAAGCCACATTATTCTGACGATAATATCAAAAGCATTGCAAAAGCTCAGTGAATTACTTAGAAAATTTGCATATGTTACTCCAACGGTAACGGGCCAATAAGTTATATTAATGGGATAATCATCTGTGTATAAAGAGCATTCTTAATTTTTTATAAAACCTTTTTAATTTTATATAGAGCAAAAAGTTTTTTTTAGCGGCCAAGGCCAGGCGTATTATTTCATTAAAAAGGAAAAAAGTTCAAATAGTTACACGGTAACCATGTAGTTACCGAAAAGAAAAACCCCGCATATGAGCTACTGGATACAGCATATGGTGTTACATAGATAAAGGTGATAAAGATGTGCGACGAAACTGGAGGAGATGGCACGGTCGTCACGCGCCAACACCCTCAAGGCCCTCCACGTTGAGCTCCATGGGAGGATAATAGGTCAAACCCCGTCAAAAGAAGCCTTTCCAAACGCGGCGCTTGGACCGGACATGCCACGCCTGGGAAATGCGTTCCCTCCCCTTACCTTTAATGGCGTATAAGCGCTCTCCTTGGTCGCATATGCGCTGCCTTACGAGCAAGCATCAGCCGAGCGCGAGGGGGTCGCTGCAAGCAAGCGCTGGTCGCTTCCCGACGTGGCCGTGCAATGCGGCTACACGCGCGCCAAGCACACGCGATGGTTGCCGCCGCCGGAGGCGGAGCCGCTGGTGCCCGGGCCCGGATTTCCATGAGGCGAGCCAGCCGCCGCAGTAATACTCTACGCATCTCCGCTTGCCGGCCGCATGTCAATCCAAAACCGGGTCCGCTCCACCTCGCAGCAGGACGCAGTGGCGCCACCTCGGCCGGTACTCATGGTGCCAACAGAAATCCTCGATCTCGGTTGTCGGATCGCCCCGCAGCGAGGCAGCGTGTGACAACCTTCGGCAAGCTAGACGCACATTCCGGAGGCGTCTCGAGGGGAGCAAGCAGTTCCCTCCCCAGACGTAAGGGCCTCCACGGCATCGGGCCGAGGTCGCGAACTCCGGCGCCACCAGGATCGGCACCGCACCCGGGCGTGTGTTGAGAGCGCGGCAAGCTAGCCAAGCGCGAGGTCCGTGCCACGGGCTTCAAATGGGCATCGGTCCCCAAAACGGGAGGCCTGCAGTGCACTTCTTGACGCGCGCGCCGCCAACGGGTCGATGCGTACCGCGCTGGCCTACGCGCAGTGGTGACCATCGCAGCAAGGGTCAATCGTCGTGATCCCGGCTCGGCTGACTCAGCCGCTAACTCGCGAAAGGCTTTTGTCAGCTTTGTCACTGGCCACGGGCTGCACTACTCGCCGACGCATGGTGGCTGCATACCGCGCTTCACCGCGCAGCGCGTGCGCATCGCTCGCCGACGTAGGGACCTCCCCGCAGCGTCGGTCGCATCGGCCGGCTGCAGGGAGCCGCGCAGGGATCCTCCCCTGACGCCGGATCGCGCTACGCCAGCCTCGACTCGCCGAGCCCCGCAGCAGCCGCCACCGCGTAGCGCGCATAGACAATCCCCGCCGAGTAAGCGCCAGAGGTGGACGCACTTTGCGTGTTGTAATCCCCGCCCGCGTCGCGCTCGCGCGCATAAGGCGTGAGGCAGCTGGACGCAGGGACGCGTAATCGGGCGGGCGACGTGAAGCCCGCCTCGCCAAGCGCCATAGCTGAAAGCAGGCCGGGCCGAGCCGAGCGACGTACTGTAAAGCCGTGGCCGGGCTTCACGGGCCGGCGAGGCAGCGCCTGCCCACGCCGCCGCTTCTCGTGACTAGAGTGAAGCCGCCGCCGCTGGATTAGGGGCGACGACGCATGAGGAGGGCTCAGCAGGCCGCAACACACCCACGCACGGCGGTGGACTTTGTGAGCTGCGATTTCGACGCTGAGGTCGCGCAGCCGCGCTAAGCCGCTGGTGAGGGTGAGACACGCGCCGCAAGCAGGCCAGCTGGCCAGGCTCCTCCGCGCCGCACCTCAGCCGTGAAGCGAAGCAGGGCGCTCGCTAGCAAGCGCGCCGACGACGCGCGTTCTGCCGGGCGTGTATGGGCGGCGCATAGCACGTCTGCTCGCGCCGGCTGTCGTTCTGCGACGCAGCCGCGCGGCTCCGCGGCACGCCAGCGCTGGGGTGGCGCTAGCCTCGCCCCCGCTTCACGCATCGGCCCGCCAGCCGCTGCGCTGTAGTAGACGGACAACCGCTACCGCCACGACGAGCGGGCCTCCGCTCGCACGGCGGTAATCCCTCCTCGGTCCGGCAAATGGAGAAGGAGGCCGCCTACCCACCGCATACCCTGGCCCCCGAACGCAGGGAGATGGGTGGTGGGGAGGCGCTTCGGGCGAAGTCGGGCCAGCCCGGCGGGCGGGAGTCGCCGCGCAGCTCTGGGGCGCATTTGAGGCGGCGACGTGGCCTGAGCGAGGGCCGCACGAGCACTATCTCGCCCCCACCCACCGCGACGCCGAGAGGCCATGGCGTGGGGATGACAGTGATGCGGCACGCGGACACGAGGTCGGGCCGCGGGTCGGGCCGAAGTCGCAGCCTCGCCCACCTCCCGCCGCCGACGTAGGGCGTACGCAGAGCGCGCGCGCGCAACTCGGCGAAAACTGGCCGGGAGGCGAGGAGAGAAGACGAAAGCGTAAGGGCCTCGGGACGCGCGGAGTCGTCGCGCAAGACCGCCCCCGCGGCTGGGTAACGGGCGATTTACGGCGACGGGAGCCCTCGAGGGGCACCGCGAGGCCGACGCTGAGTGGTGGCCGTGCCCCGAATCTTCGCCGGGCGACTTTTACTTGGCGAGGGCGAGATCCGAGGACCGCGCACCGCAGCCGGAGGAACGCCGAGGCGGTGGCAGCACGAACCGGGTCCCTCCCTGGCCGCGCGCAGGTCGTGGGATCGTGCACCGCTGCCGCCACGCGAAGCGCGCTGCCACCCGCTCTCCGCGACATACGCCATCACCGCCCGCCGGCGCTGTGACGGGGTACCGCCTCTCGCTGCCCCCTCGCCGAGCCTCGAGGAGGAGGAGCCGGGGGGCCATGGATCCGTGACGCAGTAGTTCGGATCCGGGCTTGATGGAGGTGAGGGGGGCAGGGATGGCCGGCAGCGGGGCGGCGCCCGCTCCGCCCGCTGGAGAGCGTCGGGAGGGTCGGGTAAACGGGAGGAAACATTTCCTTTATAGAGCAAAAGTTGTTCCACAGTTCATCACACGTAAAAAAATAATACAACTAAACAGTGCCGTATATAGCTTTAAAGATAACAAATGTGTGGGTGCAAAACTCTTGCTCCTCGGAGGACTCGGGAGGTATAAATTGTCGACTGAAGCAACACTACCTGCAAAACTCAGGGCGAGAATTTAATTGTACTGATCTCCGGTGACTTTTATCCAATATAATAAACAAAGGAGTATGCATTTTGTTAGTAGCTAGTAAGGTATCCATTTGGTTTTGCATAAAAGGCATTTATTTGAATTGTAAATGTGGAAATATACAAGCATTAAAGCTAAAGCATGGTTTAATTAAATAAGCAACTAACATTTGGATCCTTAGCATGGTTTAATTAAATAAGCAACTAACATTTGGATCTCGATTTCTTCCACGAGTTTGTTTCAATTCACAGCGACTCTAGTAGTATCTACAAGAATAAAAAATTTATAGCATTTGATAAAAATATTTTGCAGAGGGGTATGCATTAACCCTACCAAGGACGCCCCCGCAATGGTAATGCTAGTCTCAGCTACGTAGTCGGTGATGTGTAGGTGAGAGACAAATAAAAGACTATTTTATATTATTGACCCAAATTCTCCTCTCACATATGGCTTTATCTTGTGAAATAGTCTAGCTATTTGCTTGTATGGCGGGACTACTCTCTTCTATTTTTTTCGGTTAATGTCACATCCAGCTCAAGCCAAAATAGCTAACATTCTGAGACGCCCTAAAGACAAAGGATATTAATCATAATGATCCATAGGCACGTAAGTGATCAATGCCTCAACCTTTTCCCAATCAAGCCATGAATACCCACATGAACGGTTTTGATAGGTATGGTAATGACATCTCATCTAGCCAGCGTCAACTTCATACCGAAAAATCTATGGGCAGACCAGTAGTAATTTGTTTGTCACATCCATATATGACTAATGGTTTGTACAAGTATGTTCACGATGTACTACCATAATACACAGTGCTTAACCGGCTTAAGAACTACACCATCAAGACCTACCCGTCTTGCCATGGTTCCGTCGACCATTCATCATCATTGACATCCTCTTTTGAGAAATTTTACATTATATCCTATATTTATGTCGTTTTCACAAAACATGTTTACCATCTTTAATCTAAAAATTTATTTTAATGTAAAGAAGGAAAATCGTGATCCTTGTTGTTTTTGGAAAAACACTTGCACGAGCCTAAAGGGAGCCATCTCCGGCCCAACGCCGCTACCCTTTTACTTACGGAAATTTAAAATTTACCGTCCTTATGTTCGGTTGCCGCGCTTTTATTTTAATAACTAAAATTGATACATGAATGGCACACAATGCTATATATTTGCCAATTTGGATGACATGGCAAATGTGCTAATTCACCCGCCGGCAGGTACATGTGTGAGAAATGACCTTTATGCCCATGTTTACTTATCCTCTTGCACGTGAGTCCAATTTTTAGTATCACCTTTCTCCCGCTCCCATCTTCCATCGATGGCGAACCTAAGCAACACATACCCGTCGTCACTACGCCTTCTACCACATCTCACATTTAGCTTGCTCTCTTCCCTTTTGCGGGTAAATTAGTTCCGCAATCCTCGCCACAATCATAGATTCTAAGTTCTATGATCTGCCCTCCAATGTTATTGGGGCTACCATGTTTGTCGGCGGTGCCAAGAAGTTGTGCTCCTACACGCCTATACTCGACACGTGCCTATACCTACCGAAAAAAAAAGAAGAAGAGGCTAGCTAGAGTTTGGGGATGAACCCCAGATAGGTGGGTCCACCCATGGAGAGTAGTGAGAGGGAGAGAGGGTATGTGGGGGACCACATGAGAGAGGATGAGAGATGGAGACAAATCACAATACTCCCAAGTTTATAGAGTCATGAAGTTATTAGCCAATTGTAAGCGTAATCCATGAAGTCCCGAAAACAAGTAAAATACTAAAGACCAAGTAATTTCGGCTCGTGGGCTCACGAGCTAAAGCCAGCATCTTTGCCCGGGCCAAGTTAAAAAATATAAACAGCCGGAGAGCCGACCAAGCGGCCTACGAAGTTTTTTGTCCAACTCCACGGTAGTGTAGGTGTTAGGAGCTGCTTTGGGGAGAGTACCCGGCTCAGAGGTGTCAGGTGGTGTTTGGTTCCCGTCGCACCAACCCCAAAAGACTACGGTTCCCGCCACATCAAATCTTTTTAACGATTTATAAAAAGTTAAATCGTAAGTACATAAAAAACTAATTGCCTGATGAAAAGTTGTGAGGCCGAATTCCTTGGCTGGATTAGTCGTGATTTGGATAATAATTACCAAATCCAAAACCAAAAGATGTTGTTAAAATTTAACCCAAAATATTTCACCACCTATACAAAAATATATATATATACATAGCGACGGGAGGACTACCTCAGCCCTCTGCGATGACAAATTTTTAAATTTTCCTTTTTTTAAGATCTCGACAGCACATGACGACTTTCCTTCGGAGGCAGCGTGGGCCTTCGTTCCGTCGCCCGAAAGGACGCCGGCTGAAGCTGTTCCCAAGCCCCCGGCCATGGCCCAAACTGGATTATCAAACGCTGCCTCGTGGCCGGGGGCGTGCTAGCTGCCACCTAGTCGGCGCGCGACTAGGCAGGCCCAGCAGGCCGGCCCAGGCCCGCCCAGTGGCCGTCGTCGTCCCCTTCGTCGTCCCGTCCGTCGCCGTCGTCGTCCTCGCCCCCGCCCCGCCGCGTCCCCGCCGCCGGCGCCCTAGAGCGCCGGCGGCGGCAGTCCCTCCCCTCTCTTCTTCTCCCCACCGTAACCTAGACGCCATGGACGCCGCCGCCATGGAGGAGCTACGCCCGCCGCCGACCCATACCCAGCCGGATGGGCCTCTCCCTGGCCCTGGCTCGGTGACGCCCCCGCCGCCGTGCTCACCGCCTGCCGCCGCCGCCGTGGGGCGTCAAATGCCGCGGCCAGGCCGGCCGGGGCTCTTTCTATGGCCGGGGGGAGGAATGGGGAGGAGAATCGCGGACCTGGGCGGGGGAGCGCTCACGACCCTAAAGCGATGGCGAGCGGCGGCCCTAAATCGACGGCGAGTGAACGACGAAGACGACGACGCGCGCGCGACGAAGAGACGACCCCAAGACGACGACCCGAGCAGGCCTTCCCCACTCCCTCCCGCGGCTTCATATATGGTGCCCGCACCGGCTCACCGCTGGGGGTTCTCTCCGCCACATCCTATCAGGAGATTGGAGGAGGGAGCCGAGGCTGACCGCACAGCCAGGCTCGGAGCTGCGGCATCCGCCCGCCCTGTGCCCACGTTGAAAGGGCCAATGGATCCCTGGAAGACGAGGGAGACGACATCTACATCCTCCTTGCCCCCCCTCCTGCTCCCCTGTTGCCAGCCACCATTGGCTAATGGCGTCGTAGACGCTTCCATGGGTGATGCCCCTCAGTGTATTCGACAATCGACAGTATGAGCAAAAGGTAAACATTTTGCTTTTCTTTTCCTTTTTAGTCTTGCTTTCTGATTTTGTATGATCCCCTTCTCTATCAGTTATGGATATTCAGGTTCAGAGTAGTAGAGATTGACATATAAGTTCAATGGAGTTCAATGCAATTGATGGGATGGGGATTGTACCGATGTCTGTGCTCTTTGTCGCAAAGCTTCTAACATGTGCCCCAACCTGTGCCTCATGTAGGGGTTTGCAAAGCTTCTAACATCTTCCCCAACCTGCGCCTCATGTGGTGTTAGGGAATGTAAACTGCGCTATGCAGTTGGGGTTGTCTTTTTGTACTATTTTGGGTTGGTAAATGATTCTTATGCCATAGCCTCTGAGGTTACCAGCATGCTCTGCACAGAACCAAATTTGTTCTATTTTAGCAATGCATGTGCAGGCTGCTCCATGTCTGCATTTTTTGTGGTCTTGTGTGTGGGCAACAAAACCCTGACCCTGAGGTCACTCCCATTTCATACTCACACATCGCCGATTTGTTCTATTTTTAGCAATGCATGCATGTGCAGGCTGCTCCATGTCTGCATTTTTGTGTGGTCTTGTGTATGTGGGCAACAAAACCCTGACCCTGAGGTCACTCCCATTACATACTCACACATCGCCCTCCAGCATCCTAGAACTCTGACTTCTGATGCTGTTACTGTTGTGCTAGGGTTTCCCCACTCACCACATCCATGCCTGACTTGGTCATTGGGGTGACAACTCCCTCTCATAGTTGGGTGCATCAGGGTTGACTGATTCACCGATATGGTTCACCTTTCGATGATTTTTTTTTCCATATCTGTCTTCTTGCAGTCTAGGTGGGGTAAAAGGAGGCTTTTTCATTAATTTCTCCCATGTAACTCTAGTTCATTGTTGATGTTGAATTGTTGCATATTGTGCACGCATGTGGGTGGGTAAGTATCCTTTGAATCGCATATGTGCTATCTCATCTATGGTTTTGGAGAACCTATTATACATCATAACCTAGTATTTCTGCTCCATCCATTTCTGTTCTAGACATCGATCTTGATACTAGGAAACATTGGGTGTAGCTCTTTTTAGTTATGGTTAGTTAGAGAAACAATTGACAAGGCAAGCCACAATGTCTACATCTCCAACAATGGATCAATGCAACCTCATCATTGACCAACACCACACAAAAGTTACTTATTCACAGTAGAGTAAAGAAAACAACAAGGCCACAATAACACCACAAGACAGAACACTAGGAAAACTTCATGTTCTTATCTAGTGTGGAGGCCTTCATATGTCCTTCTCCAAGGCTTCCTTTGTAGTTATTTTTCTTCATTGTGGAGAAGGATGGGTAGTGCAAGTCATCGATAGCTCTTTCTCTTTTCCATCAACCTTCTGCTTAGCAAACCAAGTCTCGGACTCCTTGTAGCATTTCTAGACACTGAAGCCACCTATGTTAGAAAACAGTTATCACATTCATCATGCAAGGAACAAATCCAGTGTGCTTGCAATCCCAAAATGCCTTCATTAAGAAAAATTAAATTTACTATTGTAACACTTTTGGCATTCTCACCTTTTTAGCATGCAACTCTAGTCAAAATCAAAATTGTATAATCAAGAGATGAGCAAGAAAAACACACAATAGGGAGATGTTTTTTATTTTTGTTACCTTAGTCGGTGAAACATTTGTATCTATAATCTCTATAATTAATTGAACTATATACATGCAAGCTTAGGGGGACACATGCTCCTGCCCCCCCCTCCCCTCTCAATAATCTCAGCGATGTTAGCCCTGATGGCCAAGGATTTTGAGCTGCAACACCCATTTGTTTTGTTCCTGCTTAATACAGCTGGGGCCATGAGAAACATGTTTGGTTGCGTGCATCCTGCAGCTTTTTGCTCTCATAGGCACTCATCTGCATGATGTCGCCACTCATCCACTTCAGATGCCCGGCAAGCTCAACAAAAACGCCCATCTCGCACCTCCCACCAAGGCAAAAGGCTGCAGGAAGTGCAGGTCATCCCTGTCCTGGCCATGCGCACACAACACGCTCCTTGTGTCACCGATCAAAGTCGGAGGGCGCACAACTCCTTCCCATCCCTAGTCGAGGTTGGTTAGGGAAAGCCATCCTCGCCAGGCGGGCTACACATTAGGTCGGGTGGCGTACCATGGGAAGCTGGAGCCCAGCACTTGGCACACATATGGCAAGACACAAGAGATGGAGACACATGTGTCAGGGGGGTCGGTGAGCGTACCATGGGGAAGCTGGAGCTCCAGTACTTGGCACATATGGCAAGACACAAGAGATGGAGACACAGGTGTGCCTGACCGGATGGATTCCCTGCCTGACGAAGTGGGTCTCACAGATAGCAGTGACTACCAGTGTACACATCTTATATGTCCCATCTATTCCAATCTCTTCTATCAAAATCCTCTCAACCAAACATGAGATGGAACAATGTTAGCAACCGATTGAGAAGCAGAAGCGGGAAAGGGAAGAACAGAGGAGGTAGACGAGGATAGCTTGATTCAGAATTCGAGTTCAGGGTTATTACATACTTGTACCTTCCGTGCCTTTCTCTTTGACATATAAACAATCTGATTACATGTTCCATTCAGGGCCGGTCACTCTCTAGTGTTGGGCCGACACAACAAGAACTGGCCGCAGCCTGGTTGTCACGCTGACAGGCGAGGGGCAATGGTTATGTGGCTGACCAACAATCATATTCCTAAAACTCAGACCCACGCTTGTTCAAAACCAAGCTACTGAATTGGGTATGCCAATTGGTCCTGAACACTGGTGACAGCAACTCTGTTGTCTTTGAATCAATGGAATTTGTATTCCCTTCAGAGAAAACAGAAGTACCTATTGTCAGTAGCCAGTACCATGTAATTTGATCAAACTCTAAACGGTAGTTGTAATAACAAAATAGATGAAGTCATTAAGTGTGATTTCGTGCATATACGGGACCACACTAATATCTAACAATATTAGGGTACACCGTTCATAAGTCGTTATGGCTTTTTCTAGAAAAGCCATAACGACTTATGAACGTGTTACGTTTCACTGAGCCATACCTGTTATTTAAATCTTATAGAATGAGATATGAGTGTGTTGTTGTCCATGCATATACAATGTGCATGCATGTCCCTTTCATTTCTTCGCCTTCATTGCACTTTTAATGGTGCGTTTCTATATGTATATCACATCATCACCCTTAGTCATATTCATATTATGCTTTTTATTCGATATAAAAGGAAGTTCTTTATTTGCAATCGATTGTATGCTATATATGGATAATATTCCAATGACATAGGGCTACGACCCCTGTCCAAAGTGACAAAATAAGGACAAAAGTGTTAAGTGAAAGCTCATCTACTACTACTTTTGGCCCATATGGCCCATATGATTATTATATATAGCTTCATAATGGAGTGATTGATAATCTTTGGTGATCCCTCAGGTTAGTTTCACAAAGATTCCAAATATTTGTTTCTTATATGTTATTACACTAGATTTTTAGAAACTGGGTTTTTCATAAATCATGAAAAATTATATTATTACTATATTTGTCTCAAAAAGAAGTTAATTTTCGTCCTAAATCAAATCATCTTTTAGTTTAGCCAAATCTATAGAAAATATCAACATTTATGACATCAAATGGATATACTATAATTAAAATATGTTTCATGATAAAACTAATGATACTGGCTTGATTCATAATGCAGGTTTCTTTTGTATATGTATAATAACCTAGTCAAACTTGACATGGCCTGGACTTAGGAAAACACAAAATGCATATAAATACCCTTTTTCTCCCTAGTAAAAACATCGCGAAATGGGTTTTTGTTGGAAGGAATGATATAAACAACTACTAAGGTGTCTACTTTATGTTTGTCTCTAATATAAACATTGTGAGCCGGTTTATCTTTAGTAAAAAGTAAAAACAACATAACTCACTGAAGGCTTTTCTTCTATCTATATAGGTTATGATTGTTCTACTACAGATTGTTGTTTCCAACAACAGGCTCGGTTTTGGCTCATCTTATCAATAGTTTTCACACGCCGCAAAGGAGCCTATGCAGCAAAAGTTCTGTCCTTCTGAATGTAAATAAAAAGTCACAAGATTTTGTTATCTTCCTTTTTGGCCTTATGTAAATGTTCACCATCTTTTCAGGTTGCAGGTTGCCGCTATATTCAAAACATTTAGGAAGCTTTTCTTGGTCTATGTTCCAGTGGTTCTTCGCTGGAGGTGATAATTGTGGATTTCAGACCTTCCCCAATGTTTGAATTTAGAGCTATATAAGTGTAATAGGTGGGAAATCTTTTCCATATTATGCTACATAGAAGTTTACTTGTGATATTAAGTACCAAGATCAGAAAATAAATGCCTTTTTTTATACAATCAATAGTCCCTATCAGGGGTGGAGCCAGGCCTATGGCATCTAGGGCTATAGCCATCGGTGTCCAACAAAACTCCAAACTTACGATTATTATAAAAAAAAATAGAATGGACAGATAAATAAACTCATTTTAGATGAGATGATGCATCACAAGTCCATTCCTCAAAACAGTGTGGAATGACATCATTCCTCATACTGGTACTAATTATTAGTTTGTGAGAAATGGGGTGGTGTTGGATCAACTCATTCCATTCCCCCAAACCTACAAAAAAAAAATTGAGATGATGATGGACTACTTCATTCCACAAACCTTCATCCCTACTCCGTATGTTCTAAAAATATAAATGACTTGCAACACATGGAACATGGTAGCAACCAATTACCCATTCAATTACAAATTCTCTTTTTCAGCAGTATGTATTAATTATTAAAACACAATAGATGAGAGAGCTGCTGTAAAAAACTTAAACTACTGAAAAGCATTAGATCTGAACTTGAATACAAAATATTTTTTTAACAAATACATGCCATAGCTGCTAAGTACCAGTTGGATATGGGCATTGTGATCAAACACTTGCTACTTTTCAAGTTCTAAAAAGCAAATTGGTAGAACAAAAGTCATAAAAGACCAACAAAGCTAACCATTAAAGCTAATCTTAAGGTTGTTGGTTTCGTTCTAGTGAATTGAGAAAACATGAAGACCGCTGTACACAGAAGCCTCAAAATAATAACAATCTTTAGGTTGGCTGAAAATTTATATATAGGTGAGTAGGAAATAATTATTTCCTATAGTACCTACCAGCATATGGATGTTCAATGTTTGATTTTGAAACGTGAGTACTAATGAGTAATAGTATCAAGAATAAAATATGTTCTGCCATGATAAGAAATATAAAAGATGCTTAAATGAATAACTGTATATTTGTCTGTACACTGGACATTGTAAGAAGTGTCCGCACATACTATTTACAGTCTCAGGTCATAATAGTTGATGCTTTGATCAAACTTATGTCAAAATTTTTAAAAACTTTGACCTACAACAGTTTCAGAATATCTGGTTAAGAAGAAAATAAATCTTAGGTGACAAACAGTTTTCTCTTGGAAAGAAATTTGATGATCTAATACATTTTGCAGACATTATATGTACAGTGAAATGGAAATAGTGGTCATACTCAAAAAGCATCAAGAAACCAAATGACCACACATGACCTTTCTTTAAATCATTACGACCACTAGACACTTTTTGACTATGACCCCTATTTTCCATTTCAGTGTACCTGCAATATCAGAAAATGTGTTATATTATAAACATTTCTTTTCGAAGAGAAATCTTCACATATGACTTATTTTCTTCGAGCACAAATATTCTGAAACCAGTTAAAAAATTACTGAAACCTTCGTTGAGGTCAAAGTTTTGAAAGTTCTATCCTATAGGATTTCTTTCAAGATTCTTTTACCATCCTTGACAAGATACCACTGATCCTAACATGACACTACTAAAAGTTTGGTGACTTGGGTAACTAATTCAAATTATAATCCTTTACCTCTTGACACCTTTCCATGGACTATAGAATAACTCTTACCAAAACAAGCCAAAATCATTTCTTCTATATATTTTGTGTCATGTGGGGGACGGAACCTACACTAGGCGTGAGGCGCTAGGGACATCAGGTGCGTGGCCCGAGCAGCGGCCCCGGGCGCGTGCACGGCGAGCTGGCTAGTCATGGCTAGATAGGAAAGTTAGAGAGATTAGAGTCCTTTGTGATTTGAGTTCCTAGAATTGTGGGGCAAGGATCCCCTAGTCGGTTAGGGCCTAAGGCTATATATATTTGTAATCGGGCTATTGAGAAATCAAAATTATCAATCTATCTTCCACCTCTTCTAAACCCTAAAGCCTACGGTGAGGAACCAACCTCGCCGGAGAAGATGGACTCAGGCTACGAACTCGTTAGCCTCGGTCTAGCTACAGGGGACTAGGGTCATGACAACTTGGTATTAGCTATCAGGCGTTCCTGCGTCCTCCGCGCCTCTTCTTAGTCAGCCGCGCCGTTCGACGACGACCGCCATCCAGCCTCCTCGCACACGGTCCCATGGGTGACTTTGCGAGAGGGCCCTCTGGGACACCGTGGCCACCCTAGCCGCCAGCATCAGGACCTCCAGGAACAGACAGTGAAGGCTAACAGCCACTGGCAATCCGGACTTTGTCCACCGGCCAGGTGCCTCCTCTTCCGGCCTGGCCAGAGCAGACTCAGGGACATCATCACAATGTCGGCCACCCGGGTTCAGAAGATGGATTTCCCTAGTTTGACGGCAGAGTCGATCCACTCATCTTTGTCGATCGATGTGATTCCTTAGCGCCATCAACGTTGGATCATGGAAGAGGAGAAGGTGTGGATGGCTTCCTATAATGTTGAAAGAGAGGGGCCTAGCTTTGGGTACATCCGGCTCTAGGAAGATGGGGCACCTGCACGGCACCGGCTTCAAGGTGCTCTGAACATCGCTTGGCCCTCCGCTCGTCCCCGCTTTGTTTGGCTGGAGGATTGTCATTGCAGCTCGTCATGTAGAATATCAAGATCGCTTCAAGCCCTCTGCCACCATGGCCCCGGTGGGAAGAGATTCATGAATCGGTATTCATAGAGTGCTTTGCCGCCGCTCGTAATCTGGATTCGCATCACAACCGCCGGACTTTGGATCACAGCCATGAGTTTGAAGCGCGGCAATTGGAGTTGATGGAGTTGTCTACACTAGCCCGACCAGCTCGGCGCCCAGCGGTCTCCTCTGGTTTCACTGCACCACGCCCGTGCGGGCGCCTCGCTCTGCCTACTCCGTGGCGAGTGCGGCCACGGTCGGTGGAAGGGAAGCCTGCGGCGCCTCTCAAGCCGTCGGGGCGGCGCCGCCTTACTCGGCCTTTGCTTCAAGCGCAGCGAGATATTCGGGGGGCCTGTCGCGTATGCGGCTATTCTTCGTGTGGCGTGGCCATCGATGGCAACTTGGGGGGAGGAGTCGGTGGGTCGGTGGAGGAAGCTTCGGTTTTCTCCCTCCGCAGCGTGG
Source organism: Hyparrhenia diplandra (assembly GCA_015847255.1). Taxonomy (NCBI): domain Eukaryota; kingdom Viridiplantae; phylum Streptophyta; class Magnoliopsida; order Poales; family Poaceae; genus Hyparrhenia; species Hyparrhenia diplandra. The sequence goes on along the minus strand of JADLZK010011942.1, from coordinate 36,934 downwards.
CGGTGTGCCACCTGGCAACCGGCCCAGTCTTTGCGCCACCCTAGGCTCGGCGCTCGTGTGGCTCCTCGACGGTCGTATATCAACTTCGCCATCGGCGAGCGCAACAACCGCGCCTTGAGTTGCCATCGGCCGCCCTTCGACTCGCCGGCTATGGCAAAATGGAGAATCGGGAGAGGAAAGGTTGTCATGATCTGCGAATCTTGTCGGCGGCACCGCGTTCCGCGCGCGTCGATCTCTTAAATCCGGCGTGCCACTCGTCGGGTGTGACCTTGTCGCGGGACTCGGTTAGTGATCGGGCACCTGGGCCCCTGTCGTGCTGGGGCGTCGCGACGCGCGCCATGTCGTTCTAGCCGCGGGGCGCACCTTTGCGGTGTGCGCCGTCGGAAGCCTGCCATCTAGCGCTACTCGGCGGCCTCGCGCGCCCTAGCTTTGGGGCTCGGCGGCGGCCAATGGCGTCCCCTTGCCGGCGCTCTCTGGAATGTCGTTTGCGGAGGTGTGGCCCGACCTCATGGAGCTCCGCCCCTTGCCGGCCGTGGCCCGCCATCTCACCTGTTGCCCGGGGAGCGCCGCGATGTGCCGACCATCTGCGTTCCGTGGCGCACAAAGGCGAGTTGGAGCGGTGCTGGCCATGTTGGACATGGGCCTCATTCGAAAAGCTCTCTTGGCGTTCTCCTCCGGTCCTCCTCGTGAAGAAAGCCCGACAAATGGTAAGGGTTCGCGTGGATACCGCGCCCTCAAGCGCCATCGCTTTTGTCTCCCATCTCCGGGTCATCGATGAACTCCTTAGCCCGAGTTGAGCGGTGCGGTACTTCGCAAGCTTGACCTCGCTCGGGCTGTCATCGTGCGCATGTGGCCTAGTGACATCGACCGCGACGTTTTTAAGCGCCCATGATGGCTTCTATGAAGTTTTGGTCATGCCGTTCGGCCCTGCAATGTCTTGACCGCGTTCCAAGCTCTCATGAGCGGCGTGCTCCGCCCTCTACCTCCAGTTTGTGCTCATTTTTCTTTAGCGATATTTTGATCTACAACACCTCACGAGGCGGATCATCTCCACCACCGCGTCATCCTCGCCGCAGCCGCCAGGCCCCTGTTTGTCAGAGGTCAAGTGCTGTCGGCCGGCGTGGGCTCGGTCTGCCACTACCTCGGGCACGTGTCTCTACGTAGGCGGGCGTGGCCATGGATCTGGCCAAGATTGGCCGTCATCGGCGGCTGGCCCGAGCCGTGCCGTGCTGTGCATGGTTTCCTAGGCCTCACAGGCTACTATCGATTGCCGTCGGCAACTGCGGCGCAATTGCGAAGCCTCCTCTAACGGCGCTCCTCAAGAAGGAGGGGTTCGTGTGGACGGCCGATGCCACGGCGTTCACGCGCTCAAGGAGGCGTGACATCCGCGCACCGTCACGGCTCGCGGTTTCAGCAAACCCTTCATGGTGGAGTCTGTGACGGCGTCCACCTCGTCGGCGGCGGTCTTTGGTGCGGGACTTCGCCCGTCGCTGCCGATCGCCCGCGTGTGCCGGCGCGCGCTCTCTCCCTCGGCGCTTACGGGCGGGAGCTCATCGGGCGCGTCTGCGGGGAGGGGCGGCGTTTCATGGTCAAAGGCGGACCCTCTGACCTCAAGTTCCTCTCGACCGGCGCCTGCCCCGCGATTCCAGCGACACCATTAGGTGGAGCCGGCGCCGCTTTGATTTTCTATTGAGTACGTATGCGAGTGCGACGAACGGTGCGGCGCTCTCGCCGCCGTGACGTGAGGATGGCTCCTTCGCGGCGGTCTCGGGCCCCGGTGACTTCGCCAGGCGTCTTTGTCGCCGTAAGCACGTGATCACGCTCCGATGGCCATTCGCGGTGAAAGTCGGACGGTGCACGTCTTGTGGCGTGAAGGCTCTGGGCGACATGGTGCCGCCTCTGGACGGGCGCCTGCGCCGGGAGATCTTGGCGATCCACGGGGCGGCCACGAGGGGTTCACCGCCGCATTTGCATCGTCTCGTCGTGACTCCCACTTAACATCGGCGCCTCGTGCGAATTAGTCCGTCGAGCACATCATCCTGGCGACTTCTTCTTTGCCGCTACCGTGCCCTCTCGCATTTGGGCCGACACCTTCTCGACTTCGTGGAAGCCGCCTGGCGTCTAGGGAGAGCGGTCATCTCCGTCATCGACCGGTTCGTAAAGTATTGCCACTTCCATTTCCATTGGCACACCAACTCCGTTGAGACGTTAGCGCGGTGTTCTTCTCTCGATATCGTTCGTCTCCGCGGCGTTGCCCGATCCATCGTGTCAGATAGGGACCGGTGTTCACCTCGGCGTTACGGAGGCGAGTTGAGTGCACCTCCCGGGCTCAAGCTACACATGAAGTCGGCTTTCCATCCCAATCGATGGTGACGAGGCGGCCATGCCGTGTCATTTGTGATGTATCTCCGCTTCACTGGGAGATTGCCCCGCCGATGGGCGTGGTGATTCTTGCGTGGGCGGTACACCTTCAACCACGATTTACCGGGCGTCCCTCTGCGACACTCCATTCGGCGTCGGTGTGCGGGTGACCCGCCCTCCTCCGCTCTACGGGCACGCGCGACCACGGTGGTTGCGGTTTGCACGGGGAGATGGAGCTTGGGAGGAGCCTTCGGCTGATCATCCGCTCACCGGCTGGAACAGGCGCAAGCCGCCCTTGAAGCGCCACTACGATCGTGGGCCTGGCTGCGCCTTGGCAGGCGTGCGGGCGTGTCCCTCGGGTTGTCAGGGCAAGTTGAAGGCCGCTACGTCGGGGCCATACCGCGTCGTCCCGAGCTCATCAGCGGCGTTGCTGCTCGTCTGAGCTCCCACCATCGGCGCCTCTCCGATGTATTCCATGTCAACGTCCTCAAAAGTTAGTGGGCCAACCACCGACAGCGGTGCCCTCTCTTACGCCCATTCATCACGGCGGATGGTTCGTACTCCGCTCAGCGTCGGCGTGCTCGTGTCGCGTGGTGTTCGCCCGTGCAGGTTCCAGCGGCAAGGAGAGACCTGGAGGATCTTGATGACTTCCGTGCTCGATATCGGAGTTTCAGCTCGAGGGGCGAGCTGGCTCTCGAGGCGGAGATGTCATGTGGGGACAGACCTACACTAGGCATAAGCGCGCCCTTTGGCGCGTGTTACGTGTTAGGGCGCGCTGCAGCCGAGCTGGCTAGTCGTGGCTAGATAGGAAAGTTAAGAGATTAGAAGTCCTCCTATGTTTTTATACTTACAGATTCTATTTTGATTTCTCTGCATCATTTGTTGGTCTGGGTATGATTGTCCCACATGTTGTAAACTTTGGGTTGCTGTTTGGGGCCATCACCTCTTGGGGATTATTATATCCTTTCCTTCAAAGTAAAAGAGGGCAATGGTATCACACCGACAGTCCTACAAGTTTAAATGGAATGAATGGATATAAGGTACACTTGAATGATGATTATGCATATTTACTTTATCATTCTGTTTTGTTTCTCAAATGCAAACGGTGTCTACGATGCAACTTTGTGCTAATAGGATAAACCATTTCCTATAATCTTTTGTTTATTGAACTATGCCAGGCCCTTATTACTAGCAGTTTATGAAACAACTTAATCTTAAACAAGGAAAAAATAAGAACTTGTGTTACAACGCTACCTGGTCAGCTTCTGTTCGACATAGGCCCCATTTGGGGGGTATGTAACACAGCTTCATGCATGGCCGAGGGAAATGATGGAGAGAGCTACGAAACGGCATAAAAAAAGAGCTTCACCCATGAAGCTGAAAAACAGCTCACAGCATCTCATGAAGCTTTTGGTGAAGCTATGACAAACAGGGCCTTAATTATTCAAACAACAAATAAACCTACATTTCATTGCACACTATGCGAAACACAAAATAACTGCCGAAGTCAGAACCCCAAATCACTGCTTCCAGTAGAGGATAATCAGCAGTGATATGGAGGTGGCCTATCACTGCTGGTTTGATGACCCAATAGTGATAATGTGCTATCACTGCCAGGTTTCATGACTCGGTAGTGATATATCACCTGTGTTTTAGGTTCGTTTGGATGAGAGACCCTGGAGCCGTATTTTCCTGGCTCCAACACTTCTGTATCTTGCCTGTGCTTCGTTTGGGAGCCCTGATGAGATTCCTGAACCAGGCAAGTGCATGTGCAGCCAGGCAAGCAAAATTGTGGGCTGGGGCTGCATCGAGCAAAAATATTAAATATATGTTTCTTTCTACTGCGCAGTCTACTGCACGTGCACGACTAGTTTCTCCAAGGTTGAACTGTAGTTCTACACACACTCTGTTCGTGATTTTATATATCCAAAACCATTCAAGTTTAGATTATGTTAGCAGTGTAGAATATGTTGTGACATTCACCACCATTTTTAGAATTCTAAACATGTTCTTGTTGATGTTACATCCAATTTTATAGTTCTTATGCTCCACAGACAAAGAAGGCTAACTCCTTTGTTATGTGGCAGATTTTCATTGCCGTAACAATGATTATCACTGAAGGAATGTTTAACTTCATTAAACTCCTTACCGGGAGCTCAATCGACTTCTACAAGAAGAGGCAAGAAAATGATTCAGGGAAGATTAAATACAGGTTGGCAAGCCCCAGCCTCAATTATGATGATCGTAAAAAGGCTTGAGGTGTTTCTTGATCATGGAATCCCACTTTATGTACCGGTTGCTGGATATATCGGATGTGCAATAGTATGTTCAGTTGTTATCCCTTGGATCTTCCATCATATTAAACTGTATCACGTGGCCCTATTGTTCATCATTCTTCCTGTTTTTACCTTCTGCAATGCGTATGGAACAGGACTCACAGATTGGTCAGTTGCACAATCTTATGGCAGGTTCATACAATTCGTCATAGCAGCATGGGTTGCCAGACCTGGTGCGGTTATCGCTAGCCTTGCAGCTTGTGGGGTGTCTGTGGCAGCTCTTCATGTTTCTTCACAAGCCATTCAAGACCTTAAGACTGGTTATATGACTTTGACTTCCCCCAGAGCTGTAGTGGCTGGGCATATATATGGTATAGTAATTGGTTCTATTATTATCCCATGCATTTTTCTTGCATTTGAGGCAAATGCCAAAAGTACTGCACCCATTGGATCAAAGGATTCAGAGTACTCATGCCCCTCTGCAGCAATATATCGTGCCATTGGGCTACTTGGTAAGGGAGGAGTGAAGGAGCTCCCAGATCACTGCATCACTCTTTGTTTGGTTACTTTCTTCATAACACTAGCTATTGAAACAATTAGATTAGTGTCCCAAAGAAAAAATTGGAGACTACAAAGTTTCATCCCATGCATGATAGCAATAGCTCTACCATTTCTTACTGGACCTTACTTCACCATTGATATGTGCCTAGGCAGTGTCCTGTTAATCATATGGACTAAAAGAAATAGGCAACGTGCGGAATTATTGACATCAGCAGTTGCAGCAGGCTTAATATGTGGAGATGGATTGTGGGTTTTGCCATCATCAATACTCAGCGTCTTCAATGTGTATCCACCAATCTGCATGAAATTTCTTTCGAGTGGAAAACAAGTGAATACTGTGGACTCGTTCATAAATACTTTGGAAACACCTGGAAGGACATGATTATAAAACTACAAATGTAAAGTTATAGATACTTTAGGATTTTGTTTTTGTTTTTGTTTTTGTTGTTTTTTTTTTTTTGTGTGTGTAAAGGATGCGTATATGTTCTATATCATGCAGTTCACTTTTTGTTTGGATAAGGCCCTGCCATGAATGGTAGATCACTTTTTGAGTTGGTAATCAACTGGATTATTTGACCTTTTGAGTAATAATTCCACTGCTAGTCCGATTGTTTATTTGGGGATCAAATTATTTCAGTCCAACTGAATTACTACCACTTATTCTATCTTGTTCTACTAGCCTGCAACTATCTCTTTTTGTTTCTTTGTGCTTGGGTGTTGTCTTGATTGTTAGTCCGTTTTCCAGCACTTAACCTGGACCGGGGTTTCCCCGTTCCCTAAAAACGAGACTTTTTTTGATCAAGTAGGTGGGGAAGCTCTCCCTCCGAATTAGTTATCAAAAAAAAACTATCAGTAGTGAGTGCGTGATTATATTTTGAGGTTGCTGAACAAAGCGTTGCCAAGTATATTAATTAGTGTTTGTTTTGAATCCTGCCAATTGTATAATAGTGCTAACCGTAAGGAACACTTTCTCAAATTGTTAGTGCTGCTGGCATGGCTTTTCATGCATGGTGCTGTGATTGGTCAAACTAGAATTGTAGTTTGAATATTGCCGAGAGGATAGACATCAACGGCTCTTGAGTATTTTCAGTTTTTGTTCTCTGCTACATATACTCGTTAGAGTCAAATAATTCACAGAAGTAGCCTTGTGATTTTTGTACCGTGAAAGGTTGGGGAAATTCTTGACATTGTAAGTGTGTCCTCATCAGATCGCTTAGAACGAGCTCACCTCTAAGGGCCAACTAGTAAACTCACTAGTTCTGGTTGGGTTTTATAAACCAGTGAACTAACAACTAGTTGAGTTTTAGATTAGTTGTTAGTTCATGGGATCTAAAAAAGGCTCTAAATTGACTTGTCATGTTCGTGCTCGGGTCATTGGACCTTGCATATCGTGCGTCGTTTGGCAGCAACATGATTTTTTTTTTGTTGCTTCTTGATCCTGTAAGCGTTTATTTTTTTCTTGAGTAATTTGATTGCTTGCTTATAATTATTTCACCATTTGACGTAGGGAGATAGCATACGCCTCCAGAGCATTCATATTAGGGCGTCAATAGAAATCGCTAGCAACTAAGATTTGAAAAAGCCACCTCATGCTTACATTTATTCCACCATTTAACGTAGGAGATAGCATACGCCTTCGGAGCATTCATATTAGGGCGTCCTCAATAGAAATTGTTAGCAACTAAGATTTGAAAAGCCACCCCACCTCGTGGGTCCTACACAAGATTTGTTTAGGTTTTCTATCTCCTCCACAAAACCACATACTAACACAAGATTCTCTCAGCCACCTCAAGAGTTGAGCAAGATCAGCGATGAGGGAGTTGCTAGTGAGATGGTTTTCGTGCTTTCTCTCACCTACACATTGAATCAACTAGAGATTTCTTCTTATTGGGGAGGCTCTTAAGGTAGAAGACTCCTTATCCAGTTTAGACCCTTTAAGGTAGAAGACTCCTTGTCCGGTCCGAGAATGCATCCCCAACATTCATATTAAAAATAGTTCCCCACCTTTTTTAATATGTACGTAAGTATAAGAATAACCTCATTTTAAGTAGCTGATAATGATATACTACGCTACACGGATACGATACGTATCGGATACAATATGTATCCGATACGCTGATACACTATTCTCCAAAAAAAAGGACACGGGATACGCCTAAGATTTTTTTTAATAATATTAATAATAACATGATTTAATATAAAACATAGTTCACAAATTAAAATATCGCTTAAAGTCATCCATAGATCACGCGACACAAGCGCTCACGGGACACTATTCTTCTTCTTTTCTTTGGTCATCAACTTCAATTAGAAAGACGGTCATCACACGGCGCCATCTACATGGTGAACGTAAGTACGTAACTATAACTACAAGGATTGTTGATTGGGACTAAAGCTAGGGCTAGAGGAGATCACCTGAAGGCGAGGAGAGGGTCAGACCGCTTACAGCCTTGCACGCTGCCCGGCCGCCGATCGCCGGCCGCCCGTTGGCCGACGCCGCCGCCGCCCGTCGCCAAATCCACAAGTCTAATGGAAGGAAGTGCGAGAGGCGAACGGCATAATACAAGGCGACGCCAAGCATATAATCTGGCGTCGCGGCCACGGCCTCAACTTAGGGAAGACAAGACGTCAGTGTGGAAGAGTGAAATTTGGGCCATTTAGCTTCATGGGCGTATCCAAATCAGCCCACGCCAGATCGGATACGAGTATCCAGTGCAGCACGTATCCAATCTTCTTAGTACGGCCTGAATACGTATCCATGGCGTATCCGTATAGATACAAATAATGCGTGGGCGTCTTCTCCACCGCTACATGTACACTAGCTCTGTCTCTCCGGAAGCCAAAAACACAAACCAAACCAACCCCAACACCGCCGTGCCGTGCATTCCGCCTTCCCCCTCCTCCCTTCCCTCCTGCATTTATTAACCACCTCTCCTCCGCGATCTCTCAGGTCTCTCTCTCCCTCAACCGACGCCATCCGCTCCTGCCCCGGCTGAGGCGCGCATTGCGTACGGTACAAACTGCAAACCCTCTCTCTCTCTCTCTCTCTCTCTCTCTCTCATCGACGCCGGTCAGCTGCTTCCGCCGAGGCGACGCGCATGGACTTCTCGTTGTCATGGTTGCGGGACTTCGCCGCGCAGCCACCTGCATTGCGTATTTGCATGCTTGGTGTTCGCTTCTTTCTCTGACAACAGGTCGTCTCTGAAGGCGAGAATTATTTGCAGTCGATTATTATCAATTTTCATTGCCGTCCCACGGTGACACGAAGTCGGTCTAATTAGCGTGGCAGTATATCTAATTTAGTAGCTTAATTGAGCTTTCGCTGAGAAAAATTGGCATGTTTGCTCCCTGATGTGGAAATGAAAAAGGACATTATGCTCCAGCAGATTCTGGGCATCTTCTTGCATAAGGACAATATCCTCCGAGTGGGATCTTTGTGCATGTTCGCTCATATTTTTGTTTTATCTATTTACTGCCTTCGGTGATTTAATTGGTGAAATACTATCCTATTTTTTCGCACAGGAATGTGCTCCCTCCTGTTTTTCGTTGGGATGATCAACAGATCAGTTACCAGTAGCTTCAATGCAGCATTCCCTCTCTCTTGATTGCAAGGAAGTGCTTAAATAATATATCTGTTGTATTTGTACATGCACGGTGTCATTTCAACACACTTTCAGTTTGTGTGCTTTGATTGTTTAATTAACATGATACTTTTTCTCATGTATATATGGACTCACAAAAATATTTATGGGCTGACAACCAATTGTTCTGCTCCTACATGCACATGGAATTGTTACATGTTTTTTTGGAACATTACACATTTATGTTCCTGCTTCCTCCTTGCCATGTTTCTTTTTTTCTTCTTTTTGCAGCACCAAGTTCAATTTCTTATAGTTAGAACTTTTGTGTCATGTTCCCCTATCTGAATGCTGTGACATGTAAATCTTCATCATTAACTGCAAGAATTTGTTATCTTTTCCCTGTTTGAATGCAATTCATATCTGCAGAATTAATTCGATCATCATACTGTTGTCAGGTTTGATCCTAACTATTTACTTTGCTCTTGCAGCAGGATTCTAAAAGCAATCATATTGGGGATATGGCGAAGCCTTACAAACCTAAGAATGTCCTCATTACAGGAGCTGCTGGCTTTATCGCATCCCATGTCGCGATCCGTGTTACCAAGAAGTACCCCGATTACAAGATCGCGTCCTGACAAACTTGACTACTGCTCTAATCTGAAGAACCTGCTCCCTGTGAGCTCATCACCAAACTTCAAGTTTGTCAAGGGCGATATTGCAAGCGCTGATCTTGTCAACTTCCTTCTTGTCACAGAGAACATTGACACCATAATGCACTTCGCAGCCCAGACACATGTCGACAATTCATTTGGGAATTCTTTCGAATTTACCAAGAACAATATTTATGGCACACATGTTCTTCTTGAAGCCTGCAGGATTACTGGCCAGATCAAGAGGTTCATCCATGTCAGCACTGATGAGGTCTATGGAGAGACCGATGAGGATGCAGTTGTTATAACCATGAAGCATCACAGCTGCTTCCCACAAATCCATATGCAGCCACCAAAGCTGGAGCAGAGATGCTTGTAATGGCATATGGGAGGTCCTATGGACTGCCAGTTATCACCACTCGGGAAACAATGTCTATGGCCCAAATCAGTTTCCTGAGAAGCTTATCCCAAAGTTCATTCTCTTGGCAATGAGAGGGGAGCCCCTCCCTATCCATGGTGATGGAGGTAATGTCCGTAGCTACATCTATTGTGAGGATGTTGCAGAGGCCTTTGAGGTCATTCTTCATCATGGAGAAGTTGGACATGTTTATAATATTGGAACAAAGAGAGAAAGGACAGTAATTGATGTGGCAAAAGATGTTTGTAAGCTTTTCAATCTTGAAGCTGACAAAGTCATCATGTTTGTCGAGAACAGACCTTTCAATGACCAGAGGTATTTCTTGGACGATGAGAAGCTCAAGAGCCTTGGATGGGCTGAGCGCACCCCATGGGAGGAAGGCTTAAAAAAGACAATGGAATGGTATGTAGCAAATTCTGATTATTGGGGTGATGTTTCTGGGGCCTTACTGCCTCATCCGAGGACATTGATGATGCCAGGGTACGAGGGGTCTGAGGAGATTAAAGGAATTCTCAGTCAGTTTAATAACATTCAAACAAAGGTCACTTCAACATCAGATAATGCTCTAGAAACGCATACCTTCAAGTTCCTGATATATGGCAGGACAGGATGGATCGGTGGACTTCTTGGAAAAATATGTGAGAACAAAGGAATTCCATATGAGTATGGAAAAGGCCGCTTGCAAGAGCGTTCTTCACTCATCCTGATATCCAAACTATTAAGCCAACACATGTCTTCAATGCTGCTGGTGTTACTGGAAGACCCAATGTTGACTGGTGTGAATCACACAAGCCGGACACCATTCGTACCAATGTTGTGGGCACCTTAAATCTAGCAGACGTATGTAGGGAGCATGGGTTATTGATGATGAACTATGCCACTGGGTGCATATTTGAATATGATGCACATCATCCTCGAAGGATCAGGTATCGGCTTCAAAGAAGAAGATACACCAAATTTTACAGGTTCATTCTACTCAAAGACAAAGGCAATGGTAAGTCGGTAAATGCTTGTTACCCCTGCAATGGATGGCTTTGCTATCTTCAGTACTTCTAACATTGTTCTTTTTATCTCAACTCCTAAGTTGACATTTTCATGTTTCAAATAGTGAAACAAACACGTGGTTACTCTCTGTTGAAAATGCAGGTCGAAGAGCTATTAAGGGAGTATGAGAACGTCTGCACTCTGCGAGTTCGAATGCCGATATCCTCTGACCTCAGCAACCCCCGAAACTTCGTGACGAAGATCAGCCGTTACAACAAGGTGGTGAACATCCCCAACAGCATGACAATGTTGGACGAGCTCCTGCCTATGTCGGTGGAGATGGCAAAGAGGAACCTGCGGGGCATCTATAACTTCACGAACCCTGGAGTTGTCAGCCACAACGAGATCCTAGAGATGTACAGACAGTACATCGACCCTAGCTTTATGTGGACAAACTTCACCCTTGAGGAGCAGGCCAAGGTAATTGTTGCGCCCCTGAAGCAACAATGAGATGGATGCAACGAAGCTGAAGAAGGAGTTCCCCGAGCTGCTATCGATCAAAGACTCGTTGATCAAGTATGTGTTTGAGCCCAACAGGAAGGTGCCTATAAACTGAAGGCCAGCACAGCTGCTACTGTACAACACAGTAACCATTATAAGCAAGCATATAGGAGCCAATTGCTACAATTGATTAATTAGAATTTATTCATCATACATAGCAGCACATCTTGACTATAGGTTGATTCACAGCTGAATAGAGGACATATATAAATATGGTAATCTGTTAATATCAGTATGAGTATGTCCATTGCCCAATTTGTTGTAGAGACCATCACCAGTTTATGTGTACCACCACTTATTCCGACAGGAAGCTGGAATGATTCTAAGGATGCGACTTGAACTGATGTGTTCTATCAATTGAACAGCTACTCGGTTTGTTCTTTGACTGAAGATTTTTCTCCTTGTAAACCAAGGAAGAAACCATAGATGTTATTGCTTAGCCGTGGTATACTGAAAGCACATGGGTGGACATTCCCTTCTATTCTTCTTTAAATTATTCTCCCACCCAGTTTCTTGTGGAATAGATTATGTTTGGTTACTGAAAGCACATGTGGACTTTTGTGTGATGAGAGTACACATGTAGTTGCTCATCTATTATATTTCCATAAATAAGGGATTCTAGGATAACAGAGATAGGATGTATCTATTTCAGTTTTCTAGGGCGGAATTGTTCTATCCTTTGTTTGTTTTTGGCTTTTTGGGGACAAGAATATCGATTTTTTTTTTTGTAAATTTTTTAATCCTTTTTAAATACGACCAAATAACATAGTCGCGCTACATGCGTTGGCGGGGGCAAGATACGGCACATTCGACAATGTTTCCAACGTGAAAAGCTTGTCACGTCACTCCCGTTGGCATGACAGTTTTGTCTTGTCGTGCCAACGGAGTGGCGTGACAAGACTGAAATTTCAAAAATTCATAACTCTCGATACGACGTCATATGAAGATAATTTTTATATGAAAGTTGTAGCCCTCGACGAGATCTAGAACTTTCTAGTTTTAAGTTTTTTTTCATTTGGCGAATTTAAGGTGCTCAAAAAATTATATAAAAATTCAACACCATAATAATCACGTATCTCTACTTGTCACATTAGAAAATTAATATTTTTTTTTTTGTGTGTTATCAAATGAAGATACTTTTTATACTAAAATTATAGCACTTAGAGAGATGTACATGTTTGTAGTTTTAAGTTTTTACATTCGATATTGTAAAGATGTTAAAAAAATAACATAAAGAATCAAAGAACTTAATGTGTAGTTGAGGTTTTATACTATTCGCGGTGGCAAACCGAATATCATACAGAATTAAAATTATTCGCTTAGCTAAAACTTCACCCTTCTATCTAAGACTATATTAGCACCTCTTAAAAGATCCTATACGAAGCAAATGTGGTGCCGAACTTAGCTTGAGCTCCTAATCATTTCTATTGCAATGTCACACAAACCTATACACTAGTACTTCAAATACCGTGGAGTTGCTACACGTTCTAATGAGAAAAACACAAAGCATACCTAAGCTCACTAGATACACGATGGACAAGGCAACACATGTTTAACCTAAAGGCTCAAATTACTTAGCTACACAAGCTAAGCTAAGGCAACTAAACAAGCTACATAAGCTAAATAGATACAATGACACTATTTCTAGCTACACAAGCTTCTAATTGTAAGAACTACTCCACAAGCACAAGATATATATGTAATGTAAATACAAAGGTTATGGTTTAGAGAATGCAAACCACCGAGAAGAGAAGACACGTTGACACGGTGATTTTTTTTTTTTTTTTACCGAGGTATCGAGAAGCTTTGCCAACTTTTCATACTTCTCGTTGTGTCGACCAACAACTTGATGGTTCTTGTACTAGGCGGTACACACTCGCTAGTTGGCCCCTTGGGATCTTCAAGACACCACTCACAAAGTGTGGTAACTCAATGACATGCTCTTGTAGTGTTACTCTTCGCGATCCTTACGAGGTGAGCACAACCTCTCACAAATTCTCCTTCGGAGCACTGCACAATACTCTCAGCGTGCTTCACGGAGTCACTTACCACCAAGCCGTCTAGGAGGTGGCAACCTCCAAGAGTAACAAGCACACCTGCTTGCAACTTGACCATCTAGTGCCACGAATGCGATCTCTCAATGCAATGCACTAGAATCACTCTTCTCACCCAACTTGATCACCTCGTCTCCATTCCAATAGGTTTAGAAGGAAGGGGTCGGCTGGGGAGGCAAGGAAGCTAGGCGGTTGGGGATGGTCGCCAGGTGGTTTAGGGTACCCTAGCAGTGGCTACGACGGCCGGGCCATGTCTAAGGAGAGAGCGTCAATCGAGGTCACCAACATGGCCATGGAGAAGACGAGAGGGGGGGGGGGAGGGGAAGGAAGCCGCCGCAAACGCAATGGGGACGGATTTAGTATTTTGTTAGGCACAGTATATGAAACCCAAACGAATCAAAATGTTTATAGCACAATAACAAATCAAATGGTAGATGGTACACCATCTTCGGTCTCTGATTCAGCATGGCCAGCGTAGACAGATCACGGCTGAGTACTAGTGTTATAACATGCCAGCTCTTACAAAGACCAGTACTTGCCTCCATCCCAGTAAAAACAGAAATGACATGGGCTAAATTGAATACAACAGTTTCCCCCCCTACAAGTGAAACAAGGTTCTGCATCCTAACTATCACTTCGGCCTTAGAAGAAAATAGTGGATATTCCCATAGCCAAGCACCCTACTGACACCCAAGGGCTCAATCGCTCACCTGAAAAAGAGAGACAATGAGAAATGTCAATTCTACATTGTTAACAAACAAATGGATTAGTTAACAATCAACTATATGTAGTGGTGCAGCCATAAACAAACATTTTGTCCTACAAAAGAAGTACTACCTACTGTACTTTACTTGCTGTCTTGGTGTGGAAAGTCATAAATACGTACTACCTTTGCTCATTAGTTTTTCTATTCAAGAAAATAAATTGGAAAGTAATAGGTACACTAATAAAACCATGGTTACAAACTCTAAGAAATACTTCTCGGCAAGATAAATCCAAATATTTTGACATGTATCTTATTTACCATCAAACAGCAATACAGGGCTTTAGATATTCTAAATTTAAGGTGAGATAAATTTAATATTTGTGTTTCTCAAATTTCTAAATGAATTCATCTTCTTGGCCAACAAGTCTAGTTCTACATTCCTGCCACAACTACTTGTATTCACCCCCTTGTACAGCTTCAGCTTCAGGATCCATGCAGGATTTGGAGTTTGTAGAACAAAATGGTTCAACCATGTGTATAATGTGTTTAATTCAAAACAATCACAAATTGCTCAGCCATTCCATCAATTTGCCGGTAACCTCATACCAGCACTTCAAATTTGGATGTATAGGCAAAGAATGAAATAATGAGCACCAGCTTCACCAACAAACCCGTGATATGAGAATTGAGAACATGTCAGCAGTGTTTGTCAAAATAGGCAACAGGCATCACATGCCATCAGTGTTTCAAAGGTGTCACCTAGGCATCCAGGCTACCCAGCTTGCCATGGAAACAGTGGCGCCTTGTCGCCTAAGCGCCGCCCCAGGCATCCAGGCGATCCCAGCACTCGCCTGGACGCCTAGTCGCCCTTTTAAACACTGCATGCCAGTACATAAATCATGCCACTGCCACACTTAAAATAAATGGCAATGATACAGACCACTATTCATTCGTAATGCTAGGCCCAAGAGATTATTAGATGCTCAGTGACTCCATCAAATGTCAGGACTCAGGAGTCATTGTTAGGAGTGGCTGCTGCCACTTGTCCATGCAGTGGCTGATGACCTGCCTAGTTAGGAATCATTGTTACCTGCAGCTAGCTATTGGGTGAAGGTTGGTCTCCCAGAGACCCTGATAGATCAAATGACTGTCATGTATGATTGCTTAAGGCCATTGAATTATTGCTACTAATATAGGTTACCTTTGGAAGGGTCAGGAGCAAACCAGTGGTCATAACTGCTTTGTTTCCCAGCCAACCCTTGGTTCGTAATGGTTATGTCAGCAAAAAAAAATAGAACCATCTAGACCTTGGTTTGGGCTGCAAATACAAATGCTTCAGGATGCCATGGTTTGGGCTGCAAATAGAAATGCTTCAGGATGCCATGGCATTGTTTACTGTAGCTACAGAATTGCTGGCCAGCAATGGTCTTCACAGTTAAAAATTCTCCAAATTGGTGCCACAACTAGATATATCAGTGCCTTTCTGATCTATTTACAGACTGTTAGACAAGCTAATGAGGACATCACTCCTTTGGATACAAGGCAACTCCAGGAGCAGTCTCGGTTAAAAACGTCGCCCATGACACATATGGACTCTGTTTTTGACATTCTACCTATGCACAGAAAGCTAAGGACTTTTCAATGCCACCAATCTCATGTCAAAACTCCTAAGTTAATGGAAATCATTGAAACAAGTGGGTGTTAGGGTGCTGCATCACCATATTTTGGGCCATAGGCCCGTGTATCATGTCGGAGTCCATTAGGGGCACGTTCATGGTTGTGTCAAGTGCGCCCTAAGACTTATTAATCCATGGCTGCCACTTCGTTAGGATTTGGGTTTTGCTGAGTTCTAGTTTTCCTCATGAAACAAACATTCTTCACAGCACTTGCAAAGCTGAGTTGACTGTTGTGAATCAGGGCCTCTGTTCTTGCTGTAATTCAACTGTGCCAATTAGTCCTTTCAATTCAAGACTTGAACCTATCAGTTTGATAAACTTCATCTCTATCTGCAATATCAGGTTGTGTCTATTACATTCTTGCTTGTGTTCTCTATTCAGAAGGGCCTTCTAGGCCGAGCAGTGGTGTAGCAGTTGCAGGGGTCTGAATCATACTTGATTACAAGCATGGAACGTGAACGTCAAATTTACCCTACCTATCGAAAGATCAGGCCAAGTCTCCATCACAAGTGCTGACGGGCTTCAATAGTGCTTCATCGGTGGACACTTTGGTTGAATAGACTTAGTAGAATATCTCCACAGTACAGCAAGGTTGATCAGCATGTTTTGGAACATTCAAGTTCAGGATTTCATTCTAGCAAGTAAACCTACAATCTTGATTGAATACATCACATTTGTGCAGTGAATGCAAGTGTGGAAATATGGGCCACCCTAATGGTGCAGAATTTCTGTGTGGTTCGATACAGCAGACAGGTTAGCCAATAACGTCTTCCTCACCCAGCTTGCTGTCTGCTATGTGACAGGACAAGGAAACCATCCAACACCTGTTATAATCTCTCAAAGTGGTGGTACTGTGCCCTCCAGAGTGTTCACAAACAGCAAATAAGTGATCTGGAAGCACCGTAGTGGTCCGGATAGTCATGGCTCCAGCCCCAGGTGTTTGTTGATTGTTTATGTTTTGACTCATTGTGCATCTCAATTTGGGTCCATGAGGAAAAATTTTGTGTTTTGTACCTTTAATTTCTATTAGTGAAATAATGCATAGTTCTCCATCTCCTGCAATCTCAGGACAAAAATGCCAATGCTGACCCCACCAGTGGATATTGGATTTCTAGTTAGCTTTTTTGTATCATTGTTTTAATAGAAGAAAGAGAGTCATACATAGACCCACACCACACACACACCCAACACTATGAAGCCACTAGATCACCGGTTAAGGAAAAGCAAGACGACCCTACAGCAGCCTATTAGATTGACCCTCCAGCAGTGAGCAGGGAGAATCCCTTAGCTCCAGCCAGACTCCACCAATGAGCCTCTTCCCCAGCCAAAGCCAAAACCAAGCTAACATTTGGGGAAGCTCCATTAAAAACACAATCATTTCTATGCCGCCAGATACTCCAGGCCCCCAAAATGACTAGGGAATTCAGACCTGACTTAAAAAGATCATTAGCAGCCTCATCCACTTTTCTCCACCAATTATCAAAGGATTGATCAACCGGCTGAGGAGCGAGAGCTGCAAAACCAAAGCGCGACAGGAGGGAGAACCAAAAGTCTCTTGAGAAAACACACAGCCCACGAGAAGATGATGAATGCCCTCCTCCTCTTGATCACAAAAATAGCACTTGGATGGGGAGCCCCCTCTTTGCCAATCTGTCCGCTGTCCAGCATCTATTTTGTGCAACAAGCCACAAAAAAAAACTTGCATTTGGGGGTGCCCAAGATTTCCAAATCCGCTCATATGGTTCAAAAGGAGTGCCCCATGAAAAGCGAAGCATATGCGCTCTTTGCTGTGTATTTTCCTGAAGCAGAAAGCCTCCAAATATGCTGATTTCTAGTTAGCTATTAGCTATTAATATAATTTCTCCTAGTTGTCCAAGTCCTTGTACTAGATATGTTTTCCCCTTAATTTTCGAAATTGCTTATTATGTCATCTGACTTGGAAAGGTCAACTTAAGTTAGCATAATAATTTCCACCACCACCAGAACCATGAGTATTTATTTTAGTTAAACAAGAAATACAGCAGCATATAACGTTGCCAAGTCATGTGCCAACCATGAAATAAATATAGACAAAGGCACAAAGCAACATGGCACTGCAAGATAATTTTCAGTGTTCAGCAAGAACTTCCATAATCTCTAATTAAATATTATCTACAATCCTGCTAAAAGCTCCATACTTACTATTAAAATATGCAAAATCCAGAACAATTCAACCATTGGAATCATTAAAAGAAGAGCAATTGCATGACCACCTCTAGTTTGAACTCTAACTGCTAATTTGGTCTCCTAGTTTGAACTCTACTTTGAACCATTACTACTAGTTTTTCAAAATTTCTTTGCATACTCCGTTTAGGTCACTACATATTGTTAAGTTAATGCTTAAAAGACATTTCTGTCTTGCACCATGGACCCCACTTGTTCAATAAAATTTGCACATATGGGTCAATTTTGAAATCATTCATATTTGCAAATCTATGAATTTTTAAGAGCATCTTGACCACAAATTTATATCAAATTACATAAAAATTTAGCCTGAATGGTTAATGTACAAAGACAAACAAACAATTTTTGTCCTCACATGCCATTCACCAGAAATAAATTTCCTCTTCAATCCAGATCAGCTGTAACCAAAATGCTGCCACTGCTACTCTTTTGTCACAGCTGGAGGGACTCAGAATACCGATGGACCAAATGGGCCCTGTGTAATAGGATAGCAAGTATGCATGCTGGGCTGCGTCCCATTAAGCATCGGGCTCAGCCCATGTAACTGGCTTAAAGGCAATTGTGCTGCACAGGTTGGTCTATCAAACATGAGACAATTATTACTCGAACCCAATTCCAATCCCGACTAGCCTTCTTCTCCGCTGTGGGCTGACTCCTTCCAAACCTCATTGAGATCTCACTGGCTGAGACAAGAAACGTTACACTCTTCCACAACCAGGATGAGGCCATGGCCAGAAGCACATTGGATCCATTACCCCATGATCTACCGATGCACAATCTGACAAAGCTGACAAGGTGACAATAGTTCAATTCAATGTATTGAAGATGTGAAGGTCCTTGGGTCATCGGGTGCCATTGAATTAAATGAATGAACCAACAGAAGCACATTGGATCCATTACCCCATGATCTACCGATGCAAAATCTGACAAAGCTGACAAGGTGACAATAGTTCAATTCAATGTATTGAAGATGTGAAGGTCCTTGGGTCATCGGGTGCCATTGAATTAAATGAATGAATAACTACAATAATAAATAGCTTGGTGGTAAATATCCTGATGAGCTACTCATTATCAATTGGATTCCTGCCTGGCCAGCAAGAACAGAACTGATGAAGAACCCGGTAGCTCTAGACGGCTTTGAGCATCCTGAAATTGTTTGGCACGATACTGACAGTGGCAATACAGAACATGACATTCACATTGCTGCTCCACCTGCTGCATGTGCCTGATTTCCACGCTATCCCTCAAGCCATCCATGAAGCACCACTGAACAGAACAAGAAAATGGAGGAGCTCATCATCATAATCCCCTAAGCTAGATTGTTGGAGGCTGAAGCAGGGATTGAGCTCCTCAATCTGCCTGCGGATGCATGGAAGTAAAGGCGGAAACAGGAGCTCCTCAACCTGTCGGCAGATCCAGGGAAAAGAGGACAGCAGATGTAGGGAAGGGAGCAGGTAGCTTCCCCCATGTGAGGTCCTCGACTGTGGTGAGAGCTTCTCCTGCCACCCCGCGCCGCACAAGCTTCTGTCTTCCTGATGGAGCCGCACAAGCTCTAGCAAAGGGAATCCAATAGGCAGAGACCAGACTTGAGGGCTTAACACTAAGCCCGAGTGGTCGGACCAGATACAGTCCAGTTCAAATCCTCATCCCAGTCATCCAACACCTAGTCGCCCCGATTAAAAACATGACTAATTGTACAACTTGAATCCTGGATAGTCTGGTCTAGTTGTAGTGCCTAATCAAGGGCAGAGGACCGATAAACCTGACTACTTGATAACACTGGAAGAGAGTCAGGTCACGGTCATGCCATGGATAGGAGATAAAAGCTCAAGGGCTGTCTTTAACCCTCTGGATCCATTTTTAACTGGTTTCCTTTTTTTTCATTGGTAAATCTACCATCAACTCATAGCGTGTTAAAACAAGAGCAAAAAGCATAGATGGGAAAAGGAAGGCAAATAAGAAGTTAGAATTCAAAGTAGGGGCAGGCATACATTTGTCCCATAAAAGAATTATCAAGATAAATTAAATGCAAGGAATAGAAGAACTTTTCTTCAATGCACAACGGAGATGCTTCAAAAATATGAACTGCTACTAGCTACTAGTAGCAAAGCACTGAATATGCATATGCACTAGCGCTATTAGCACCTTGAGCCTCAGTCACATGTGATGTATGGATGAATGTACAGCAGTAGATAAATGAAAGGGGTTATGTGGCAAGCAATGGTCATCAGAAAAATAAAAAGCAGCTTTTTTTAGTTTACATGAGCCGGAAGCAGGAAAAAAGATGCATACCTATCCTGGCAGCTTTCCAAAAGAAACCACGGAATCTGTAATTAGAGATGATGGGGGTAAGTGAGAATATAAGAAAATCAGATAACTAGAATTGATCATGTACAGATGTTGGTCCCTTCACGGTCCTGTGTTGGCTCTAAATTTGGTGGGTCCAGGCCATTCAAAATCTAAGAAAAAAATTTAAACTAATAGTTTAAGAGTACAGTGGGCATTAATGGTTTCAAAGAAATAGGAAACAACATGCAATGTTTTGTTCCTTATAAAGTTATGGATAAAAAATATGAAGCTCAAGCTATCAACTTTGTCAAAACTGCGGCTGCCCTTATTCACAAGTGCAAATCAACTGATGTTGCAGCTCAATCATTTTGCAGAAATTGGTTTCACACAAAACACACACACACACACAGAGGAAAGAAAACAAATGAAACACGTGCACAGATCTAATACAATAAATTCATTTGACTCACCAAAGGTAGTGCAAAATAGTAGAACAGCTTTAAATCTTGTACTAGCCAAATTACTTAGGAGTACTATGAACCTTCGACCTCAATACCTTGCTGGTATAATCTTGGTCAAAGCAAACTAACTTTACGTTCTCTCCCGGCAAGGTTCATCCAATCATCCTTATTAGAGTTTTTAACTATCTCTGAATCGTATCTACTACTCCTATAAAGATAAACCCCACTACCTAATTCTCTTGACATGCAAAGCGTCCACCTCAAGAGTCCACACTAACTATTTCCCTTGACATGCAACAAGTCCACATCAACATTCCACTATTATTTGCTACCTGCAATTTCTCTTGACATGAAAGATGTCTACCTCAATAGTCCACTATCATTTTTAATTAAAGTTCACTAGCAATTTTTCTTGATGCAACATCAACGAGACACATCATCCACTATGGATACAACCACCACGTTTGTGCTAATAAATCTATACATATATTATATCATGTTCCTACATCCTAAACCATCTACATTCCTCTTTAATACCCACGGCAACGTGCGGGAAATTTCTAGTAACTATTAACAAAACTGTCTCTGAATCAGCTCATGGATGGCGTTTGACGCCATTAAACACAATTCACAGCAATCAGGTGGCTATATCCTCTTTTTTTTTTTTTTTTTTTTGGAAAACGCAGGAGAGCTGCATTTCATTGTATTATAGATAAAGAAAAAGGGGTCTGATTTTGGCTTTCAATTATTTGCCACGATAGCCAAAGAAAAAAAAAAAATCTACAATTGGGCATAACCGAGAGTACAAGATGGAATCCCCAATCTTTGTGATTTAGTAGGCTAGCAATGGAAGAAAGAAATTTACCCTGTGCGGTCGTTGAGGATGGCCGGGAACTGCATCTTGATATAGGTGCAGGTGCAGATCACCAGCAACACCACGGTCAGGAAGGAGTTGAAGTTGAACAGCGCCGACTTGCAAAATCAGATACGGGAAAGCGAGTTGGGTTGCGGTAGATCCGAGGCAAGGGACGGGGACGCACGCAGGGTCGGGATGGATCTTACCATGGTGCTCACCGCCCTCCTTCCGTGTTGCTGGGGTCCTCCGAGGTTGGGACGGATGTGGCTGCCTGGCAGGAACGGCGTCGTCGCGTCGACCGTCCAGCCGCAACAAGCTTTACCGAGGCAGTGAAATGGCGGCTGTGAGATGTGGACTGGGATTCCTGATCAGCCACGGACCCACGGTTTATGTGGCAGAGCTCAGATTCTCCAAATCCAGGTTTTATCAAACAATTTTTTAGACAGGTCAAAAAAAATGAACATTTTTTCAAAGAGAAGTAATTTTTTGTTGATTCTATAAAGTGATTTTAAGTCATTGAAATGAACTAAGAAGGTAGGAGTTGGAAAAAAATAATTTCTCCTATTTTTTAAAAATCTCAATCATGATTTTGAAAGTTTATACTAAAAAATCAAAGAGAATCTTAATTAAATGGAGCACTCTAAAACTTATTATTCTCTAAATTAGCATTTGAAGAGTTATCTAAATAAAAAATATTTTTTTTATATTGTTTATTCACTAATAATTTGTCTACGTACTCTAGAGAGTTAACTGTATTGCTTATCATTAGCTACCAAGAAATTCGGATATAGAGAATATATATCAAAAAGAATATAGAGAGTTTCATCGAGTTGCTCTTAGATTCTTACTAGAATCCAAGGAAACTATATCGAACACTATGGTTGAAATGGCTCTTATTCGAACATTTTCGTGGTGATAGGACTTTAGAATTTCATAAAACTATTTATGTTCTAGATTTTTTTTCAGAAATAGTTATCTAATGGATCATGATTATTTTTTAAAAGTTGTCTGACTAGCTTACTCAATTCTTGGAACTAAAACTAGAATAACGAGGAATTCAAGTTTTGGATGTTAGACTAGTAAATATAGGTTATGGGTTCCATGCTTTGTGCCTGTGAGGAAACTGGCTCCAAATTGATTTCACTAGATTTTCTAGCCGCTCCTATATACAAGCGAACATACTTTTCTAATCAATGTTTTTAGGTGCAACAAGATAAATGAGTTTAAGTCCCGTTTAAGTTATACTTCACTCACAAAAAGTTCTACATTTTATAACATATTTTAGGCTTCTAAATGCAGCATTTTACGTTAAGTAGTAGGGATGTTCAGGGAAAGGATACACGATAGTTTCAGATTCGTTAGGCAACCGCTAAGTGGGGCCAGATGTTCAGGGAGATGTCAGCCTTCCAAAAAGGTGAAGAAAATTTATATTTATTTGCTTTATACAAATTCCAAAATTTGATGGCTGAATGCAGCCGACGTTGGACTGGGCTGAAATAAGTAGTGGGCTGAAATAAACAAAGTGGACTGAAATAAGGAGAGTGCCACGGTTGGACTTGGTGGCCCACTTATTGTAAGCCTAATAATAAGTGGGCTGGTGAGTCATTAGCCATGTAAGCGTCAATGATGACGTGGCAATTCATCCGTGACGGTTATTATTCATCACGAGAGAATGGATTTGGGATGAGCTAACTAGGCCTCGGGCTCTACCGTGACGGTTCAAATCCGTCACCGATTACGCAATTGCGATAGTTTTAGGCAAACCGTCACGCCAGATCAATCCATGACACTCAATCCGTGATGGTTTCTAAAACCATCACAGATTTGTCGACGGTTTTTCTAAGTGACCCGTGACGTAAATTTTCCTTCACAGATTAGCGGGATTCTTGTAGTATAAATTGCCCATATTGATGCTATCCTTCTCGACCTTGCCTTTGATCAATCTACCCTCATCTAGCCACCTTAGGTCGCATTATTTATGGCAACATTTGGACACCCGCATTGACCACCTCTCCACTTGCAACATTTGCCTTCATCCAACCAAAGCTTTGAGTCGGAGCTCATGTTGGGTTCATGGCAAAGCCATGATAGGGCCATGATGGGGTCACATTGAATGCCATTTTGAGGAGGGGGCGGGGGACAACGATACATTGGGAACCACACTGGATGTCTCACGGGAGCTCGTGGCAGAGCTTTGCGCTGAGCTCGCATTGTCCTCCCTCGGCAGCCATGCATGTTTTATGGCCTCTGTTGCGTCTTTCACTTCCCTAACCTGCGCCACCTGGTCCAAGACTATGTTCAAGCGTGTTCCACCTACCAGTGCTACAAGTTGAAATATCTTCACTTAACCGGCCTCCTCATGCCTCTTCTCTAGGTCTCGACTTTATGGAGACGCTACCATGTGTTGGTGGGAAGCCTTTGTCATACTAACAAAGTGGTTGATTGATTCAACTAATATTACCACTTCATCTCCCTGTCTCATTTGTACACTATAGAGTCCATGGCACATGCCTTCTTCACCAAGATCTTTCGCCTCCATGGCATGCTGCAATCGATTGTTTCCGACCATGATGTGGTGTTCACCTCCACCTTCTGGCGGTAGCTGATGCGCCGCATGGGCACCAAGCTGCACACGACGACGACCTTCCATCCACTATCGGATGACCAAACAGAGGCAGCTAAGTGCATCATAATTTTGTATCTGCGCCAAATCACTTGCGACCAACCCCGCCAATGGCTCCGGTGGCTGTCGTGGCCTATTCCTCGACGCCCTTGACAAGCATCTTAGAATTTTGCATCGTAGCTTGTTGGGCCATTTGGTTAACCAAAAATGACATCATTTTGTACACTGGACACAATGCTTGGAAAGCGGATTTTAAAAGGGAGATTGGCCTTGTTTGTACAAAAGCCAAACCATAAAAAGAAGCACAAGAGATAGACTCATTTGATGTATTTTCTTTCTTTTCTCTTTGGGCCTAGCTGTCTTGTAACCTTGTACATACTTTATTTCACTTAATTAAAATGTATTTTATTTCACTTTAGACGTCTCCTTCAGGCTTCAGTGAGGAGAAACCTTTTCGTGGTTACCTTGGTTTGCCAGAAAGGAAACCAGTAGCTCTGCTCCTGCTAGGCACAACCGAATTCAGATGATGGTACCAAACGGCCGGAGAATAAATCTTTTGTATCATCACCGTACCAGTGCCAAGAGAGCAGAGCAGGTCATAGATTTTTCTCACTTTGCCCAACTATCATGGTACCTAGACATTGACATATAGCATGGGCACAATGCACAAGTTAAGGCGAAGTCGCTTACCAGCAAACCTGCTCCCGGACGATACTATGCATAGGTTTTCCCTCAGAGCAGTGTGCATGTTTTCCACACAGAGCTGAACCACCAAAACTACTGGAAGCGACCGGTTGCAGCTATTTAACATGGCCAGTTGACAAAAAACTTGCTGAGGACTGAGGAGGCTCGCTGCTCGTCCCTTATTGCGTTTTGGTAACTCTCACTTAGCAATTTTAAGCATACCGAGAGAGTGGCCTGGCAGAGGCAGATCGAGCATCGAGATGGCGAAGCTGCACCGGCTCATCTCCGCTGTGCTGAGGCTGGCTGCAGCGGGAGCCGCGGCGGCCGCAGCCATAATCATGGTGACCAGCCACGAGACCACCAGCTTCTTCGGCTTACAGATGGAGGCCAAGTACTCGTACACCCCAGCATTCGTGTAAGTAATAATAATGATAATCATCTACTGCTTCTCCCTGTGAGGCTGTTCTGTTGATCGATAAGCCGGTTGATTTTCGCTCTCACACGCATGCAGCTTCTTCGTGGTGGCATTCGCCGTGGCTTTCGCCTACAGCCTGCTCGCCCTCCTCGTGCGGCCCGGCAGCACCGCCTCCAGATTACTGCTCTAAGCGACGTGGTAATTATATAGATTACCTTGCAGATGATATTATGCGCATGTGACTCCGATCCTCCTCCATTCTCCAATGCAACTTATATGTTGGAATGCAGATGGTAGGGATGCTGCTGACGGGCGCCGTGGCGGCCACCGGCGCGATATCTCAGGTCGGCAAGAGCGGCAACGCGCACGCCGGGTGGCTGCCCATCTGCGCACAGGTGCAGGCCTACTGCAACCACGTGATGGGGGCGCTCATCGCCGGCTTCGTCTCGCTGATCGTCTACTTCCTCATCATCATGTACTCACTCCACGCGGTGGCCGAACCCCTCTGCTCCTGCCATTAGAGGCAGCTCGATCTTCCAGTACTAGCTTGGTCATTCATCGGTCGATCGATTAACCAACCATCATCCGAGCCTATTAGTTGTATCCCGATCGAGATCTGTCAAAGTTGTACGTTGTTCGCCGTTGTACGCTTTTTATTTTTGTTCACCCTGAAATTATATTCAGGCATTCAGCTGCTGCATGCGCCAAAACTGCTTCTTTGTCATACTCTTTATTGCATTGGAACTTTAAATTTTGAAGAGAAAAATGTTCGAAGAGGTTAAATTTTGGGGGGATTGACCCGCAGGCGGCTGCTGTGATCTCGTCACTGTTGGATTTTCTTTCTTTTTTTAAAAAAAAGTTGACATATTATTATCTTTGGTTGTTGCCGACTTGCCGTACGTACGTACGCTTTAGTGTTAAGTCAAGGATTTGGTACATCAGTTCACCTTACGCGTACTGCCTGCATCCCGGAAAATATGTTAAGTTTTAGTATCATAAGTTTCATCAATTACTGATAAGAAGTATCAACATTTATGATATAAAATAAATATTATTAGATTAACTAGAAAATGTATTTAATAAAAAACTGATTTAAAGCCTAAAATATAAGTACTATACATCATTAGAAACTTGGTCAAACGTATACTATTTTTCTGGCGTGCAACATGTTTTCCTGGACTACCCATAGTTGCATATTTTTTACTTAATGAAGGGGAGTAATACGTGCTCAGTTGAGTCAAGCACTATTGTTTGGTCTACAAATTAGCACACTTAACTCGTCATCAGCGCTGACTATTTGCATGCTTTGTCACAAGCATCAGTTTGGTTAGCTATATATCTACCTCCACCTAAACAATCTCTTAGAATATCGCATCGTACTACTAATAAACTTTTGTTCCACAATTTGGCATGTTGTCACGATCAACTCAAAGTGGAATCGTATGCGAGCTCTAGAGCCCAATCGCAAATCACAAAAGTTAAGAGCAAGATGAAAGCTCTGCATTTTAGTTACCTTGATATATATGATCTGCCTCGAATAAATTTTTAGTTTTGATAACACCACAGGCACAACAACCATTGCCTATTGGACAAAATTTGATAATATCTCCTTTCTAAATTATAAATCATGTTAACTTTTTTTATTCATCCATTTAGTTATGTATCTAGGTATAACTAACGGATGGAAAAAAAAAGTCAAAAGGACTTCTAATTTGGAATGGAGTAAGTAAAACTATGTCAGTTGTTTTCCCCAAATCCATAACAACACATACTCTCTTTGTCCCAATGAAGGTCTCATCGTAGCAATCGACACACCAACAAGGGATGGGCGGCGGTGGAACACGCTGGCGACCAACCGGCAGCGAGGAGGGAGGAAGAGAGAACACACTAGAGGAACCCTAAACCCGTGCCCTCGCGCACGCTTTTTATCGCTGGGGACGGCGCAGACTTCCACCAAGGGTGCCTAGGGTTCATGCCAAGCACCGATCGAGGCATCTCGGCTGGAGAGCGAATCTTGATTCGAGAACGGCGTCGGCGGGATGGAGGGGAGGAAATGAACGAAACGACACAAGCAAAGCATACGAGCTAGGGAACCAAACACGGGGCAAGTGCACCATATGGACCTAAATGGGCCTTTGCACCCATTAGGGCAACCAATCACACCCCAAATGTCTGTTGTCCTGTGTGCCCAAATTTTTCTATTTTTCAATTCATTTTTGTCCACAAAATATGAAATTAATGTATTGTGGCTTCCGAGGAAACAACCACTTTTAACAATGGTTTCCCTGACTATTACAACAAGTTCTACCATGGGGCGAAAATTGTGAATGAAAAAGAACATATAATTTGCGCGTGACGTGTTGTTCTTTGGGTGAATGTCTGAATGACATTAAGCAATATCTTTTTTAAGTTACACGTAACAACGTGAACGCTCACAACACGCACGCACGCCACCCCTATGAACACACGCGTCGCAAACCCTACCCCTATGAGCACCTCCGGGGCGCACCCGTTGGATCCGAGATTATCAAAGTCACCACAGCGTCTCGTCGTCGACGGAACGCCGCTTACCACTTGTATAACGCCGGTAAATCCCGGAAAATCGCGGGTAAAGGTGCGAAGCACCAGGATTTGAACCCCGATGGGTAGCGTCCACCGGACCGTCCCTACCATTGGACTATAAGCCAATTCAATATCATTTTTAGTTAAATGAAATTAGGCCTAAAATAAGGAAAAAAATATATGCATATTTAGTTGATAATGAAATAGGTTAACCCGTTTTTCAGAAGTTGTGGCCCCATTAGCTCGACGAGAAACAGGGATGGACCCAAATACTTTTTGAATTAGGCCTAAAATAAGGAAAAAAAATTATATGCATATTTAGTTGATAATGAAATAGGTTAACCCGTTCGAGGGAAGTTGTGGCCCCATTAGCTCGACGAGAAATAGGGATGGACCCAAATACTTTTGACTATTTGTATAAAATTGAAATTGCATATTATGATTATTAGCAATGCATCAAATTAGTGGAGGCAATCAATTGGAGTAAATCAGTGGAAGGATTAGGACAGTCCTAATGCTAGACTATGGTAGTTTCTATACCTATTAATTTCTATATTCACGTGCATTCTTTCTCCATTCTCTACCAACCACATCACTTCATTTCTTGGGTTCTTGTGTGTACATGGCTTCTATCTATCTTAGACCTGGTTTCTATTATTTTGCTCTTTCTCTCTCTCTCTTCTTCAATAACTACCTTGGCACATCATGCAGAAAACGCTTAGGTGGTAGTGTAATTAATGTCCATAGAAACTACAATGGTTTTACGCATTGTGAGTGCCCTTATTACACGTTGGTTGAACGGATGGATTCCAAAGATGGATCATGCAGGGGATTAAATACTTGTATGAGTATCAGTAGGAATCGTGGACGCTTGCCTGGGAGAGTGATTTGGGCTTATGGGATCTTGATGATGTTGGAGAGAAGCGGGCACTAGGAGCTTGTTTAGTTTGTAAAAAGGAACCCAAAAGTGTTACATTATCCGTCACAT
This sequence comes from Hyparrhenia diplandra, assembly GCA_015847255.1. NCBI lineage: Eukaryota > Viridiplantae > Streptophyta > Magnoliopsida > Poales > Poaceae > Hyparrhenia > Hyparrhenia diplandra. The sequence continues at coordinate 8,005 of JADLZK010011942.1, read as the reverse complement.
CGAATCTCTTGACGCATGTATAGGACATTAAATGTAGGTAAACAAAAGAATTAATTGCACTCTACTTTAGATGTAAAGGGCAAGAAGAATCTTTTGAGCCTAGTTAGTCCATGATGGAAACAATAATTATTAAATACAAACGAAAAATGCTTTGAAACTAAAATATTTCACCAACTAATATAAGTTTGGTCCCTCCGAAATGTGAGTGTGCATGTGTGCGGCATATCCGAAACCAAAATATTTCACCAACTGATATACCGGGTCTTTCCCTCAAAGTGAGTGTGCATGTGTGCCTGGCCGTCTGCGTAATACTAAAAGTAAGGTATAGTAGATAATTCTTCTTTTGTCGAAAAAAATCCATGTGGTCCATTAGCCTTGAACTCTTGTGTTTATTTATGGATCAAGCCAACTCTCGACCGGACCTATTTCCATTTAGATCTTCACTAAACACTATGCAGAGTTGCGCAGAAACTTTTTTCTTTCATCGAAAAAGAAACTCTGCAACTATTGTGTTTGCAGCAGAACCCTATGGGCAAAAAACATATTTTGAAGTAAAAAGCAAAACCTAACGGCGTCAACTCCAGATGGCGATCAGCGGCGGAACTCTGCAACTTGTTTATGCTCTCCCTTATCCAAGCACCGCCGCCCCTTGGATTCTGAATTTCTAACTCTGATATCTGATGGGATCTTACAAAACCAAAGTCTAACTCGTGCTCTGCATCCCTATCGCTCCCTCCGTCTCCTTGCCTCCGCGGCCGACAGGATGCAAGGTTTGCATCTCGGGAGTATGGTTTTTGTCAAGAGAATTGGTTGCTGAATTCTGCGTGAATTAGCCATCTCTATTTGTGTTTTCCTTGGTTTCAGGGGAGGATGGCGTGGTACCCGTGTACGCGTCAGGCACCCAGGTCAGTATATCTTCTCGTTTTTGTTGTGTTTGCCTCCGTACCGTTCGTGACAGATTATGTGCCGCAAGTAGCTGGGGATTAATTTACTTTTGCCGTTAATCGATGCACGCAAAGATTATTACTCATGATTGGGCAAGCCATGTACTGCTAGATTAGAAATTACTGTGTATACGGATTCTTGGGAGGTGCCTGCAATTCATAAATAAACAGGAAATTATGAACTGAAACATCATGTTGCATCCTCAGTTTATCACTCTGAATATGTCTGTATATACAGGTTCTCCAAAAGCTACAGGAGAAATGGGAATCCACCAAACAAGGTTACCCAGCAATGTACTCCAGTGTCGTTGGTGGCATCATACTGATCCATCGATGATGGTGATCCCGATTGACGATCACATGGTTCACAGAGGACATGGCGTTTTCGACACTGCTACCATTTCTGATGGGTTGGCTGTCCTGTCCTCTCTCTTCTGAATCTTCTGATGATATACAGTGATACGATATCCTGTCTGAAGTCTGAAAAATGACATTTGGTTACTGTGACTCTGAGCAGCTACTTGTACGAACTGGATTCTCACCTGGACCGGCTCCTCGTTTCTGCATCCAAAGCAAAGATCGATCCACCGTTCCCCGCGAGACGCTGCGCGACATACTGCTCCAGATGACTGCAGCCTCAGGATGCAAGAACGGCTCAATCAAGTACTGGCTGAGTGCCGGCCCCGGGGACTTCTTGCTGTCGCCAAAGGGCTGCACGGGGTCCGCATTCTACGCCATCGTCGTCGTCGCCGCCACCGCCACCGGCTCTCGGCACAAGGATGGTGTCAAGGCGATCACGGCCACCGTGCCCATGAAGCATCCATTCTTCGCGGGCATAAAGAGCGTCAACTACCTCCCGAACGCACTGGCCATGGCCGAAGCCGAAGAGCGAGGCGCGTTCGCGTCGGTCTGGGTCGACGAGGACGGGTACGTCGCTGAGGGCCCGACGATGAACGTCGCGTTCGTCACCGCGGGCGGCGACCTGGTGCTGCCGGCGTTCGACAGGGTCCTCAGCGGGTGCACGGCGAAGCGGATCCTCGCGTTGGGGCCCCAGCTGGTTGGAGCCGGCCTTGTGAGGAGTGTCCGGGACGCGAGGATTTCTGCCGGTGAGGCCAGGCAGTGCGCCGAGATGATGTTTCTTGCGAGCGGGCTGCCGTTGCTGCCGGTCGTCGAATGGGACGGTCAACCAGTTGGGGACGGTAATGTTGCACGCAGTTTCTGATTATCTGCTTACAGTTTGGCATTGGTTGATGCAGTTGTTTTATGATGCAACGCTACGCAGATCTACCTATATGGATTGATTTCTTGTTTCTTGATGATGTAGGAAGGGTTGGGAGAATTAGTCTTGCCCTGTCTGAAATGCTACGGGACGACATCAAGTCTGGTCCAGATAGGATTCCCGTTCCTTACAGTTGATGAGAGACGATGATGGTACTCTTCCAGTTCCAGCAGATGAAAGAAGTATGAGTGTCAGGGCTTTTCTGGATAAACTTCAATCGATAATAAGTATGACAGAATAAGGTCGATGCTTGTGGACTCTGGAGCAGAAGAGATGAGTCGGAACAGAATCGATATCCATGTGTTTTCGTCCATGCTGGGCTGTGAAGTGGTTGCTACCACTCCTACAACAACTTTTTCTATTTGAAGCAACATCTACTGTTTCTATATGACGGAAATCAGTACCTGAATCGCTTAATTACAGCCTGTTCGGCTGCCCTTGTTCTACAGTAAACAGCAATGAGCAAATTAAGTAGCTGTCGTCTCTCTCTTTGCGACGAAAGAAGAGATGTACTGGATAAAAGCCGGGTACATCAACATGTTACGGACACTGTGTAAATCCATCTTACAGGACCGGATACCGGACGAAACAGCTGCACCGGGTCCTGTAAAAAGATACGGTAAAGGAGAGGAGGGCGGCTAGCGGCTGGCGCTGGATTGGCATTTGCTCTAGTGTGCCTTAGTGGTGAGACTATTGTCCAGCACGTATTGAGGCTTTTTTTTCCAACCGGCTCTTGTGTTATCGATAGGTAGTTGTTTTCAGTTGTGGTAGCTATGTTGGTTTGGTGTTTTTTGTTGATCCTTCGGGAGGTCGGGATGGTTGTTGGTTCCGTGTACTTCTCAGTTTGAGCTTCTTCTTGTTTTTAGTAAAATCTACAACCTGACGCGGAGTTAGGGCTTCACACCAACACACCGGAGGGCCTTGACGCCCACAAAGGTTGTGATCAACCTTGGAGCAGCGAGCACCGCAGCGTGGCCGCCCTAACCGGTCTAGGGTTGATAGGGGCGACATGGAGCTTCGATGGCGGTTGAAAGACCTCGAGCGCACCTCCGGGAAGACCAGTCGGGGAGGGCGCACGAGGGTGCCCTAGGACCAGCAAGGCCGCCTAGGGCGCCGGCGAGAAAAGCGGGAGCTCGCCGCTGAATGCGGGATAGAGGGTTGAAGGAAGAAGATGACCTACAAACGGGACAGGGGGTAGATTGATTGTCGATTGGGCGTAGATGGGATCAAATCGGTCATGAACCTCTTTATTATATATAGAGGAGAGTGGTCTTATCTTTTTAGGAAACTGTCCTTGGGCGTTTCCAATCACTCGCTCGACCTAAACCGCGATTAAAACAATCGGTTCGAATCTCGTCACGGACTTCGGCCACACGCGTCGGCCGGCCGGGACGCTGAATCGCCGACGACGCTTGCCGATTCGCGCGTCCGTCCGATTTCCGGTAAACACTGAAAACGCACCGAGAACGATTGGCCGGACTCTTCGACCTAACTCACGACCGACGCATGAGTCCGGCCGGGCGACGGTCGCTAGCGTCCGATCGACTCGATAAGCCACGAAATCGAGTCCTCGCGTGACGCCGACCGGACGCTCGGACGGATTCTCGGCCGGGCCAAGAATGAAGAATGGCCGGTCGTCGTCGCCTACGTACTGGAATTTTGTCATGACTTAGACCACGCCATTTTTTGGTGTCAACAACAACTCTCCTCTGCGTGATGAATTTTACCATGACTTAGACCACGTCATTTTTTGGTGTCAACAACAACTCTCTTCTGCGTGATGCGTTCAAAAAAAATTATGATGCCAATTAAATACCATTAGATTCTTTATTATATTACTTATATCTTTGTCTGTATATATTTATTTGATAAATCTTTGTAGTTTTCAATAATTTTGGTTAAACATGAGATATTTTAACCTTTAAGAATCTTAAAATGACTTACAATTTGGAATGGAACAAAGGGAGTACAATAGTCACATAGACAACGACTAATTCGCCTACATTAGTGGACTTCAAAAGTGAGAAACGGAATGTAAGAGTTTTTTTTAGATTGCACAAGACAACATAGACGCTCAACACGCACGCACACTCACCCCTATGAACAAACGTGCACAAACCCTACCCATATGAGCACCTCCGAAGGACCGAACCGACAAATGTTCAACTTCACGAAGTCACCACAAAGCGCCTCGTTAAAGACGGGGGGCCACCTACCACTTAATGCACAAGAAAAAATCCTAGAACAAATCCAAGATAATGTGTCGCACCCAAGATTTGAACCCTGGGTGGGAGCCCCAACCAATGACCTTTTGCCATTGCTAGCTAAATCATAACGTAGCTATTATGTAAAATGAAATAGCTAGCAAAACAATGATGAAATCCAATTCTATTAGTCCGGTTCTATACTCTAAAAGTTTATTTTTTGAGTTCATAGGGGCACGAGTGGCTACACAAAGAGCCTCTTTGGTAGGACTCCTCCCTCCTCACACCTCCGAGGAGCCCAACCAAACCTTTTTAGAAGGTATTGTTTTCTAAATACAAAGAGAAGTCTAGGTGTTTCCTTTATCCCTAGCGATGCATAAAGACCCACACAATCTAGCTCCAGGAAACAAAAAATCAATTTCCACTTTTCATGAACCAAGGAGCTTTGGCACCGTTATATTTTTTTTTTGTGTTTGCCTTATCTAAGTTATCATAAACATAGAGATACTCTACCCAATCTATTATATCTATTATAAACACCCTACGTGCTCATAACACGAGAACTTGATTCTTAGTTAGCTCACCCGCATTCCTCGTGAAAATGGATATTTGGAATCTACTATACCTATATAGACAAACCTCACTAGCTAATTCTCTCAACATGCAAGCTATCCACCTCATCATTTCACTAACAGCCCCACTAGCTAATTCTCTCAACGTTACCGCTATCCACCTCATCATTCCACTAACCGCATTTATGGTCAACTAGCATTTGCAATTATAATCTACATGCAAGCAAGACACATCATCCACTAGCATTATGCCACATCATCCACTAATATTATATAATTATTTATCCGTCTATATAAATAATTTTATTCCAAACCATCAACAATTTTTGTGGCAACGCATGGGGTATTGCTTTCTTGATCCTTGAGACCTTAAGGTTTTATGTTGAAAATTTCATTAAATAACTCACATGTTTATATCTTTCTTTCCATCATCAAATAATCAACTCACATGTTTATATCTTTCTTTCCATCATCAAATGATCACTAAAAACTAATCTTAAATTCTCGGTGGCAATGCGTGGGGAATCCACGGGTATTGCTTTCTTGATCCTTGAGACCTTAAGGTTTTTGTGTTAGAAATTCTCATTAAATAGTTCACATGCTTATATCTTTCTTTTTCCATCATCAAATGATCAACTCACATGTTTATATCTTTCTTTTCATCATCAAATAATCACTAAAAAACTAACCTTAAATTCCGCGGCAACGCTCTAGATTTTGACATTACATATATTACTAGAAGATAAACACCGAAGGTATGTTGGATCATTAGCGAGGTTAGTACTTTCTAAAATCTATTCTTCTTTACCACGATAATTTTTGTGTTGTACATTAAGTTCCAAAAATTATCCTCCACAAGTTAGTAACCTATGTTTTCTTTGAAGTTGAAGATCCAAGATTAAGATGATGTCTTTTCTTTAGTTCATTATTGAAAATATTTTTAAATTAGTTTTAGCTAGATTAAAATTTACTTTTTTGCATACCAGCTACATGTAGGAAATTCACCTAGTACTCCCTAGGAAGCTACCTTGACAGGTCATGCACTTAGTTCATTCCTGTGCCACCTTTGATGCCAACATCGTGCTCACAATCTCTCCTTATCAACCTCGAATTCTCTCAACACACACATGTTGCAACCACCTATAGTCAACATATTTTAGCTTACCACATCGCATAAACCATCCATGAGAGCAAACAGCTCACCGAACTAGGCAGCTAATGTAGAGCTTGTGCTCCCACGCGATAATGAGAAAAGTGTTGGCGATAGATAACGTCACGGTTTTTATACAATAAAAATTCTATAAATCAAGGGATGAATATGAGGTAAAATATTATTATTTCTAATGATTTCCATGAGTTTTGGTGTATCCTATATTTTGGGAGAACTCCGTGAAACACTAAAAATAAGAGGAGGAAAAGAGGTAGAATAGAGACAGAAAAGGACAAACCCCGGGGCCGATTAGTAGAATTTTTAGAGGTGTAAAGGTAAAAGAAGGCAGTGGCTAAGCGAGGTCCACCTATCAAAAGTGTGGGACCACAGCGACCTGCTCTGATGATCCACGTGTCCTTTGTTGGCATTTCTTAATGTTGTTACTAAAAATAGATATAAAATCTATTCTATTCGGCGAAGACGTCGAGGAAATGCTTGTTGAAGCATTTCTTAGCGCGATCACTAGAAAGCGGGTTTAGAACCCATCTCTAATGGCGACGCTGGGAAAGCGTGCCGTCGATATCACTAAGATGGAACCGTATCGGTGATACTTGCACTTTCAATCAACGGTGATAGATCTTGCCATAGTTGATATTTCATCATAGCGCCGCGGATCTATCATTGTAGCATTTCACGGAAGTATTCGAGGTATGGTTATTTATATTTTCCCAAAGGAAGCTTGTTGTATAATAAGTAGCATGGCATCTGGATGATGAAATGTGTGTACGCTAAAGACCAACTTGATCATGGGGGGTAAACAAAATACGGGTTTATAGATAGTGTGACACACATTGGAATCCACTGAGAAAGGATAAAGAAAATAAATAAGAATAAAGCGAATGTCCTATGGAGTACTCTAATGTATTCGTCCTGGTCTTACAATGAATAGTTAGGATCGCTATGCTAACACGATCTAAGCATGGTTATGTCTAGGATATGGGGGCTCCCGTTACCATATCGGCCCAATGGGGCATTCACGAACTCCTACATCACATCTGCGAGCGTGGAGGGATTACAAGGACCGGACGGGGCTGTCACAACCTGCACCGCCTACCCTCCCGCGACCGTGGCATGCTCTCCTTATTCGAAGGATTAATGCGTAATACGGGGCACCATGCCGCATACGAAACACTACTTTCTTGTCCCCGGGATCCCACCTATGGATGGGCGGACTAAGACAGAGTAGCAAACCGAAAAACGAGCGAACCCTTATCCCATCTATACTCATGTTAAGCATCGATGATCGATGAAGAACAAATATGAACATGTCAAAGATTATGATATCTAAACTGTAATGCTAGTTCATATACCAACACTATAACACGAACAAGACTATACTCTAATTCATAAGTTGGGCCATGATCATAGAAATAGAACTTGTAAATAGGAGAAAGAAAGATCCATGGAGGATTTATATTACAAGATCACTTTTCTCCAAGATTACAAAGCTCTCCTCTTGTAACTCTTCTACTCAGTGCTAACCAAATAAGAGAAGAAGAAGAATGGAGGTGGAGGTGAATTTAGTAGAAGTGTTAGTGAATCTTGGTGTATTTGACTCCCAAGTGTGGTGTGTGAGAGAGGGGGAGAGGAGGGGCTACTTATACACACATGAGAGAGGTGCAAAAGTATAAACTACCTAAACAAACCTCCATGACAACACGTCTAGGTACGATGAGCAGGGCTCTCCACCACCGCACCGCCCTCCCGGGCCGCCCAATGCACACCGCCTCCTGAAGTTGGGCCAGGCAGCCTCGAGTGCACGGGAGCGCACGGGCTCGGTTTCGGCCGGATGCTGG